>CM062814.1:815055291-815416205 GCA_031772625.1 Pinus tabuliformis
TAAAAGAAGCTTGTAGCAATAACTAGAAGATAATCTTTACAGCATAACAAAAAAAATTTCTATGTAAGCTTACAAGTTTCATTGTTATCATTTATTGGAACTCTAACAACTTCTACACCTAAGAAATAATGTAACATGCTTAAATTAGTCATGTTAAAATCCAAACATACCTTAGACTTTACATTTACATTCATTATTACCTCACTACCTTTAATGATGATGTCATCAACATATGTCACTAAAATTACCACATCACCCGGTCTAATTTTCATGTATATATTAGAGTTAAACAAACATCTTATAAATCCCTACTCTCTAAAACATTTGTCAATTTTGTTATACAATGCCCAAGGAGTCTGCTTCAAGCCATAAAGAGGTATTTTCAAGTTCCATACCAAATGTTCCTTCCCTAAAATTTGAAATCCCTATGGTTGGTACACATATACTTCTTCCTCTATATAACCATTTAAGAAGGCATTCTTTACATCCATCTGATGTAATTTCTAACCAAACTACAATGTGATGGCTAGAACCAAGTGGATTCTACCTATTTTTTCAATGGGAGTAAATGTCCCCTTGTAATCAATTCCTTCTTTTTAATAACATCCCTTTCCAACTAGATTTATTATATATTTTCAAATGTTCCATCTACTTTATAAATGACCTCAATAACTCATTTATAACCAATGGGTTTCTTTCTTAGAGATAGATTTAGGAGAGTCCATGTTTGATTCATCATCAAAACTTTTATGTTGGGCTTGCATAACATTTTACCATTCTAGGCTACCTTTATCTTAGTCATTGAGGATCAAAATATTTTCGAAGGTTATAGCCATGAAAGCATAATTCATCATACTATTCCCCTACCTCTTATGGTCTACTTTATTTGCTCACACAAACCATCTCATTGCAAGACCATCATTATTGCAATTCATTGAAGAATATTTTCTTTTTAATCTACCATCTTGGCTTATACTAAGGCCATCCAAGTCATCATCCTTAAAGATGTTGTAACAACTTTAGTCTTCCCTTTCTCTCTTGGAACTACAAAACAACACTAATTTCTACTCATTTGAGTTATTTCCAACATCTTGTTCACTGGAAAATTCATTGAAAACAGTCTAATAGGTTATCCTTGTCTCTTATTGACTTTCTCCATCAATTTAACTTGTATTTCCATTAATATCATCTTCATCTTCAATCTCAACTACTTTCAAGTTTGATTTTAGGTCTTCTTTCTTTTGCAATAGCCCTACGCATTAATACTACCATATCTTTGAGCTAAGATGTAATGTGTTAGGCAGTACATCAACTAATCTATAAGCTTTATGGTTGTTAGTGAGAATAATTTTCTAGAGTTACACATCAATTTTGGTTCTTTTTCTTCAAGAACCCATGCATATACCACTAAACCAAAAAAATTTAGATGAATTACTTCAAATTTTCATCTAGACTAAATTTATTCTAGCATGACTCTTCTTGTGCGACCCTTTTGTTGAATACCAACCGAGAAGATAGATTGACGTGTGTAATACTTCTACCTAATACTCGTAAGGAAAAAATTTGAGCTCTAACATACACCTAACTATCTCCATATCAATACATTTCTTCCTCTCTACTACACCATTTTTTTATTTAGGATCTTGTGTACTATCTCCAAATGCCTTCATACAAAATCAAGAAAATCCTTAGCAAAAACTTCTCCTTTATTATCTAATGTGAGAACTTTAATCATTTTACCATATTGGTTTAAAACCAAAACCTTGACCTTCTTGAACTCATTAAAAACATTTAGTTTTAACTTCAAAAATTACACCTACATATTCCTAGAGAAGTCATTTATGGAAAAAAAAATACCTAGCGCCAAAGAATGACATCATCTTCATAGGCCCATAAATATGAGCATGGATAAACTGAAGAACTTCCTCATTTCTCCAATCTTTCCCTTATTCAAATGCAATCTTATCCTACTTACTAGCCTAACATGCTCCATAAATTCCTTGTTGATTTTGTATATTCCAGACGCCATCAATTAAACCTTTTTGAGACAAATTAAAAATAGATATCAAATTAAAATTCCCATGCATTTGATGTAGAGATTTCTACAAATATTGCTCTGATACCATGTAGAGATTTCTACAAATCTAGCTCTGATACCATGTAGAAATTCCTTATAGATTCAAACTGTGGATTGTAATATGCTAAAACAATTTACTTGAATCTACGTGACTCATCAACGGAAACAATAAATGATCGATGAAATCATGAAGCATATAAGATAAATAATTCAATCACACATAACATAATAATTTTCCAGGGAAATCCACAGCTAAAAACCCCTTCTATATGTATATTACATTAATCATAAAATATGATAAGATTACAATGCTTTGCTCAAGCCCGAGCAACCTCTGCACTATCTCAATCTATCTCACTGCTTCACAAACAAGCTCTAGCCAATACTTAGCCAAATTTGTTGCCTGCCAAGCTCCTATTTCCTTGCGCAATTTCCTAGGGAATTAACCCATATTTAATTGGGAAATTCCTCATCCATAACTACACAATCCATCATAGGCCTTCCTCTGATTGCATGCACCATTTGTATAATTTGGATGATTATACAACTGATAGTACAATGTTCCTGAACTCCAATCTCAACTGGGTCTTTCTTTGATCTGACATGCATGAGTTAATTATGATTGAATCTTCGGTTTATTGGTTGAGAAGTGTTGGTTACACCCCACTACTGCACGTTACATCCCACTGCTAGTTCTCCCACTAATTGCTCCATCAGTTGGAACTAGTTTAACTAAATTTAACTCAGTTAAACTGAATTAAATAATTACAACTCAAAAGAACTCAACCTAGGCCCCTAAAATTTAGGAACCACTCTACATGACTCTAGATAGACTCCCAACTCGAATTAACTAAGCCAACTAAGTCAAATTAACTTAGTTAACTATTACAAGTTGCTATGAGAATTAGAATTACAATTTAATTCCTAATTTAATTCAAGGACAAAATTAAATTAGGATTTTTCTTAATGTTATTTTTAATATTTCTTGTTGTTATTTTCAACATTCCCTCTCAACAAGAAAGGAATTCAACTATATCCCGATTCGGTACCTTTGGAATGTTCTACATGCAACACTTGTCATTGTTGTTGTTGCTACTATAACATTTGCAACTAGCATCCAAACAAAATAAATTGAATCAACTATGTCTACTACTATCTACTGGGAAAATTATGATGCTTCTGAATCAACAACTGAGCCTCCTGCTCTGATGTCAACACTGTTTTTCACTCCTTAGTGTTTTACTGATGTTGATCCTTCTACTACTAAATAATGTGGGCCCCCCGTAGCAAGGTAATGATCCATGAGACAAACACACCAAAATGGACCCTGCTCATATTTTTGAAACTCTTAGACTAAGGTTTCATATCGCCCCACCTCATACCTGGAGGTATGGCTACATGTGTTTCTTCTACCCACTTGGCTCAAAATTTCCCCCTACTGGATGTCTCTTCTTGAGTGGATGTGTCCACTCGGTCTCCTCTCTTCTTCTCCAATTGTGGCTACTCCACAACTTGCTGAGGCTGATTTTGAGGCTGCATGTTAAGAGGTATTTCATGCGCCTCTCAACCACCAAATCTCTAACCTTTTCCTTGTTCCTCAAGGATTTTCATGCATAATATAAATTAGATCTACTCATACTGTTGTTTCTTCCACACTGCTACTGCAAATACTGCAATAATAATTATGAACTCCCCAGATCCTAAAGTACTAGCTTCCATAGGGTTGATCCCTCTAAAACTAGACTCCCTCTGAGTCTCGATCTCCCTGTGGGAAATATCTATGCTCCTCAATCTACCAATATCAATTATCACAACTCCCTTTTGTGTCACTAAAAAATGGCTCATTGATCTGCCCACTAGTAGCCTTCTAGCTCCACTAAGAAGTCTACACATAGGGTCTTTTGGATCTGCCATGAAATAGAGCTCCATCAATCTGCAAGGACAACTTTGAATTCTTATCTTCTAGTGTGATTTCAGCTCCGATACCATGTAGAGATTTCTACAAATCTAGCTATAATACCATGTAGAAATTCCTTGTACATTCAAACTGCATATTGTAATATGCTAAAACAATTGACTTGAATCTACTCTACTCGTCAACGGAAACAATAAATGATCAACAAAATCATGAAGCATATAAGAGAAAGAATTCAATCACACATAACACAATAATTTTCTAGGGAAAGCCACAACTAAAACCCTGCTATCTATATATTGCATTAATCAGAAAATATGAGAAGATTACAATGCTTTGCTCAAGCTCAAGAACCTCTACACTATCTCAATCTATCTCACTGCTTCACAAACAAGCTCCATCCAATACTTAGCCAAATTTGTTGCCTTCCAAGATCTTATTTCCTTGTACAGATTCCTAGGGAATTAGCCCATATTTAATTGGGAAATTCATCATCGATAATTGCGCAATCCATCATAGGCCTTCCTTTGATTACATGCACCATCTATACAATTTGGATGATTATACAACCAATAGTACATTATCCTTGAACTCCAAGCTCAATTGGGTCTTTCTCTGATCTGACATGCATGAGTTAATTATGAGTGAATCTTGAGTTTATCGGTTAAGTAGTGTTGGTTACACCCCACTACTGAATCTCCCACTAATTTATCCATCAGTTGGAACTAGTTTAGCTGAATTTAACTCAGTTAAACTGAATTAAATAATTACAACTCAAAAGAACTCAACCTGGGCCCCTAAAATTTAGAAACCACTCTACATGAATATAGATAGACCCCTAACTCGAATTAACTAAGCCAACTAAGTCAAATTAACTTAGTTAACTATTACAAGTTGCTATGAGAATTAGAATTAAAAAATAATTCCTAATTTAATTCAAGGATAAAATTAAATTAGTATTTTTCTTGATGCTATTTTTAGAATTTTATTGTTGTTCATTTCAAAATTTGAAGCCAAAGCTCATTTCTATTTTGACCACTTATAGCCATCAAGGCATACACTTTTTCCTCATTTGCATCACTAACATAAAAACCTCATACACTTGAATACCAAGAGTGAGTATATTCTTACTAACATTATCCACAAACTAACATTTGTGATTATCAAATATCACACATACGTTGGGATTGTGCTTCATAATTCCACTAAAAAAGTATATTCTTATCCATTTCTAGAACATACATAACATTAAGTAATACCATATTTTTCTCAAATAGGGATATATGCACATTACTTTTTCCTTTTACCCTTTATTACTCCCCACCACTAGACAAAATAGAGTCATTACAAAATTCGTTAACAAAATAATTAATATGCAAATCTCTCATATTAGTAAAATGACAAGAATCTTAAGATGGAAGGTATATGGGGAGCCACTTTTTACTCGAGAGGAAATTAAAAAATCAAAACACATGGGGAACTAGGATAGCAATGATTAGTGAAATTGAAGCCTAGGCTCTTCTTTAAGGAATTCTACTTCTCGAATCACCTCAAGCAAAAGAAATGTTTGTTGTAGGTGATTCACTAATTATTATCAAACTTGTAAAGTACAAACTTTACCCAACTACTCTCCCTTAGCACAAATAATAAGAAGGATTCATTAGGAGGTCCAAGGTTTCAACATGTTAAACACACACAAATGGAGACGATATATGAAATATAATCGTGAGTTCC
The DNA here is from genome assembly GCA_031772625.1 of Pinus tabuliformis. Lineage (NCBI taxonomy): Eukaryota > Viridiplantae > Streptophyta > Pinopsida > Pinales > Pinaceae > Pinus > Pinus tabuliformis. Next base: position 815,061,018 of record CM062814.1, read on the forward strand.
ATTTACTATTCACAAGATATACATTTTTATGATTGTTGGATTCATATTCCAAGGTTTCTTGGACTCCCTTTGACTATTCAACTTCCACACCATAACCCTTAGAGGATTAGGTGTCCAACATTCCCCCCTTAATCTGAAGGGGTATATACGAGTCCAAAAAGAGAGCTATAACACAAAAAATACAATAATGTATGATAGAAATAGGTTGAATGTTTTCTCTCAAATGAAAGTATAAGGTGGGAGAAATTGAGGTCTCAACCGATGGTGGTTTAAGGATGACCACCAACACTGAAACTCTTAGTGTAGTTCATGGAGTTCTTCCAAATCTAGAAAGAAGTTGAAGTCTTCTGCTGGAGGAAGTTATCCTTATTGTTTTGAAAAGGGAGACTATTGGGGTTTCAACCTATAACACTTAGTGATGTTCCTATAACTCTTCCAAATCTTACAAGAAGTTGAATTTCTCTGCTAGAGGAAGTGTCTATAATTCTTTGAAGAGAGACCATAAACCGGGAAAAGGGAGGTCTTCAACCTATGAAAGAAAGGGAGAACCTCATCCTGAAAAAGGAGGTCTCAACCTACGGTGGTTTAAGGAAGGCCACCAACCAAAGGCACGATTAGAGGATTCTCCTTCTCTAGATGCAACTCTAAATCTAGGTATGGTTGCCTCTAGTTGTAGGCTCTGGCAATAGGTTTAGGTTGTTGCTATGGCTCGCTTGACTTCTCTTTTAAGCTTGTAGATGACCATCAATTCCCCCCTATCATATACAAGGTGAGAAGATGAGGAAAACTCAACTGCAAAACCTACTAATATTCGTGAACAAATTCTATGGTATGAGCAAGAATATTTTCTTGGTTTTTGGAGCTCATTGCCAAGAAGAGATCCACCCAAGGTGAATCTTTCTTCTTGTAGGAGGCTTGTTTATGAAGCATTTGTTTGAAGAATGAGTTTGTTTACCATAGTTCTCACATGGATGAAGATCAAAACAGAAATCTTTCACATGGATAAATTTGTGACAATGTTGGCCTTTGATTATCTGTTGCGAATGAGGAGCAGGAACAAGTGAATGTGAATCATCATGAAGAAATCCAGCACTCTAAAATTAGATTGGCTTGGAATAGTATAGAGAATGAAGAGAATCCATCTTTTCATATCCAAGACTGATTTTGTTTTTGTTGTTGATAATTTCTTCCCAAGGTCTAATGATGTGCTTAGGAAGTGCAGATTGAACATTTGTATCTTCATGCAAATATGATCTTGGATTAGGAACTAGACCTTAATTAAACTCAACTTCACTCATCTGGTTAGTTTATAACAGTTGATAGGAGTCTGTCTCAAATTCAAATAGAGGATTGTTATGAACAAAAGTAAGTTCAAGATTATTTCTATGTTGTTGTAGCTCATATCGTTGTAGTTGAGATTCCAAATGCAAAAAATGTAGAAATTAATGTGTATTTTTGAAACTTCTCATGAAATTTACTAAATCACAATATGCGTAGCTACTCTACTGATATACGAAAGTTAATTCACCATATAGAGCACAAATTATATACATGTAAAAGGAAACATCACACATGCATAGAGATTTATCTAGGGGAAAGCAACTGCTCAAAACCCCTTCCTATCTATATTGCATTAATCAGAGAATAGAGATGAAATACATATGCTTGCTCAAGCTTGAGCACACCCTGCAAGTGTATAGTCTATCCCTCTGCCTGACTGACTGACTCTAGCCAACACTTAGCCAATTTTCAAGCCCTCCAAGCTCCTATTTCCTTGTTATGTTCCCTTGGGAAATTGGCCCCTATTATTTATGAATTTCCCACTATTGAATTGCGCAATTCCCTTAGGTCCTTCCTATGATGGCATGCACCACCTGTAAACATTGGAATATTCTACAAATTATAGTACACTTCCTTGGAATCTCCATCTCAACTGGGTAACTCAAATTCTCTGCATGCAACAATTATTTTTGGTTGATTGATTAGTTAACTGGTTGATCACTAAGTGTGGTTGAAATTCCACTTCCACAACTTGACTTTCCACTAGTTCCTCCAACAATTAGAACTAGTTTAACTGGCCATAACTCAATTTAACTAAATTAAATTTCTACAACTGACATGAACTCAACCTAGGCTCCTAAAATTTAGGAATCGTTGCACACAATTGAACTTCATGTCCCTAACTCAAATTAACTAAGCTAGACTCATATATTTTAGGAATCAACTCAAGTAAACTGAACTTAAAATTATTAACTTGAATTGAGTGTCCTTAACTAAGTGACAAGAGCCATGTCACCTCAATTAACTCCTCCAAGTTGTATGCTGATGTGGAATTCGAATTTCCTCAATTTGATTAAGGAATAAATAAAAATTGATACTTTCTTGCTGCATTTTCAACACTCCCTCTCATCAAGAAAGGGATTATCAACCACCCTTATCATGCACCTGTGAAATGTATTTCATACAACACCTCTTGTTGTTGTTTCTACTACTGCAACATCTACAACTGAGAAGCATCCAAAAAAAAATGAATCAATTATGTCTACAACTGTCTACTGGGAAAATTGTGTTGTTGTTGACTTTGCTACTGAGCCTCTTGCTCTATTGTCAACACTCATCTAGACTCCTCGGAATATGAATGACATTGATCCTCCTACTACTGAATAAGGTGGTCCCCCATAGCAAGATAATGATCCATGAGGAGAATGCCTCCATGGACCCTACCCAAATTTATGCAACTCTTGGACTAAGGGTCTACATCACTCCACCTCACTCCTGGAGGTACAGATGCTTATGGTCCCTCTTCCCACTTGGCTCTAACTCTCCCCCTACTGTAGGTCTCTTCTTGAGTGGATATCTCCACTCTACCTCCTCTCTGTTTCTCCATTTGTCGCTACGCCAAAACTTCCTAAGGCTTCTTCTAAGGCTACACATTGAGAGGTATAACATGCTCCCTCTCAACCACCATATCTCTAGTCTTTGCCTTACTCCTCAAGGCTTTGCATGCATCTTCTTCCTCAAGTGCATATAGGTTCTTGACTCAAATCTCGATCTGCTTCACTTATCCCATGGCTATGTGTCTCAAGAATGCCTTTCCTTTGTTGAAGATCACATAGTAACCACAGTCTTCCAACAGTGTTATAGAGATGAGATTTTTATTTAGACCCAGAACGAACATAACATCTTTGAGTTTGAGAGGGGAGCCCAAATCCCTCTAAAAGGTGAATGTAACAATCCAGATCATGTTGTACCCTTCATCGTCTCCAAACTCAATGTTCATCTGGATATCTTTATCCTCCAAGTCACTAAAATTTCTCTATTCCTCACCATATGGAACGAGGCATCGTTTTCCAAGTACGACACGCTTTCCATCATTATGTTAGTCATGCATGCAATGAGAGTAAAATCAAGCTCAAAATATGAAGCCAAAGATTCACCTATTGTTGCTACTGCAAACTCCTTCTTGATTGCCCTCTTGTCTGGACACTTCATGGCATAGTGCCCAAATTCATGACAGTGAAAGCACTTGATTCTAGACAAGTATTTCTTCTTTCCCGCTTGATTAGATTCTCCTTTGGATTGGGATTTCTTCCCTTTCCCTTTCTTTGCCTTTCCATCTAAGGAACATTTTTCCTCATCCTCACCCTTAGATGAATTCATGTGTTTGTTATTCTGCCTTATTTGCTCCTATACCAAATTGTACCATAGGTGTTCTCAATTTGGTAGTTTCTCCCTCCCATTTACCAAAGCTTGGTAGTTGTGCCACCTCTTGGGAAGACCTAGAAGGGTTAGGCTCACCAAATCATCCTCTACTACAGTAACACCTACTTAACCAAGTTCATCACGACATTGTGTGAACTTGCTCAGGTATTTTGGAATGGTCTCATTCCTATGCATCTTGATATTTAGAAGTTTGTCCTTGAGCATCAGCTTCTTGTTCTCACTAATATTTTTGAATAGATCTATCAATGCTTGCCACATTGCATATGGAGTCTCTTTCCCATGGATATTTGAGACAATATGGTATCGTACTCCCTCCAATATGATTCTCCTCACCTTGGCTACACACTTATTCCATTCTACTATATCCTTAGCATCATATGTTGTTGGTTTCGGAATATCATTATCAATGAATTCCTTCAACCCATTATCTTACATTATTGCCTCCATGCAGTCCTTCCATGCAACATAATTCGAGCTTCCCTCAAGGGCATACTCGAGCCTTGGTCCATTGAAATCTATCTTCTCAATCCTGAAGAAAACTTGTAGCATTGATCTTCAAATCCGAACCTCCTGCAATGGAAACTTCGAAATACCTACTATACAGTGATTCTAGCTCTGATACCATGTAGAAATTAATGTGTAGATTCGAAACTGCCCATGAAATTTACTAAATCACAAGACTCGAAACTACTCTACTAATATGTGAAAGTTAATTCACCATATAGAGCACAAATCATAGACCTGCTAAAGGAAACATCACACATGCATAGATATTATCTAGAGGAAAGCAACTGCTCAAAACCATCTCCTATCTATATTGCATTAATCAGAGAATAGAGATGAAATACATATGTATGCTCAAGCCTGAGCACACCCTGCAAGTGTATAGTCTATCCCTTTGCCTGACTAACTGAATTTGGAAAACACTTAGCCAATTTTCAAGCCCTCCAAGCTCTTATTTCCTTGCTTTGTTCCCTTGGGAAATTGGCCCCTATTATTTATGAATTTCCCACTATTGAATTACGTAATTCCCTTAGGTCCTGACTCCTTCCTATGATTGCATGCACCACCTATACACATTGGAATATGCTACAACTGATAGTACACTACCTTGGAGTCTCCATCTAGACTGGATAACTCGAATTCTTTGCATGCAACAATTATTTTGGGTTGATTGATCAGTTAACTGGTTGATCACTGAGTGTGGTTGAAGTTCCACTTCCACAACTTTACTTTTCACTAGTTCCTCCAACAGCTAGAACTATTTTAACTGACCATAACTCAATTTAACTAAAATAAATTTTTACAACTAAAATTAACTCAACCTAGGCTCCTAAATTTTAGGAATCACTACACACAACTGAACTTCATGTCCATAGCTCAAATTAATTGAGCTAGACTCATATTTTTTAGGAATCAACTCAAGTAAACTGAACTTCAACTCTTTAACTTGAATTGAGTATTCTTAACTGAGTGACAAGAGCCATGTCACCTCAGTTAAATCCTCCAAGTTGTCTGCTGATGTGGAATTTCGGATTTCCTCAATTTGATTAAGGCAAAAATCAAAATTGATACTTTATTACTACATATTCAACAAAAAATAATTATTTTCTTGTGCATTTTGCAAGCAGTTCTAAATGTCAAAGATAGTGTCTTTGTTATGTTTATCGTATCATGAACAGTAGAACGTATTAGAATCTTCAGGGACTCTAATATTTCACCAATTCGAGCCATTCCTTAAATAATTCAAGCAAAACAAAAGAATGAGTGTAGTCAATTCTTTGAATTCTCGGTTGTCCTAAAGAAAAAGGCTAAAGGAGAATAAGAAAAAAAGAAGGGAAGGCTTCTGAAATTCTCAATATTCCATTAATATGGTATTAGAGTAGCACCACTCAAATTATTTTTGTTAATTCTATTGAATTTTAAGAGATCCTTTTGCCCAGCAGTAGTGTTTAAAAGAGTGTATACCAAAATGATAATTGAGGAAATAATGCAACCTTTCGAATAAGACCACTCTTGTAAGATGCATTACTAACTTGTGAGTGTATCTATGTTCAATAATCAAATATTGCAAAAGAAACAGCAATGTACGGTTACTCATAGGCAAGAAGTCCCATCATTTAGCACAACAATTTTTGAGGAGTTATATAACATTCATGGAAGAACTAGCATGTGCTCCATCCCAATATACTTACTTGTAGAATTGATCCAGACTTATGTAGGAACACAACAAAATACAGAAATACCCATATACATAGAGATGCAGCAAAAATAAAACTTCATTTCATTAATATCAAATAACTGAAATATGCTTACACACAGAAATAAAAATAAACTAGCTTGGGCGATGGTAGTTTATCTCTAAGAAGAGATGTGGCGACTACATGCCTTTGAATTGTGTTACAATGAGGCTCAAAGGCCTATTTATTATCGAGAAACAATGGAAAATCCTAAACATCCAAAAACCTAACCCTAGGAGATGAAGCGCCAAAATTGTGGGCCCGTTTGGGTAAATTGCTACATCAACTTCCTGGGGTCGTAACTTTGGCATACGATCTCTATTTGGCTATCATAATACCTCGTTTTGAAGATCTCAAAAAGAAGGCTGAAAATGAATCATTACATTGGATTGGGACTTTTTTGGTCTCACTATTTTCCCTAAAAAATTTGTTTAGGGCCTCAAAATGGCTTTGGAGGTTCAGGACTTGAAAAAGTGCCAGAAATAATAAACTCTGCTACAATTAAGGAAACTGAAAAGCTAAAAGAGATAGTGTTGGGGGTCCAAGTGGAATAGGGGGTGGCCACCAATATCCACCTGGATCAGACCTCCCCCCTTAGGAAGAAATGGTCCCTATTGTGTTGAGTGCCTCCATGAGATGGGGAAACTTCTTCTAAACTTGGTCCTTAGTGAGCCATTTGCCTTGGTGCAAGAGTTGGCCAACTTTGACAACCCGATATAGTTTGATCTTATGTTGGTGAGTGTTCTTGATCTATGTGTCCATGGTCCGATCATCTGTGGCTTGTTCCATCCAGTCTTGGTTTAACTATGTTGGTGTGAGTTGTTCTTCAATGTCTGATGTGTCCAGTAATGGTGGAAAATATGGTCGAAGGCAATCCACATTGAACACTGGGTACAGGCCAAGGAATGGTGGGATGTTGAGCTCAAAAGCATTGTCCCCTACAGCCTTAGTGATGGTGTAAGGCCCATATCGGAGTAGGAAAAGTTTGCAGTGGGGCCCAGAGAGGCGCTCCTTCTGCAGATGTAACCAAAATTTGTCACCCACCTAGAACTTGTGTGGCACCCAATGTTGATCATGACGATGCTTGTACTTAGCATTGATTCTGTTCAATATGTCATGGACCTACTGGAAGATGTGTTGAATGTGTTGAATGAAGTTGTTAGCCCTATCAACTTCAAACTGGACATGAGCTGAATATGCCTGAGTAGATGCAAATGGTATGGCAACATCAATGGGACATAGTGGTTGGAATCCCAACCCTACCTAAAAGGGGTTGTGGCCAGTTGAGCTATGGAGATATCTGTTGTAGTTGTGTTGGACATAAGGGAGGATTTCATCCCATGTGCGTGGATGCTTCGAGTTGTACATACACAGAATGTGTATGATCATCATGTTGATGACCTCTATTTGGCCATCGGTTTGGGGGTGAAAAGTCGTGGACTTAGTGAGCTTGGTATCCAACATTGATCAGAGACTTGACCAAAATGTACTTAGGAACTTGTTGTCTCAATCTGAGATAATGGATTGTGGGATCCCAAAATGTACCCACAGTCATTCAAGGAAGAGCTTACTAGTGGCTTCTATTGTGATACTCTTCTTGCAGGTTGCTAGAATGGACATCTTAAAGAATATGTCGATGACCACAAAAACATAGTCGTTGACATGCTTATTAGAAGGAAGGCCCGACATGTAATCCATGGAGATGGATTCCCAAGGTTGACTAGGAGTAGGAAGAGGAGTATATAGGCCTTTCTTCTTGTCAGTCGGTTTTTCAATGGTGCAGGTAGTGCAGGATCTAATGTACTTCCCAACATCTCGTCGAAGGTTCAGAAAAAAAAATACTTCTGCAGTACTACCATTGTTTTCTTTACCCTGAAATTTCCAGCGACCCAACTGTAGTGCGCCTCCCAAATAATCTTGGCACACTCGCTTGAAGAAACATAGATGTGTCTCATGTGGCATAACAATGCATCCTAGAGGTGAAAATTTGGAACTTTCTTACCTTCCAGGAGTGTTTGGTATGTGTTGCCAATTTCTGGTTTGCTCTTGTAAAGATGCAACCACCCCGTAATCTCGTGCCCACAAGAGTCAAGCACAGTGGTCAGTGCCATGACTGATGGTCAGATGAGGCAGTCTGCAACATTTTTGGTGATTCCCTTCCTGTACTTAATTTTCAAATGGAACTGTTGTAGGTATGTGGACCATTTCTGATGGTGATCCTTCTGCAGTTTCCCTTGTGTCTATATGAATTATAGGGGTCAATGGTCTGTGTAGATGACCGTTTCCTTCCCCATAATCTAATGCTTCCATTTTCGGCGGGCCTGCACAATGGAATACATCTCTTTGTCATTTGCAAGATACTTTCAGATTGTGTCTGAAAGTTTCTCACTGTGATATGCCACTGGATGCCCCTGTTGAGTGAGAACCACACCAATATCATAGTCAGAGGCATCTGTCTCGATCTCAAATGGTTGTTGCAGGTATGGTAATGTGAGCACTAGTGCAGAGCAGAGGTGACGCTTCAACTCGGAAAACGTCCTTTGTTGGGATTCATACCAAAACAAATTTTCTTTTTCTTCGCCCTTGGTGACTTGACTTAAAGGCTAAGTGATATGAGAGAACCCCAACACGAACCTGCGATGGAAATTGGCAAAACCCAGAAAGTTGCAAAGCTCTGTTAGAGTGGTTGGGGCTAGACAATCCCAAATGACTTGTATCTTGGCTGAGTCCACATGCACACCCTGCTCATCAATGATGTACCCCAGATATTGAACCTGGGTCATTCCAAAAGTGCATTTCTCCAAATTGGCACACATCTTGTGTTTTCGAAGGGTTTGAAGGACTTGTCAAATATGGGGGAGGTGCTCTTCCCAACTCTAGTTGAAAATCAATAATTCATCTAAATACACCACCATGAATGCATAGGTGAAAGGTCGCAAGATGTATTCCATCAATCTCATGAAGGTTGCGGGGGCATTCGTCAACCCGAAAGGCATGCCAACCATTTGAAAAGGCCCTCCTTGGATTTAAAGGCAATCTTCCACACATCGAAGGGTTCGATAGGCACCTAGTGATAACCAGACTTCAATTCAATCTTGTTGAAATATTTCACCCCTTGATCTGATCAAGAAGGTCATTATATGTGGGATTGGGTACTTATTCCAAACAGTGATCTTTTTCAGTTCCAGATAGTCAATACAGAGTCTCCAGGTCTCATCCTTCTTTTGTACTAATACGATTGGTCTCCCCTAGGGGGATGAGCTTGGCTTCATGTGCCCTTTTTGCAAAAGCTCCTAAATTTGCCTCTTGATCTCATCGTTCTCCAGAACAGAGCATCAATAGATCGGTCCATTGGGTGGCGGCGCACCTGGGGTCATATCGATGGAGTGCTTGACCTAATAATGTAGAGGTACCCCTATAGGTGAGGCGAAAATGTCCTTGTACTCCTCCACGACCTTGTCCATTTGTTATTGTTGTGTAAAGGAGCCCTGTCTGGAAGTCATGGCCACATCCTTCTTCTTCCCCTGAGGACAAATCATAAGGAAAACAAACTTCCTGGTCTAGGAAATGATCTTACTGCATTGCTTTGCAGTAATCAAACAGATGGCAGTAGGCAGTACTACCACTAGTATCCAGTACAACTTATCGCCCAAAGTAATAATCACATAGCGAGGTCTAGACTCATATATAGCATGTCACTTCCACAAGTATGGTTTTCCTAATAATACATCACAAACTTCAAGAGGAGCAACATCACATAGTACCTCATCCGTGAAGGGCTTGATATTGTAGGAAGGCATCATTGCTAGCTAACATAGAGATCTCGTCCTTTGTGAAGCCACCCGATGGTGTATGGTTGTGGATGTGTTGTAGTCAGTATGCCCAACCGCTTCATGAACTCTGCTGAAATGAGGTTCTTTTGGCTCCCGATGTCGACAATGAACTGCAGCAAAGAACCTTTCACCCACATTTGTGAATGGAAGAGGCATTCCCCCTCCTCTAGATCTTTAGGATCATTCTTCTGGATCTTAGTGGTGGACATGGTGGCATTGGGCTCCGCATCAATGGTATGCTTCCCTTTTTCCTTCCCCTTGTCAGGTTCCGAATCAGATTCAGAACATGCATATGATTTAAAAGCCTTCAGGTTGGCCACTAGTGACTGCTTGGCCCGGCACTCACTCTTGTTGTGAGTGGAGCTCATATGGAACTCACAACATTTTCTCTTGTCCTTCTTTGTCTTTGTGGTGTTGTTCTTTTCTTGAAGCTTCGGAGGGTTATCCTAGTTCACCCTACCTTGGCTTTGTCCTTTTCTTTGTGGTTTTGGGGCGCCTTTTCTTTGCTTCAGATTCGAAGATCCAAAGTCTCGCTTCTTCTATTTAAACTTCTGCTCAATCTTGATAATGTATCGGTACTTCATGCTGAGCAAGGAGATGTCCAAGAACTCCATCTCGTCCTGCATGTACTTGTGTAGACAGTCATGGTACTTGAGTACTAAATGCTGCTCAGAATCCTTGATACTAGCTTCATGTGAAGGGTATGGAAAACATTTGTAAACTCTGACACATCTTGGTCCCTTCCCTACCATAGTTTGGTCCACTTTATGTATGTATATTCATAGCTCCTGATAGGGTAACATTGTTCCTTGATAACATCTCAGAAATAATTCCATGTTGGTGCGGCTGAAATTAGTGAGGATTCCCTCTCATCCTTTTGTTCCTAGCAGGTTTCCCACCAGTCCTCGACATGTGAGGTGGCTTTGAGAAGTGCAAAAGTATTTTTTCCCCAATTAGAAAAGTCATGAACTGAAAAATACCCTTCCAAGAGATTTAACCATTTACCTACGATGTTTTCATCTACTTGGCCCTTAAATATGGGAATATCAAAGTTAACATGTACCTTAAAAGGATTGGCACCTCCAGAGTGGTTGTTGGATGAAGATGCATCACATGTGGGTAACCGTCGAAGGATTTGGGCAAAGTTATCCATCATCGCGTTCCTCTGTTGCTCGAGGGCTTCCTCGAGCAGTATTTTGAAAGGATATCCTACCCCCTCATATTTTTTTTCTTCTACCATGGGAGGTTGTTGGGTTTTGCGAGGTTGGTCTTGCAAAAGTAAAACCAGATCGAGCCCTAATACCCTGACCTCGTTGGGGACATGCAAATAAAAACAGAGAAAGAGCAGACCGCTCTATTACCAATGATCTGGACTTATGCAAGGATGCAACAACATACAGAAATACCCATATATATAGAGATGCAGGAGAAATAAAACTTCATTTCATTAATATCAAAGAACTAAATAATGCTTACATACAAAAATAAAAATAAACTAGCTCGGGTGTTGGTAGCTTATCTATGAGAAGAGATGTGGTGGCTACATGCCTCTGAATTGTGTTACAATTAGGCTCAAAGGCATATTTATTATTGAGAAAGAATGGAAAACCCTAAACATCCAAAAACCTAATCCTAGTAGATGAAGCGCCAAAATTGTGGGCCCCTGTTGGGGTAAATTGGTACATCAACTTCGCGGGTCGCAACTTTGGCATACAATTTCTGTGTGGCTATCATAATACCTCATTTCAAAGATCTTGAAGAGAAAGTTGAAAACAAACCAATAACGTAATTTGGGACATTTCTAGTCTCTCGGTTTTCCCTAAAAACATCATGTAAGGCCTCAAAACGGCTCTGGAAGTTCAGGACTGTTTTCAGGGAAAACTAGTGTCGATTCAAAGTTTCAAACTGCTAGTCCCACTAAGATGGGTAGCTATCTTAGAAACAAACAATGAAATATTTTCAAGAGTTCCTTTAAGTGTGATAGATGGAAGAGAAGAAAAGAGGACCAACCTGGATCTTTCGCTTTGATCCTAGCTTGATTTCTCCTTTCCTTGATAGAATTTGTCACTCCTCTCCTACTTGTCCCACTTCACAGAGTACCTATAGAGTCAAAGTAACATCAAACTATCAAAGCATCTCTATCTTAAACATTATAAACAATGCGGAATCGGAAACACATTGACCATACAATTGCATTCATAAACAATAAGCTTCACAAATACATGATTATATGGAGGAAAACTCAAAGAACTTTATTAATAGTAATGTAAGAGAGGATTACAACCCAGTTGTCTGATCCAGCATCATCCTCCCAGTTGTAGAAGCCCTCTTCACCTCATGAACAAGCAAATCACCCAACAATGCAATGTCTCTTCTCACCAACAAACCAACAGCACTTCCTTACAAAATACAAAATTCCAGCGTCTAGATATCTTAGATGAGGGATCCATTTATAGATGTCTTGCAAGGGTGTGAATCAGATTTGGGTTTTTTATTAGTGTCATTCCACTGATAGTTCTTGGTTCCACTTGGAGATTTCAATGATCTCTTACTCATCCCTAGGCAAATTCAGAGAGGCAAGTGTCATAGGAGAAGCTTCTGGAAGATTCCATGATCATCCACCTTGCAAACTATCTCTGCCATTTGTCTATTCTCACTCATCGCACCCCACAGAAGGCCATTTTAGTATGCATCACACCTGGCCAATTAGGCAGTCAGTATGCATCGCACCTTGCCCATGGAGCAATTTGTATGGTCCAGTTTTGGCCAGTTCTGAGTAGTTTTTCAGGTGGAACTTCTAGGAAATGATGTAATCAGTTGACCATGATCCTTTAGGGTATGAAACAACACTTTTAGGGACTTAAGGAGCCCTTATTTTATGGACATATGAGTTTGGGGTTGCAGTGCCCAAATATGTCTATAACAGTTGCCCCCTAAAGCATGAGGTCGTAAATCTTCTGATGTCGGGTGAAATGCTTTATTCATGAGGATCCGAGGTATTCGTACTGGAAGGTGACCTATATAAGATACAATACAATACATCATCATCATATTATTTTCATGATATAGCTGAGGCGGGCATTCCCATGCTCAGTTTTATAAATTCATTTTCATGTACATAGGACAGACAATCATCTGTTGTTGCAGACTGGTGATTCTTCGCATGAAGAGTCATCTTCCCTAGTTTAGATGACTATCTGTGCAGCTTCTATGTACAATTGATGTTTTTATTTTCCTGAATATATCATAGCCCGGATGGATGAAACTAGATCGAAGGTCTTCAAAACTCATCCAATCTTCGCCCGATGTATAAGTCGATCCATGTGAAAAGATGTTCTGAAGTCGAACATGGAAAGACATCGCCTGATTACCAACCAATGATGTAAGCTGTTAACAGACGCGAGAGGAGTCACCAATAATGATGATGACCCTCAAGGTACTACAGTACAATTCACGTGGTGTGAATATATGAGCTGATGTCGAACACCACGCAAGCTTCAAAGTACTGAAAGGGTTGTTTCTAAGTCAACTTCTTGGATAATGAGCTGATGTTGACAAGAAGTGACCTGTTGTAGGAGGGCCTTGATGTATCCCACATTTACGATGCGAAACGGAGCAAATGATTTTTGTGGAGGTGAAAACAATCTGATGATATGAGGTTCAAAAATGGCGGCCATGAAAAATGAAGAGTGGATGTAATGCAATGGATGAGGCATTTGCTGGATGGTGAATTCTCTGAATGAATTCTCTTAAACATATTGGCGACACTGATATGGACTGGTAGCGTTAACCCCATGGATGGCATGGTGGACCAATGGTGACAGTGAACAGAAAAACCCATCCCAACTCAATCATGGTGATGGAGTAAAAGTGTCATGTTCAAGAGCGACTTGCTAGCAATAGAGTTCTTCAAGTTTTCTTCCCATTTTTCCCCAGTCATTGCTGACCAGTACCTCTTTATTTTTGACAAGCTTGAGGAGGATAACATATGCTTGGTCTATATTTTCCCTTCATGCAAACCTTTCACTTTGTGTTTAGCGAGCCTAGCATCAGTGAGACTCGTTCTTGTCTGGGTGGACAAGTTTGTCACTATTGTTTTAACGATTTTAATGACAAAGATAACTCGGTCCTTTTCATGTTTAGAGAGTCTGAAAATGGACGAAAAGGAGACTCCAATAGTCCTTTTTCGTGGCATAATCCCTTAAGTCTGAAAAAGTGTAAAATAATACAAAAGGGATGACTTTTCGATAGTTTTAACGAGCCGAAAAAGACAAACGCTCGATCTTTTTGTTTAATAATCCCTCAAGTCTAAAAAGATTAAAATATATTAGAGGGATGGTGTTCCCCTTGCTTTAACGAGCTGGGAAGGCCAATAGCTTGACAATATTTTTATATTTAACGAGTCTAAAAAGAGTTTAAAAGAGGCTCGTTTTTTAGGAACGAGTGGTATTTCTGGGTAGCAGCTGGTTCCAGGTAAGTTTGGAACTTCTCAAAACATGGCAGTGTGAAGAGGGTGGCAATCAGAATCACTCGTCGCAGATGTTCCTCAAAAGGGTAAACAATCAAGTGGAAGCGTATGGTCGGCTGAATGAAATGGAGGTGATGGAAGGAACACAACCAAAGTTCAAAAGGGCAGATAGCAAAGTGATCACAAAAGGTTATTTACCAAAGGCAGGTTTATTTTTTAATGAGCTTGAACCTTGTGCCAACATGTGCTCAGTGCAGGTTGATTTTTTAACGAGCTTGAACCTTGCGGGAACATTGCTCTTACCAGTCTTTTGATAATGTCTCTTGGTAGATTTATTTTTTTAATGAGATTGAACACTACTATAACATGTGCTCATTACCTTTTTATGCAAGCTAGAAATGACCGAGCTACGAGGTTAAAGAGTTGAGAACCTACAAACTAAGAAAATCAAAGATTGTTTTTCACTTGCATGCAAAGGTTTGCATGCCCCCAGGTAAAGGAGAGTTTCCAGGTTACCAAATGGAAGTCCCTGCGGTTAGGTAGGATTGTTTCTGTTGTCAGAAAAAAACTCTTCCTTTGCTTTGTCCATCGAAATAGACGAAGGTGATTGCTGTGAGCTTCCAATCACATAACGTACAAAGGTGAATGTTGTGAGCTTCCATTCACAATCGTACAAAGGAGATAATTGTGTCAGACTGATTACATCACCTATACAGGGATGTTACTTTGTCCAAGTATTATGGCCTTTCAAGAAAATATCTCTTTTCCTCTGGGTTCGCCTACCAAAGCAGACTAGGGTGCATGCCCCCTAATCTTCATCACACTCACTGAACTACTCACGATAATTAGGTGGATGGAATGAAGGTTGAAGAGACATTGTTGATGCAAAGAGACCATTTAGGGATGATGGTTGATTTATAGCTGTGTTTGAACCAGGAAATGAAAGCTGGTCGACAAGTTGCACCAGTCTGCCTTCATGTGGAAAACACATCACTCGAAAGAATGTGGAAACAATGGCTTCCATGCTGTATATATAATCACGTCCCAGGAGTAGATTGTAATCTAGTGGACCTTGGACTACTATCACGTTCAAATGAACGGTTTTCTTTATCAAAGTTATCAGTAACTTTGGAAGGATCCCTAATGGTTGACTGGTTCCTTTATTGAAGCCCGACAAATTTTGTTTTTCAGGCAAAAGCGATGGCGAACCAAGCGCTTTCCAAGCAGTTGAGGAAAGGATACTCACTGAAGCCCCTTCATCTATGATAGTGCCAAACACGATCATTTTGTAAACTTGTACTATGATTCGGAATGGTACATTAGATGGAAGGCAAGGTTTCGCTAGTTGATTCCAATCAAAGAAAACGACTAGATTGCTCGGAGGAGGTACCAGATAAATGTTTGGATAAGTTTCATGAACTGGGGGGGTCTCTTCCTATTGTAAAGGAATGGGTGGATTGCCCCCAAGTTCATTAGACTCTGTATCGAAAAAAAGAATTTGAATGGTGTCGTTCTCATTCTCTTTGGAAACTATATCATCTGAAGGTGGATTTTCTGAAGGCAAGACTGGGTCGATTGCCATCTCGACCAGTTGATTTTGGTCCGGTATGGACTCAGAAGGTTCACTTTCAATGATAGGTGATTCGATTGACAATTGAGTTATGCCAATTGGATTTTCAACTAGCGAAGGACTTGGCAAGTGTTTCTTGTATCCAGGTGGAAATTGCTGTGGTGAAGCAGGACGGTTATCCAAAATGCTTTTGGTTTCATCCAAAAAAGGACAATGATGAAGAGTATGATCACCTTCACATAACCTACATGGAACTCTAACTTTTCCTTTTTGTCGACTGACTTCATTTTCACTAGTTGATGGTGTGCTGTCAACTTGACTTTCAAGGGTTGATGACATCGAATGGTGCAAACAGGGAGATCATTCTCTCAAGATCCACGGGATGCAATGGCAATCTCGATGGTAATGTCTCTCCTTGAAAATTACGGATGGATTTTTTGGTTTGGAAACTTTAGTGTACGGATTTTTGCCAGACGATGCATTGGTGTTCCCTTGTTTAGTTGGCTTCTTCTTCTTCTCCTTCCTTTTCTTTTTCTTCTCAGCTACTTGGTTTTTAGTGTCACTAGTTTCATCAAGCGAAGAGGAAGAAGGGGAAGGAGAAACAAATGAAGTAGAAGGTGAAGGGGTAACTTCAATATCATCTAGTTGTTGATTAGATTGTTGAGGAATTACAGTGTTTTGAATGACAGAGGTCGAGAAAAGCCATATTGGCAGGCCGATTGTGATTCCTGGAAGGGACAATGTAGCCATATATGGAGAACCAATATCTCCCCAAGAGGAGAAAGGACTAGGATTCCCTCCAAGGGGGATTCCTTGATTAGTAGACTCCATTATCTCAAGCTCAGATCAACGAAGGAATAGGGATGTTATTCCGTTTAAAATAAATTTTAAGATACTTTGACGCAACTTGCTTTTTCAATTTTTAAGAGTCGAGAAAAAGCTAAAGGTGACTCTAGTCGCCTTCAATTTTTAATGAGCCTGAAGTGACAAGTGCTCAGATGGAACTTTTCTTTTAAGGAGTCAAAAAGGAACAAAAGTGACTGCTCTGGAAGTCTAGACAGAGGGTTTACCAAATCGATCGTAAAATTGCAAAATACACCTTGGTGATAAATGATAGAGAAATTACCAAGGACTTATGTACGGCAGTCAATCTTCCCGAATGTTGTGTTCAGTGCATTACGATCGATAGGGTGGCAGACACGGATTCCTAAGGATAAAGGATATCAGCCTATTGTGGTCTCCCAATATATACTCAACGATATGGGGAACACAAGTCCGTACTCGCACTTGTCGTATCAAAGAGGAGGAATCACCCAACCTTCGATGAAAATGATAGTCACCAGGTTTTACGACGCCAGAAAATGTCTCTAGCCTAGACTTCTAGATGTGTTGCGTTAGGTTCCAAAGCGTTTTTATGTTCATTGAGGTTTATTTTAGAGTTGATCTTGCTTAGAAGTTTGTCTTTCAAGGTTCACCGCATGATGTAGATGTGAAATTCCTAAATATGCAATCTAAAATGATAAACATTCGTTTATGTTCTTTTAGCAATGAAAATCCTAGCTACAAAGGAAAGAAGATAATGATTTTTTTCAGCAGAGAGCATAAAGCACACACTAAATGCACTTTTGCTAAATCAAATTTTGCATGCAGTCAAAATGCATATGCACATGCATGTATTTGTTTTCAACTTTCTTAATGTGTGAATGCCAAAAAGAAATCTAAGTACAGATCTAAACTATTTTATTTCAAAGTGACAGTACTAACAATTTTCTTTTCAAAATGAAAGGAAGACTAAGACGACACTTTTCGATTTCGAATTGAAAACTGTTTTCGACACTTCAAATACTAATAATTTCAACATCAAGTACAATGACAAAATTACAATCAACTATCTAGAAGAGGAAGACTTTACGACACTCTTCTTTTGATCCAAAATGACAATTACGACACTTGCATCAAAAACGACAGTTCGATTAGGCTACTTTCGACAAAGGAAGACTGTAAATGATTGACAAATACACAAAAACATTTACAATTCCTAACTGATGGAGGCTAAAATAATGTGAAGGAAGATGGTTTCAGCAAGAAGGTACTGATCATGAACAGCAAAACTACTGAATAAAGCTGAAAGCAAGGAGGAAAAACCAAATTTCAGAGAAGAAAAACAGTATCACTCAATCATCGCACCTGCAACACAGGGAAACAAGGATGCATCTCACCTGCAACACACGGGAGGTGCGATGCATCTAGGTTGCACAGTTACAGACAGTGCGATGGGCCAGGGAGCGAAACTGAGCTTGGTTTTTGCTCAAAATTTGCAGCTAAGTTCAATGATTTAGGCTGAGTAATGATGGACAGTAAAAACAAAGCATAAGGGTAAGATTTGATGAGGTTTTGAGCTACCACAAGGGAACTTAGAATGCTTTGCAAGTCAGATGTTCAGTTCATAAAACAACCTGGAGATTGACTGAAGCAGCGTTTATCTACTTCGCAATTGCATAGAAAAGGCGTTTCGAAGGCTAGCTGGCTAACTTCAGGCTCTGTCTGTAGTTTATAAATCAAACAATAAACAAACAAAACAAACTATTCGTTCCCCAGTGGAGTTGCCATTTTGTTTTCAGGGAAAACTAGTGTCGATTCAAATTGCTAGTCCCACTAAGATGGGTAGCTATCTTAGAAACAAACAATGAAAGCTTTTCAATAGTTCCTTTAAGTGTGATAGATGGAAGAGAAGAAAAGAGGACCAACCTAGATCTTTCGCTTTGATCCTAGCTTGATTTCTCCTTTCCTTGATAGAATTTGTCACTCCTCTCCTACTTGTCCCACTTCAAAGAGTACCTGTAGAGTCAAAGTAATAGCAAACTATCAAAGCATATCTATCTAAAACATCATAAACAATGCGGAATCAGAAACACATTGACCATACAATTGCATTCATAAACAATAAGCTTCACAAATACACGATTATATAGAGGAAAACTCAAAGAACTTTATTAATAGTAATGTAAGAGATGATTACAACCTAGCTATCTGATCCAACATCACCCTTCTAGTTGTAGAAGCCCTCTTCACCTCATGAACAAGCAAATCACCCAACAGTGCAATGTCTCTTCTCACCAGCAAACCAACAACACTTCCTTACAAAATACAAAATTCCAGCCTCTAGATCACTCAAATGAGGGATCCATTTATAGATGTCTTACAAGGGTGTGAGTCAGCTCTGGGTTTTTTATTAGTTTCATTCCATTAATAGTTCTTGGTTCCACTTGGAGATTTCAATGATCTCTTACTCATCCCTAGGCAAATTCAGAGAGGTTTGTGTCACAGCAGAAGTTTCTGGAAGATTCCATGGTCATCCACCTTGCAAACTGTCTCTGCCATTTGTCTATTCTCACTCATCACACCCCACAAAAGGCCATTTCAGTATGCATCACACCTGGCTAGTTAGGCAGCCAATATGCATCGCACCTTGCCCATGGAGCAGTTTGTATGGTCCAGTTTTGGCCAGTTCTGAGTAGTTTTTCAAGTGGAACTTCTGGGAAATGATGTAATCAATTGACCATGATCCTTTAGGGTATGAAACAACACTTTTAGGGACTTAAGGAGCCCTTATTTTATGGACATATGAGTTTGGGGTTGCAGTGCCCAAATATGTCTATAACAAGGACCCAAAAAACTGGCAAAAATAATCAATTGTGCTATAATTAAGGAAACTGGAAAATTGAAATAGATAGCGTTGGGGGTCCAAGTGGAATAGGTGGGTGGCCACTAATATCCACCTGGATCAAGAATTCTCTCCGCATAAAGGAAAATTCTATGAGCGTGAATCTAAGTCGAGAAGTCTGGAGGCAGTCGTCCATAAATAATTTTTCATTATTTTGAATCAATTGAGAACATACTTCTAGTCACTTAAGTAGTGCATCTTCGTAGCACATGTATGTTCTTATCGTACTAATTTGAGGCCCTGTTACTTGATGAGTCATGATATGTATGTTGAGAAGAAGGGTTGTGCAGAGGATGATGCTCAAGTGGTAGCGACAGGGTAAAGAAGTGCGTACGGCATATATCAGATGTATGTCTCAAACGTGTGACAACTCCAAATTTTCCAAAGACCTAGCTTATAAATACTTGAAGAGGTTGGTCAAGTGTGTTTCTACTACAATGGAGGCTTCATCTTCAAGCAATGCCTCACTACTATATTGAAACTCGGTGTTCAACCTTTCTTTCAATTGATGATCTGCACTGCTTGTCTATCTATGGATTGCTTCTCTCTTTTTTTTGCAAGGATTTCGTTCCTTTTTATATAAAATTGTTGTTTAGTCATTTCCCATCTCAACGGTTGTAGAATCCAGGTCGTTTCATTTCTTATGATGGATTTACATTGTGCAATTCAGACATACATCAGGCCACTAATGCCTCCATACACAAAGCTTCCATAAATATTACAATCGAAAGAGTGTACCGAAAATCAAACACCAACTGTAATTTGTAATGACTATAATGACTAAATTTCATAATTCTCACTATTCATCACCCTTTTATAGTGGAGACAAGCATGGATTTTAAGCTAGAGTGAATGAGAAGGTCAAGTGCATAGGAGTAGGAACTAATGACAAAGAACATTTGGGTTCCGTAACTGACAGCACTAACTGGAATTATGGACAATCAAAGGCGGATGTTTCTGAGCTAAACTTGGGACTCGTGGGAACAGAAAATGTCTTTTCAGAATAGTATGTGGCAGATATCAGAGCGGTGACCCTCATCCAGGTTATCTATGAGACAAAAGAGCATAAAATACCCTACGCGCTACCTGTTAGACACTCTACTACAACTATTTCTTGCTTCTGGTTTATAGATCTTCTTGTTTTTGATGTTCCTAGTGTCAGAGTGAAAACGTCATCCCACTCATTACCAGGTATAATATTTATGAAGGTTATCTTTGTTTATTGTCTTTTAAATTGTTTTTAACCCTGGAGGGTGTTTTTTTTTTTGCAGATCTGAACTTGTCGCCTTTGGATTGTAGGCATGACTTCCTGAGTCACTATAGGGAAAGTATTTGTCTGGATTAAAGTCTTATTTTTGTTAACACGTTGACTCCTCTACATGATTGTAGGCATGACTTCCTGAGTCACTAGGGAAAGTATTTGTCTGGATTAAAGTCTTATTTTTGTTAACACGTTGACTCCTCTACATCTAACTACAGGTCGACCTTTTCTGAACTTCTGTCTTCGGTATGCCTACGCTGAGGCCTATGGTTTGGCACCTGGAACTTTCAGAATTACGATATTTTCTTTGGGTTACTTTTATTTGTATAATTTCAACCCAATTTGGGTTGGACTAAATAATGTGTTTGTAAGAATTTATTATCACTGAACGCTACAACATCATCTAAATAATAATGTTTTGAAAGAATATATATATTGGGGACTGTCCAATTTCTTATATCTAATTCATTAAAGAATTTATATTTATGAAAACTAGGTGTAATTCCTTTGAGTCTTTATTCCAATATACATGTCATATACTATTACGTTTTTGTACATTATATATCTCCTATGGTTTATATAAGTTATTCAGAAACACAATTTTCGTCATAGCAAATTAATACTCTTTAGTGAAAATTCAATATAGTTTTCCCAAATTTCAAGATCTGAATAGGCATATATGTTTTTGTGGTTATCTCATTTATCAATTGTCCAATCTGTACAGTGGTTGTGGGCTCGTCCTACACTACTTATTTTAAGCCAATTTGACGAATTTTGTTCTACTACTTATGGAAGATCTGCTTTAGGGTGTTTCTTTGTGTTATTTATAATGGATATGTTTGGAGCTTTCGACTCTATGTCATTCCAAAAATTTATAAAATACTTATTGGTTAAGGCCCCATGTAACAACCACTCCACAAGAACTCCACAAGACTAAGATCAAAATAATACTAGCATCTCTGAGTCCAAATTACGTTGGAATGTTTGTGCATCACTGATCCTTATGTTCATTTTTTTTAGTTGTTTCTGATTTAAATAAATTATCAATATAATAGCATATGTGTTACTTACAAATTTTCTATAAATTTAGTTATGAACCTTGAGTGTATAGTTTCATCTAGTTGCACCCAACTGGGTTTATACTATTAATACATCTATAACCCTGTTTCAACTTAGACACTGTAAGTTTTCCTAACTTTCACTTGACTATTCGGTTTTTTTTTTTTGCATGTTGGACTAGTAGCTCGAAAATATGGATTCCACAAAGATTAAACATAGATTCATATAAAGGAATGTTAAAAATTCAAATGTCAAAAACCACCCACATTGATGACCTTTGCTTGTCCGCTCAGGGTATAATGTGAAATACTTGAGACATTAGTCTTATTTTTTCATGTATTTGTCCTCCCTAGCTACTAAGAATGTGAAAATATCTATCTATCTATCTATCTATCTATCTATCTATATATATATATATATATTTGAGTAATACAGTTTAAACTTGTTCTTGTGCATAAACTATATCCATTGAAAGGGATGTCTAGGTATATATATCACTTCAATATAATAGTCAAGTTAATCTCGTAGTTGTTTCCAACTATAATTACAACCAACAAGAAGTCATGTAGTAGTAACTATTAGCTCTCATAATGATTTCGAAGACTACTTTTATAAGGAGGCCAGTGACAGTTGGTATACTTGACTTGGTTCTATACTTTTCTTTTGGACTCAACATTCTTAGTTTGGTTTCTGAGAATTCTTCTCTTTAACTAAATTCCACATCAATTCCACCTTCTTCCATTTACTTTTTCATGTGAATAAGTTCACTGAGGATTTTTCAAAACACATGTATCTAGGTATATGATACAGTACCATACAATAACCAAATCCTTACTAATGTGGAATATAATTCTATTCGTCCTATCTCATTCCTTCCAAACTAATTAAATTTTATTTATAGACTCTCTTATTGAAAAAAAATTCTTTTTTATAGATGATCTCAATCTCATGCATGCAATTAAATTTAATAAACAACACAACATTAATATAACAGCGCAAGAAAATTTAATAAACCATAGAATTGTATTATAACTGAAATATCCATTTCAGCAATACAAACCTTATTTTATGTTCTACATCATATCTTCATGCATGTAAGTAAATATTTATTATCTAAATACCTTATCATAGATAGGTGCAATAAATATTTGCACAGTGCTCCATATCAAGCTTGGGAAATACTTAGGAGTAGAGTACGTTCCATCCAACCGTGAACTATCTCCAATAATTCCCACCGAGCTAAGAACTTCTTGCTCTCCAGAATCAACCACCCCCTTTGATTCCTAATTGGTTCTTTTATAACTTTATTCCCAACATAGTTTTAGCAGTGTCCTACTTTAAGGTTTGTAAGCCTTTTGCCGAGGATTTTTATTTTTTTAGTATTTCTTTTCAAAAAGATATATATATATATATATATATATATTAAAGCACGCTTTTATCTCCCACAATGCTTTATTCGACCCCACTTAGTATTTATCTCCAACTAAGTAATTAACACAATATTTCTCTCCCATTGTGTTAATTTAATTTATTTTTAACTATTTTCTCCTAGGGATTTTTAAGAGATATTTAGGGAAGGTCCCTCATGTGGACTTGACCACCATTAGCTTTTTCTAAGTTGGGCAAGAGGTCTTCTAAACTCTAGTGCTATCTCTTGAATATTTCCAAGCAATTTATTTATTAACTCAATTACTAAAAAAATTACATCATCGCATAAGTCCCATCATGGCTTCCATCACCCTTAAATCCAATAATAATTCAATGTCTAAAAATAGTAAAAGTTTAAAAAGCAGAGCAATAGGGGTGTTACATCCCCCCCTTTTTAATAAACACCACCCTCTGTGTTTCCTCAATTCCATCTTTACATAATATGGGAAGGAAATGCCTCTTTCATTTCTTCCTTCATTTGTACCACTCTTCAGTACTAAAGTGCTTTCACTTCAGTTTATTTTGAGCAATGGCTCAGTTCTAAAGTAAAATATACTCTTATTCTCGTTTTAATAGAAGAATATTTTGTGTTTTCATGCATCCTAAATAGGTGCTTCCTATCTTCATTCATGAATTCCACCAAAGGATCATCCACCTGCATCCAACAAAACTATCCACATCCACTCACCAAGGTCAGAACAATATACCAACACATAATATAGTGGGTCCTTTGGTACATTTATTCACATATTAAGCTAGTGACATGGATGTCTTTTAATGTGAAATTCAAAATATGGAATTTCCAATTTCCTTTCATATCACTTACACAAAGGCAATATTAATCAAGGGACTACTTGCTACATTCTCTCTTATGTTCTTATTTGATACCATCGCATCAATTATGCATCTGTTGTGAATAGTTAAGTGTAGAACCACATACTATCTTTGGCACTTTCATGGTTGTTATATTATTGTAAATTCCACTCTGAAGTGGACTTAGTCAAGTCCATCTTGATGATCTGCCACTTGTTCCATACCTCTCCATAAGCCCACAAAAGTATAAGGAAACATAATTAAGAATTTCACAATACCACTCATAGATATTTAAAAAAATATCTTGACTTACTTTTGTTTCATGGTCAAAACAACAAAATGTAAATTTAGAGATCTACCACGTATTTTTTTATTTTTTCCTTTATCCATTATTTTCCTTTAACTCACTCCCTTGAGTTTTTTTTCTTTTATTCCCTCAATTTGGCTTGCATTATAGATTATTTATGAAGCTTTATGAGCATCTTACCTCTATATATAACCATGGAGTCTTTTCCCTTTGCATTTTTATATGCCTAGGTTGTCTTAACACCCAACAAGTTAATGTAAGTATTTGCGTCACTTCTGGACATGTTCGTATAGACACACACACATATTAAAGAAATACATCAATTACGAAGTTTCCTTCATATATTTTATGAAAATATCCTGCCACTTTGTTAGGTTATTCTAGGAATTTCTATCAGCATTCCTGATTTATCTGGTGACATTATTGATAACAACCCATTTTTATGGTCATTCTTGGTCCATTAAAAATATAATTTGTGAAATTTCTAACGAAACAACAATATTGGCCTCTAATCCCATACAATTTTGATACCCTTTAATTCTTAATATTGATGCTAATCCAGGATTTTCCTGCCCTATTTTAGAGTCTATACACTTTTGCTTAAGTACTTACATGATTTCACTCTTGATTTTAGCTTTTGTCCACTTTACACTTATCCATTTCTATATAAGCCTTGCAGTTTTTGCATCTTTTCTGCACAATCTCTGAGTGCCTTCATGTTTCTCTAGTTCTCTTGGGCAATGAAAATGCCACTTTATCTTATATTTTATACGTGTCCAAGGATCATTTCGTCCTTCAACCTCACCAATCAAGAATTTATGTCCCCTTTTTAGGGTCGTCGCACTTCCCTCTTAAGGATTTTCCTGGGTATATAATTTTCCATGTTTACCTGCTTGGAAATAAATTTTTTGTGTACCCTTAGTCACACTTTGTACTTCCATTATTGAGAATAATCATACATATGAAATTAAAATTTCTATTCCATAACGGAATCAATTCCTGACAGTTATGTTGTTAGCATCTATTTGTTGGTATTTTAGCCCGTTAAATTATACAAAAAAAAAACAAAAAACAAAAAAAATTCACAAAATTTGAAAACTAAATCTCACAAGAAAACATAGGGAATTTACGTGGTAAAACCCTGACAGTGTGTTAAGGAAACATCCACAGGGTAAGGGATTGGAATTCTTATTGCTCAAGGTCCAAAATGACTCTCGAACCATTACTTCAAGCCTCTCAGGCAATCATCAATTTAATATGAAAAACCTCATTACATAACTCCCTATGGATACGCAATTGTTTGAACTGTAAACCTAGATTTACTGAAACAATTACATTTAATAATAATTGCTTTCATTCCTAATAATCTCCACCTTGACAACAATTTTCCTAATCCCTTGTCCATGCCCATTCATCATATTTTCTGCAAGCCAAGAGAATCCAAACACCATCGCATCTTCTCTACCAATATTGGCTTTGTGAACATGTTTGCATAAATACCTTGTGTGAGGACCTTCTTGAGAGCTACTTTTCTACCATTGATCAAATGTCTTACAAAATGGTATATTACATCAACCAGATTGCCTCTTTACAAGCATCTAAAGTATTTATATGCTTTGCTTCAGTATGTAGAAATTCTGACCGTAGATTAACCTGATAATGCAATACAACTAAAGCAAAATACTTAATCTACTTCTACAATCAAACTTGCGAAAGCTTAATAGATTTTAGCAAGATCAAGCAGAACACATATAACTAGAATCAGAATCAATGCACATGAAACACAGAAGAATATTCAGGGGAAAGCCTCACCTAAAAACCCCACTATCTGTATTATCATACAGGTGGAAATATCTCAGGATTACACACAGCGTTAGCTCTCACAGCTAGCCAACACTCAGTACAATCCTCACAGATGCTCACATGCAAAATAGACTTCTCATTAAGTCCTCCACACTGCCCCCCAAGCTCCTATTTCCTAGCACAGTTTTTCCTGGGTTATCCTATTGTTACCATGTGTTACATTAATCACTCACATTGATCTTACACCCTGTAAAATTGCGCAAATCTCAAGGAATGAATTCCTTCTGCATACAAGAGTTTTCCTTAATAGGAAAATTCTAGCAACTGATAGTACATTGTCCCTGTCTTCAATCTCAACTAGGTCTTTCTCTAAATAGACATGCATGAGTTACTTATGAGAGAATCTTCAGTTATCTGGAGTGCACTAGTTTGATGCATGCATGCATTAACTAACTGAACTCACAATTAGTTCCTCAACCTGTTTGGAACTAATTTAACTAGAGATAACTCAGTTAACTGAGCTAACTAATTACAACTCAATTACAACTCATCCTTATCTCCTTAATTAAGGGATAATCTCCTTAATTTAAGGGATAATTGTTGCATGACTTCACAAAGACTTCTAGCTTGAATTTCTCCAACTAATTAACTCAAGATGAATTAATTAATTATTTTCCAAGCAGCTTGTGAGACTAAATTTTAATTTTAATTCTCAATTTTAATTCAAGGACAAATTAAAATTGGAATATTCTTGTTGCCACATTTCAACACTCCCTCTCAACAAGAAAGGGATTATCTTCCACACCGATCCTGTCTCTATGGAACTTGAATTCACACTTTGACAATGCCTTAGTCAAAATGTCTGCATCTTACTCCTCAGTCGAAATATACTGCAACAACATGATCCTCCTTGCCACACAGTCTCTAAGATGATGATAGTGAATGTCAATGTGCTTGGACCTGTCATGAAATACTGGATTCTTAGATAGTTTGATACAACTCTAATTATCACAATAGATCCCAGTTGGATCCATCCTCTGATAAAACAAACCAACTAAAATTTTTTGCATCCAGATGGCCTCACATGTTGCCTGACTTGTAGCCATGTATTCGGCCTCTACCGAGCTGAGTGTAATCGACCTCTATTTCCTGCTGTACCAAGAAACTGTCGTTGACCCAAGGTTGAAAATTCCACCTGATGTGCTCTTCCGATATGATGGACTCCCTGCCCAATCTGCATAAGTGAAGCCCTGTAGCTTCACTCCCTTTTTTCATATGTACCATAATCCATACTGATATGTGCCTATGAGGAATCTCAATACATGTTTTGTCACCTTCCAAAACATCTTGGTAGGTTGAACCATAGCTTGACTCAGCTGGTTCACCGCATAGCACAAATTTGGTCGTGTGTTCACTAATTACATCAGTGAACCCACAAGCTGCCTATACATAGTAGCTTCTACTACTTCTCCTGAAGTAGCATCCTCCTTCCTCGAGTTACCTGCTAGAGGAGTCTACATGGGCTTGCACGTCTCCATGTGGAATCTCCTGAGTATCTCATTGGCATACTTGCCTTGAAACACAAACAACTCCCCATCCTTCTACCATACTTCCATGCCAAGGAAGTAATGCATGAGACCCATGTCTTTCACCTTGAATTATCTTGCAAGATCCTCCTTGCAAGACATGATCAACTGATCATCACCTGTCAATATGAGATCATCAACATAAAGTACAATGATCAACTACTTACCTTTCACCATGATGTGGTACAAGTTCGCATTCGCTTCACTCTTTGGGAAGCCCAAACCGATGAAGTAGTTGTCGATCTTGGTGTACCAAGCACGAGGTGCTTGCTTCAGCTTGTACAAAGCTCTCTTGAGTTGACACACATGCGAATCACGATCGAAGGTCTCAAAACCTTCTGGTTTCTCTATGTATGCCTCCTCCTCAATCTTGCCATTGAGGAATGTAGTCTTCACATCCATCTGATGGATCTTCCGACCCATCTGTGCTAATAGTGCCAACATCGATCTGATAGATGAGTACCTTGCTACAGGAGAAAAATTCTCATCATAGTCAATCCCCTCAACTTGTGAGAAACCACGGGCAACAAATCTTGCCTTATGTTTCTCCACACTACCATCAGCAGCTTGCTTTACCTTGTAAAGCCAATGGGAACTCACAATTGACTTGTTCTCTGGTATTGGAACCACATCCCAAACACTATTCCAAACTATGGAGTCATACTCCTCCACCATAGCATCAACCCAAATTGGCTACTGCACTACTTCCTCAAAGGAATATGGCTTGGTCTCAACACATTCCCCAACAAGGGCCATGTATCTAGTGTACCTCTCAGGTGACCTCCTCTTTCTGCGCTAAAAATATGGTTCTCCCACATTCTCTCTCGCATCTGAAAACAATCTGTCAGCTTCTCTTGTGTGCTTCTATCCATCTCTGGAAGACTCTGCTTGAGTGGATGTCTCCACTCCTGGACGCTCTACATGCAGTTGCTCCCATCAGTCTGAGGTTCCTCCTCCTTAGGAACCAATAGTTCCTCCACAGCCTGTAGTTGGAGCTCCCTCTCAAAGGAAACTCACATGGCCTTATGCTCATCAAACTTGAGATCTCTGCAAACCACTGTCCTCCAACTGGTAGGCAAGTACACTCGATAGTTGTGGGGTGTATCAGTGTACCCCACAAGTATCCCCAACTCAGCTGTTGGCTCAAGCTTATTCTGTGCATCCTTTGTCACATGGCAATATACCGATGAGCCAAAGATCCTGAAGTGACCCACATCTAGTCTATTATCGGAGAAGGCTTCCTCTGGTGTTTTCATCCCATGTATGCAATGCGGGCTTCTATTCTGCAAATAGACCATTGTGTTGCATGCCACAGCCCACAAATTCAATGGTAGGTCTTGGTCATGCAGCATCACCCATGCTGCCCCTACAATTGTTATGTTCTTCCTCTCGGCCACCCCATTCTGTTGTGGCTTATGGGGTGTCGTCAACTCCTGTTTAATTCCTTCTGTTGCACAGAAGTCCTTGAGCTTGAGAGACATACTCTCCACCATTTTCACTTCTCAAGGCCTTGATCTTCTTCCCTGATTCTTTCTCAACCAAAGCTTTGAACTCACAAAACTTAGAGAAGGTTTGGTCCTTCTTTTGCATGAAATAAATCCAGCATTTACAAGAAAAATCATCAATGAAATCACATAATACCTTTTCTTCGCAATGGATGCTATCAAGAATGGTCCACACAAATCAGTATGAACTCACTTTAAGATCGCTTTTGCTCGACTGTCTTGATCATGAAAGGAAGACTTGGCATACTTTCCCAAGGTACAACCTTTGCATGTGTCAACTTGTTCAAGTTTACCTTTGGGAAGTCTAGTAGAGATCTGCTGCATTATCTTCAAGGCCCCATGATGCAGATGGCCCAACCGCCTGTGCCATAACTTGCCAATGTCTTGGCTTTGCACCAATTCTTCTTTCGAACTCAATGCAGCATAGTCATCTACCTCTAATTTATAGAGATTCTTCACTCGAATCCCAATCCGCTTAGTTTGACCCATGGCTATGTGTCTTAGGAACGCCTTTCCCTTACTAAAGACAACATCGTAGCCTTTATCCTCCAACATCACGACCGATACCAAGTTGTTCTTCAGTCTAGGCACATACTTCACATCTGTCAAGGTGAGAGGAGCTCCATGCTCCCTCTGAAAAGCAACCGTGCCTTCACCTGGCACACAGTCCTTCCCATCGTCACCCATCTCTACGCACATCTTGAGGTCTTTCTCCTCAAAGGTACTAAATAAAATTTTATCGTCAGCATGTGGAATGAGGCTCCACTCTCAATATACCAAACACAACCCACCATCGATGAAACCATACATGCGATGAGGGTAAAGTCCATTTCGAACTAAGAGGCTAATGCCTCACCTTCCGATCCTTTTGTGGATCCCTTCTTGGATTTCTTCGATGGGCAATTTGTTGCATAATGTCCCATCTCATGACAATTAAAGCATCTCGCTTTAGATTTGTCACCCTTCTTCCCTCCATGAGAAGAATTCGATTTGGAATGGGAAGCCTTCCCTTTCCCTTTCCTTTCCTTACTCACTAAGGCCAGATTTTCTTCATCATCATTCTTTGATGAAGAAGCATCTCGAGTGCTCCTCCTGATCTCCTCCTGCATGAGATCTAACCATAGTCATTCCCAATCCGGCAATTTCTCTCTTCCATTCACAGAGTCCTAGTAGCTATTCCAACTCTTTGGAAGACTGAGGAGAGTAAGGCTCACCATATCATCATCGACAGTAGTTATTCCCACACTACCAATCTCATCTCTGTAGGTGGTGAGCTTGTTCATATATGTATAAATAGTATCTCCCTTCTCCATCTTGATTTTCCAAAGCTTGTCCTTGAGCGCTAGTTTCCTCTGGTCGCTACTGTTCTAATAGAGGTCCTTCAATGTCTTCCACATTGAGAACAGAGTATCCTTCCCATGGAGACTCAAGACAATATGGTCTCGAACTCCCTCCAAAAGAATTTGTCTCACCTTTGCCACACACTTCTTCCATTCAGCCAATTCTTGTGCATTAGCTGCAGTTGGCTCGGGGATTTCTTGATCAATGAAACCCTTCAAACCATTGTCTTCTAATATAGCTTCCATTCTATATTTCCATGCTATGTAATTCGAGCTACCTTCTAAGTCATACTCGAGTCTCAAGCCATAAAACGCCATTGACCAACCTGAAGTATGAGATGAATTCGATTTGTACCTGCAATCCCGAACTTCAAACTTCGAATTCTCTTCTCCGTATACTGTTCACAGCTCTGATAACCTTTGCTCTGATACCATGTAGAAATTCTGACTGTAGATTAACCTGATAATGCAATACAACTAAAGAAAAATACTTAATCTACTTCTACAATCAAACTTGCGAAAGCTTAATAGATTTGAGCAAGATCAAGTAGAACACATATAACCAAAAGCAGAATCAATGCACATGAAACATAGAAGAATACTCAGGGGAAAGCCTCAGCTAAAAACCCCACTATCTATATTATCATACAAGTGGAAATATCTCAGGATTACACACAGCTTTAGCTCTCACAGCTAGCCAGCACTCAGTACAATCCTCACAGATGCTCATAGGCAAAATAGACTTCTCATTAAGTCCTCCACACTACCCTCCAAGCTCCTATTTCCTAGCACAGTTTTTCCTGGGTGATCCTATTGTTACCATGTGTAACACTGATCTTACACCCTGCAAAACTACGCAAATCTCAAGGAATGAATTCCTTCTTCATGCAAGAGTTTTCCTTATAGGAAAATTCTAGCAACTGATAGTACATTGCCCCTGTCTTCAATCTCAACTGGGCCTTTCTCTGAATAGACATGCATGAGTTATTTATAAGAGAATCTTCAGTTATTTGGAGTACACTAGTTTGATGCATGCATGCATTAACTAACTGAACTCACAATTAGTTCCTCAACCTGTTTGGAACTAATTTAACTGGACATAACTCAGTTAACTGAGCTAACTAATTACAACTCATCCTTATCTCCTTAATTAAGGGATAATCTCCTTAATTTAAGGGATAACTATTACATGACTTCACAAAGACTTCTAGCTTGAATTTCTCCAACTAATTAACTCAAGATGAATTAATTAATTATTTTCCAAGCAGCTGGTGAGACTAAATTCGAATTTTAATTCAAGGAAAAATTAAAATTGGAATAATCTTGTTGCCACATTTCAACACAATAGTGGACAAAGCAATTGTTTCTTGAAGCTTTGACATCCAACTAGTTGCTCCACCTGCAAGAGTAAAGACATGTCCTATAGTAGATCTCCTTTTGTCCAAGTCACCTACATAATCAGCATCCACATATCCATAGATTGAATCTCCACTACCATTAAATATGATATGATGGTCACTTGTGCCTCTCAAATACCAAAGCACCCATTTCACTGCTCACTAATGTTCTTCTCCTGTATTTTCCATGAACATGCTAACAAATCCAACTGCATGTGAAATATCAAGTATTGTACATACCATTTCATACATCAAATTGCCTACCACATTTTCATATGGTACACAAGACATATACTTTTTTTCTTCATCAGTTCTAGGAATCAAACCCAAAGAAATCTTAAAACGGGAAGCTAAAGGAATAGTGACAGATTTCACATTTTTCTTTTCTCGGTAAAAGACTAAACTATTCTATTATGTACAGGATTCAAAAATACATCATGGTGAAACAGAAGAGAGTCAGGCTCTGGGCATGTAACCCGAGAGCGATTGAGTCATCCCAAAACTATCCCACACAAGGGCGCCAGACACAGAAACTAGACTTCCATAGGAGCTCGCCCACGCAGGGGCATTAACCATTTCATCCCACGCAGGGGACACCGACCTTACCCAGATCATTGACACAAAATTCAGGAATTTGGAAATAGACCCAGACACGAAAGAGACCAGACGCATTGTTACTTTAACAAGTTCAAAATAAAACAAACAGCAAAAGACCATACAGAAGGCCATAGAAACCTTATGTGCGGGCGTCCTCAGTTGTCCATTTGCACCTCCTCGACCCGGCACCAGCCATAGGCTTCTCTTTCAGCCGCAGTGGGATAGGTGTCTTCCTCCTCGCAAGTTCCCGGCTTCTTGTCTTGCTTGCGTTGCATTACGTCTTCCGGGGCTGAGGCCGCATCCTTAACCTTCTGCTCCTTGTCCGCTTCAGAGGCCGCTGCTTCATGGTGCTGATTGTCATTCGTCCTCTGCCCCTGTTCATCCAGGGCGTCCTCATCTTCCCTGGCATTTTCTATGAACAAGACAGAGACATGCGCGCTAATCCGCGGATTGTTCATGGCGCTGCTGAAATTGAATATAGCCGAACCAAAGGTAGGCAGGGCATTCGATCTCGAAGCCCCTGCATCCTTGAATTGGCTGGAGTGGAGGGGGTTGGCGTGAGTAGAGCGAGCGAGGTAACAGTGGCAGCAATGGACAGCATTGTCCGCTTCTTGACTGCGCGTGGTTCCCCCCCTGGAGGTACCTCGGCGGCTAAGCATGCGCTGTCGAGGTCTCACCATTCTTGCGGGATGCGGAAGAGCGAAGTTCCAAATGACCACAAGGTAGTTCAAGTCCCCTGCAACCAGACCCCCTACAACCAGACCTCCTGCACCCAACTCTGAATGAGGGATAAACCAGACAGACGGATAATAAATCCCGACAGAGACAGAGAGGCTGGGCACCTGCATAACCCCAAACATTCTCTGATCCTAAGCTGCGATTTCCCTTATAACTTCAGCGTCTCTGCTTTCGAGCTCCCCCACCATAACTGTTGCCGTCGCCTGAGCCAATTTACCTTGCGGGTCATTAAGTCTCTTCTGCCATCCCACCTTATACCAGCTGCTGCTGATGGCTAGGTTCTTAACTGCTGCCACATGATGGCCACGAGCTGGCATGTGGCCATCTCCCATCGCCTGTCCCATCTCATATATCACCCGCATCCGGGGGTGACAGATTTCACATTGCCCATACCAAACTTTGCAATTATTTTCTCTGCATACTTATGTTGTGATAACCGGAGCTTTCCATTTTTCTTGCTTCAATGTATCTTAATGCCCAAGATATGTTTTTTAGCTCCAAGATCCTTTGTATCAAATTTCCTAGAAAGTTGAGCCTTTAACCTGTTGATCTCTTCCATTCTTTTTCTTGCAATAAGCATATCGTCAACATACAAAACCAGGATAATGAATATGCCATTGAAAATTTTAAATTAAACACAATGATCATGCTAACATCTAGTGAAGTTTTGGTTGACCATGAAGGAGTCAAACTTCTTGTACCACTACCTGGGACACTTCCTCAGGCCATGCAATGATTTCTTCAGCTTGCAAACAAATCTTTTGTTGTGACCTTGTGCGAAACATTTTGGTTGTTTCATATAGATCTCTTCATCAAAATATCTATGAATAAAAGTTGTTTTAACATCTAACTATTCTAACCCAATATCAAGTAATGCAGTTAGTTCTAACACAATATGAATAGAAACAAGTTTTACGACGTGTGAAGAAATATCATGAAAGTCAATACCTTCTACCTGAGAATGCCCTTTTACTACCAGCCTCACCTTATATCTTTCAATACTTCTATCAACATTTCGCTTCAATTTGAAGACCCATTTGCATCCAATAACACTTCTCCCTTTAGGAAGTTCTACAAGATCCTAGGTTTTGTTCTTGGCTAAGGAATCCATTTCCTCATCCATAGCCTTCTTCCATTTTTCACTATTTGCATCATCCATTACTTCCTGATAACAAGAAGTTTCCCCATCTTCAGTAATCAACGCAATAGAGTAAGTAGAATATTCATACCTTTTGGGTGTTCTTCTTTCCCTTTTAGACCTTCTTAGACTGACTAGTTGTTGAACTGGTTCCTGAACTTCTACAGTTTCCTTTACATCTTCTTCACCTTTTCTTTAAAAGTCTCTTCTTCCTTTCGACTTTCCAAAAAAGGTTGAGTCTCCAACTAAATTTTTTGATTCGGCAACACATATTCTTGTTCAAATTTTTCAACATCTGATTTTAGAAGAGAAGATCCATCAAATGTTACATATCTACTAATGACTATCTTACGTGAATAAGGATCTCACAACTTATATCCTTTCACAGCATCATCATATCCAAAAAAGACATAACATTTTGATTTTGGGTCTAACTTAGAACGTTTATTCTTTGGAATAAGAGCATAGGAATTATAAGAAAAAATTCTTAAATATGAATAATCACAAGACTGATCGACCAAACTTCTTCAAGAATTTTACAATTAATAGCAACTGAAGGTGATCTGTTTACAAAATAACAAGCAGTGGATACTACTTCTAACCACAAATCCTTCTGCAGGTTAGCATTGTTGACCATGCTTCTGGCTCTCTCCATAAGGGTCTGGTTCATACGTTCAGCAACGCCATTTTGCTGAGGAGTATAGATAGCAGTTTTATGTCTAACAATCCCTTCATCCTTGCAATATTGTTTAAATTCTAAGTATATTGAGCACCATTGTCATTTCTTAAATATTTTACTGTCTTTCCTATTTTATTTTCCACCATAGCTTTAAATTGTTTAAAAATATTAAATACATCAGAATTTTTTTTTAACATATAGACCCATACTTTCCTAAAGTAATCATTAATAAATCTTATGAAGTAAGAGGCACCTCCATAAGACATTGTAGGAGATAGTCCCCAAAGATCAGAATGAATATATTCTAAAACTCCTTTACTATTATTACTATCAGCTTTAAATTTATGTCTACATTGTTTTCCATATACACAATGTTTCCACAAATCCAAACTCAATGATTTCAAATTAGGAAGTAATTTGTGATTCATCAGTACCTGAAGCCATTTCTCGCTCATGTGACGTAGTCGCTGATGCCATAGGCAAGTATCTTCTTTTTCCTTCTCAAATACATTCACTTCGTCACTGACCTAAGTACTTCCTTTAAGCCTGTAAAGGTTTTTTTATCTTCTTTTCCTTCATAACAAAGAGAGCACCCTTTGAAACTTTCAACACTCCACCTTAACCTGTAAACTTGTAACCTTTAGAGTCCAATACTCCAAAAGAAATCAAATTCTTTTTCAATTTAGGTACATGCCTAACTTCATTCAATGTTCTAATCACATCATCATACATTTTAATTTTGACATTTCCCACCCTAACAGTTTGCCAAGATACACTATTACTCATAAGCACGAAATTGCCATTCACATCTTGATATGAAGTGAACCAAATTATGTGTGAACTCATGTGATGAGAAGCACCAAAATATAATAACCAATCTTCATAATGCTAAGAAATATTTCAAATAGGAAAAGGCTCATCTATCATACCTAATTTAGTAGATAAAACTTCATCAATCATACCTTTTTCAACTTGATTTGATTCCTTTCTTGGGTTTTCAATAGACTCCTTTATTTTCCAACATTTTTTCTTGAGATGCCTTTTTTTGTTGTAGTACCATCATTTAACTTTACACTTCTTGCCCCTTGACTTTGATCAAGACGAACTTCTTGCCTTGTATCCTCTCTCCTTGGATTGGCCTCTAGCTACCATTGCTTCTGGCATGGAATTTTCAATGCTAGAATTCCTTCGTACCTCTTTAGATAACAGAGCTCCCACAGCGGAATCAAATTATAAAGATTTGGTTTTGCTCAAACTGATAAAAGTCACAAAGTGATCCCAAGACTCGGAAAGGAACATAACAAAGTAATAGCTTTATCTTCTTCTTCAAATTTAAGATCAATATCTCATAACTGGAAAATAAGTGTATTAAATATATTTAAGTGTTCTTCAATTTTAGTACCCTCCTTCATATGTAGGTTGTACAACTATCTATTCAAAAAGATTTTGTTGGTTAAAAACTTGGTCATATATAATGGTTTCATTTTCCCCACAAACCTATTGTTGAGATTTCTTCAACAATATTGAAGAGAACTTCATCCTCTGGGCACAACCTATTGGTACTGAGAGCATGTGCATTCAAGTCCTCCCAATCCAAATCTAGCATGCCAACATGTTTCTTTTTAACCCCATCTAATGCTTTGTGCAACCCTTGTTGCACCAGCAATTCTCATACCATCAGTTTCCACAATGGAAAATTCTTCTTACCAATGAACTTCTCCACCTCAAACTTAGCATTAGTCATTTTGGCCATTTTCCTTTCTACATGAGCTCTTTAAATGATTTAAATGAAATCACTGGGTTCAATTTCTTCAACTAGGATTTTCCTTCTGCTTTCGACTAGGGTTTTTATTCCTTCTTATCTGCTTTAGATTTTAAATAAGGATTTCTTCCTCAGAAAATTTTGATTCTCATTTTCATAATAACCAATCTTGTTTTCTATTTCTTCAAACACAACTTTGTTTTTTGTCTTTCGAAAAAAAAAAAAAAAACCCCACTCCCTTTGATAGAATAAAACCAAACAAGCTCCTTTCTAAAATTCATCAATCAGTCTTCAAAAACCCTACTTATTTTCTTGTTCATAGATAAATTAATTCTCCAATAACAATTTCCATAAATAAATATATGAAAAATATTTTTTTTTTAATTACCTATCATCCACAGTGAGGTTGCTTCTGGCTCCTCTAAGGTCTTGCTTTACATTTATACTCAACTTTAGACAACAAATTATTCTGCGTAGGGTTTCGTGTATTCTTAATGGGTCTTCGGCTTCAAAACCCTCAACGGTTGCTTATAGTTTTACCTTCTCGACTTTGGTTGCTCCCATCTCAACAAACAAACAATGCCTCCCTCTATTAGTGGGCTTGCTTCATCACAAAAACTCTGAAACAATGGCCTTTCTTGACTTTTTTTCATAGTTTGGTGGGTCTAGATTGGCCTCTCCAATGGTTTTGCAATCAAACTTTCCCTTTCTATGCAAGCAGTTTCTATGTGGATGTTAGTCTTCTTCCCTAGTGCTAGTTGAAGTCAAACAGGTTGTTTCCTTACGGCCCCTCAATTTTTCTTTTTCTCCGCGCCTTCACGCTTCTATCAATGAGATTGCTTCACCATGGAAATTGTGAAACAATGGAATTTTTCAATAAGCCTTTCCCTTTCTATGCAAGCGGCTTATCTGCGAGTTTTTGTATTCTTCCCTGGTGCTAGTTGAATTCAAATGGATTGTTCCCCTACAACCCCTTAGTTTTTTTTTAACAGCTTCATAACTTTATGCAATAGTAATATTTTATGGTTGTATCTTTCAGCATCTCTGCATACAGACAACTGCCTTCTCACTCCATAAATTCTTATCTCATTTCACACTCCTAACGATCCTCGCTTTGATACCACTTGCTGGAATTTGAGCTTGTTAAACTATAAAAAATTAAGAAAGAAATGCATAGAAATTGGAAACTAAATCCCACAAGAAAACACAAGGAATTTACATGGTAAAACCCTGACAGTGTGTCAAGGAAACCTCCATGGGGCAAGGGATTGGAATTCTTATTTCTCAAGGTCTAAAATGACTCTCCAACCATTACATCAAGCCTCTCGAGCAATCATCAATTTAATATGAAAAGCTTCATTACATAACTCCCTATGGTTCCACAACTATCTAAATAGTAAACCCATATTTACTAAGATAATTACATTTAACAATAATTGTTGTCATTCCTAACACTATTTCCTTAATAGTGATATTTGAGTTGTGCCAATATTAATTTTAATTATGCTTAAAAAGACTCCTTTTTGAGTATTTGTTGTATTGTGCTACATTTTATTGTCGTTCTATTGGTGTTTATATACCTTATAGTGTCTTATCCTTTTTATGTTTGCACTTCCTGCTCCTAGTTCCTAGGGTCAAACCTTTCTTATATATATATATATATATACTTTTTCCCATTTAAATCTCACATGTATATGTGCATAACTTAGTTTGAAAATAATCAGTTCACAACAACACTTTGTATTCTTGATTCATAATTTAAGTTCTTGCATGTTTACAGTATTCCTCATTCGTAATGTAAGTTATTGTACCACTTTGATTCATCTTGCTAGCATATAAGGCTCATGCAAGCCTTTTGTAATGATATGGTTTCTTGAATTTCCCTTCCACTATATCTCTTTTTCTAATAGAATGGTAGTAACTAGCATTTGCACCACATGCTGCAAAGGAAACGTCGTAAGGCAATGGCATAAGAAACAATAGCATAGAAGAAAGAAGTCAAAATTTAATGCAATTTTGTTTCTTTATTGGTGTTTCTTTTTTATCATAACCAAAAATGTTATTCAATAATTTATACAAGAATAAGATTATGCCTTTGCAGTGGATTGTGCTGACCAACATAAGTCCTATCACATATTGTTTGCAGTAGACACCTTCATAATTGCATATGTTACAACTTTGAGGTACATAACCTTCAAAAAGATAAGGTGATAGGCGATCATAAACTAGGTCATGCATCTGGGCATATTCAAAAACAATAAGGCCCTATATGAAAACCTACTACAATTTTCTGTCTGAAATACAATATTCTCTAGAACACAAGATGGCAAGCACATTTCATTTCTTTTAGGATGAAGAATGACAAAAATCTATGATAGAAACCCTATTACACAGTCAAGATAAACATTATATAAATAGTTCCCAATAGAAAATCATAAAAGTAGCTCCCAAAATGCGTCATGTCAATGAGTTTGAAACTAGGAAAAGAGATTATTATTAAACCCTCTCAGCTACTTAGAATACAATCAATACATCTACCTTAATATTCAAAATAATGTTTCAAACTTAATTTTATACCAAAATAATGTATATATATACTTTTATACAAGTAAAAATAATATATATATATATTACTAACAAAACCAATAAACAACTATATTAAAAATATTTTAAAATATCATTAAAAATAAAAATAAAAATTCATATCAATGTGAGACATGAAGCGATGCCATCACTGTAAATTTTTGTATGAACTCGAAATCTTACATGTTCTATTGTAAATATTTTGGAATTCTTCTTATGATATCATAGAACCCTGAAGGCGTAGATAAAAACATTGTATTCTATTGGAAACATTACAACTATTAAAGAAAATAATAGTTTTAACCAGAAAGCAGAAAAGCTTTTTCTCATTAGAGTACAAGATTTAAACTTTAATGTTGAGGGCTGGGGAACAAGGAAAAATACTGCATGTTAACCTACAATTTCTTTTAGGACCTCTTCCTCTGGAATATAGGTATTCTACAGAGTTTATCAAATTTATTTTCCCACAAAGATACAATTTCGTTAATGGAGTAGGTTTTGGTAGAAATCCTCAAATACAGGATATCATAAGTCTAAAAATACAAAGGGAAGAAGGAAAAATATTGCAAATCCTTAACTGCAATTTTTTTCAACACCTCTTTCTTTGGTATATAGTTCTTCTCCAAACACTTGCTAATTTTCTTCTCCCACAGATCTATATGCTCATTAGTGGAGTAGGTGTTGGCAAAAAGCCTCAAATTCAGGATCTTGTAATAACAGTGTAAACCCAAAGGTAATCTAATACTTTGGATTCCATGTACAATATTACATAGTACAAAATTGCTAGATTCCAAATACAAAGTAGACTCTTCTCGTAGATCTTCCCTTCTTCATTTTAAACACATTTTGATCGTAAGTGGATCTATTAAACGCCCAAATAAATAAAAACTGAAACAGGCGATACAGCACTAACCCATGATTTTGGTTACATAACCGATGTCACCTAGTTCCCAGGAAAAGTTCAGTATGTACAAGTCTTATGATCCCATTCCTAGGAAAACTATGTACACCAGAAAACTACTCAGGCTATTGTTTAAAACGAAAAAAAAACACTAATCAACTTTATATGAAAGTAGTAAAAAATCAAAATCAAGAAAAGATTACACAGTCAAGATAAACATTATATAAATAGTTCCCAATAGAAAATCATAAAAGTGGCTCCCAAAATGCATCATGTCAATGAGTTTGAAACTGGGTAAAGAGATTATTGTTAAACCCTCTCAGCGACTTAGAATACAATCAATACATCTACCTTAATATTCAAAATAATGTTTCAAACTTAATTTTATACCAAAATAATGTATATATACTTTTATACAAGTAAAAATAATATATATATATGTGTGTGTGTGTGTGTGTGTGTGTGTGTGTGTGTGTGTGTGTGTGTGTGTGTGTGTGTGTGTGTGTGTGTGTGTGTATTACTAACAAAACCAATAAACAACTATATTAAAAATATTTTTAAATATCATTAAAAATAAAAATAAAAATTCATATCAATGTGAGACATGAAGCGATGCCATCGCTGTAAATTTTTGTATGAACTCAAAATCTTACATGTTCTATTGTAAATATTTTGGAATTCTTCTTATGATATCATAGAACCCTGAAGGCGTAGATAAAAACATTGTATTCTATTGGAAACAGTACAACTATTAAAGAAAATAATAGTTTTAACCAGAAAGCAGAAAAGTTTTTTCTCATCCAGTACAAGGAAAATATTCACTGTATACAGTCTAATAACAAGTTATCTATTTGACACAGTGGCCGAGATTAAGCTTCCTTAATAGATGTATTTACAGCATTCACTAGTATCTGAGTTTTCCTGGTAATGGCAGGCCATTGTGGATCAAGGTTCCCTCCAGTGTCCTCGATACTCTTAACCAGCCTTGAAAACTCTTGAACCATAAGAACCCCCTGAGGAAATTCAGTTATGACACACTATGCTCACTGGGCTTCAGATCCCATCCATTCTGGAGCTTCCATGAAAATTTGACATTGGATGAAGATTGAA
Organism: Pinus tabuliformis; assembly: GCA_031772625.1. Classification (NCBI taxonomy): domain Eukaryota; kingdom Viridiplantae; phylum Streptophyta; class Pinopsida; order Pinales; family Pinaceae; genus Pinus; species Pinus tabuliformis. The sequence continues at coordinate 815,102,583 of CM062814.1, forward strand.
AAGATGCACAGTTTTCCTCGTAAGGAATCACAAAATCACACAGGATCAGACATCCTCTGGATCCATGGACGATTATAGCCATTTACATATCATAGAGAAACGAACATTCAATAGTTGCAACTCTCCCATATTGCTAGAGGAAAGTAGCCCCACAAGCCAGAATGACCCCTGCTTCATTGACAACATGTCCAAGGAGTGCAGCTATAGTCTGAGGCATCTCGTAATCATTAGAGTACAAGATTTAAACTTTAATGTTGAGGGCTGGGGAACAAGGAAAAATATTCCATGTTAACCTACAATTTCTTTTAGCACCTCTTCCTCTGGAATATAGGTATTCTACAGAGTTTGTCAAATTTCTTTTCCCACAGAGATACAATTTTGTTAATGAAGTAGGTTTTGGTAGAAATTCTCAAATACAAGATATCATAAGTCTAAAAATGTAAAGGGAAGAAGGAAAAATATTGCAAATCCTTCACTGCAATTTTTTTCAACACCTCTTTCTCTGGTATATAGTTCTTCTCCAAAGACTTGCTAATTTTCTTCTCCCACAGATCTATATGCTCATTAGTGGAGTAGGTGTTGGCAAGAAGCCTCAAATTCAGTATCTTGTAATAATAGTGTAAACCCAAAGGTAATCCAATACTTTGGATTCCATGGACAATATTACATAGTACAAAATTGCTGGATTCCAAATACAAAGCAAACTCTTCTCGTAGATCTTCCCTTCTTCATTTTAAACACATTTCCATTGTAAGTGGATCTATTAAACGCCCAAATAAACACAAACTGAAACTGGCGATATAGCACTAACCCATGATTTTGGTTACATAACTGATGTTACCTAGTTCCCAGGAAAAGTTCAGTATGTACAGGTCTTGTGATCCCATTCCTAGCAAAACTATGTACACCAGAAAGGCTATTTCTTAAAACGAAAAAAACACTAATCAACTTTATATGAAAGTAGTAAAAAATCAAAATCAAGAAAAAATTACACAGTCAAGATAAACATTATATAAATAGTTCCCAATAGAAAATCATAAAAGTGGCTCCCAAAATGCATCATGTCAATGAGTTTGAAACTGGGTAAAGAGATTATTGTTAAACCCTCTCAGCTACTTAGAATACAATCAATACATGTACCTTAATATTCAAAATAATGTTTCAATATTAATTTTATACCAAAATAATGTATATATATACTTTTATACAAGTAAAAATAATATATATATATATATCTATATATATATATATATATATATATATATATATATATATATATATATTTATTTTTTTATTTTATTTTTTTTATTTTACTAACAAAACCAATAAACAACTATACTAAAAATATTTTAAAATATCATTAAAAATAAAAATAAAAATTCATATCAATGTGAGACATGAGGCGATGCCATCACTGTAAATTTTTGTATGAACTCGAAATCTTACATGTTCTATTGTAAATATTTTGGCATTCTTCTTATGATATCATAGAACCCTGAAGGCGTAGATAAAAACATTGTATTCTATTGGAAACAGTACAAGTATTAAAGCAAATAATAGTTTTAACCAGAAAGCAGAAAAGCTTTTTATCATCTAGTACAAGGAAAATATTCACTGAATACAGTCTAATAACAAGTTATCTATTTGACACAGTGGCCGAGATTAAGCTTCCTTGATAGATGTATTTACAGCATTCACTAGTATTTGAGTATTCCTAGTAATGGGAGACCACTATGGATCAGGGTTCCCTCTAGTGTCGCAGATACTCTTAACCAGCCTTGAAAACTCTTGAACCATAAGAACCTCCTGAGGCAATTCAATTATGACACACTATGCTCACTGGGCTTTGGATCCCATCCATTCTGGAGCTTTCCTACAAATTTGACATTGGATGAAGATTGAAAATATGCACAGTTTTCCTCGTAAGGAATCACAAAATCACACAGGCTCAGACATCCTCTGGATCCATGGACAATTATATCCATTGACATATCAGAGAGAAACTAACATTCAATAGTTGAAACTCTCCCATCTTGCCAGAGGAAAGTAGCCCCACAAGCCAGAATGACCCCTGCTTCATTGACAACATGTACAGGGAGTGCAGCTACAGTCTGAGGCATCTCGTAATCATTAGAGTACAATATTTAAACTTTAATGTTGAGGGCTGGGGAATAAGGAAAAATATTCCATGTTAACCTACAATTTCTTTTAGCACCTCTTCCTCTGGAATATAGGTATTCTGCAGAGTTTGTCAAATTTCTTTTCCCAAAGAGATACAATTTCGTTAATGGAGTAGGTTTTGGTAGAAATCCTCAAATACAGGATATCATAAGTCTAAAAATGCAAAGGGAAGAAGGAAAAATATTTTAAATCCTTAACTGCAATGTTTTTCAACACCTCTTTCTCTGGTATATAGTTCTTCTCCAAAGACTTGCTAATTTTCTTCTCCCACAGATCTATATGCTCATTAGTGGAGTAGGTGTTGGCAAGAAGCCTCAAATTCAAGATCTTGTAATAATAGTGTAAAGCCAAAGGTAATCCAATACTTTGGATTCCATGGACAATATTACATAGTACAAAATTTCTAGATTCCAATTACAAAGTAGACTCTTCTCGTAGATCTTCCCTTCTTCATTTTAAACACATTTCCGTTATAAGTGGATCTATTAAATGTCCAAATAAACACAAACTGAAACTAGCGATACAGCACTAACCCATGATTTTGGTTACTTAACTGATGTTACCTAGTTCCCAGGAAAAGTTAGTATGTACAGGTCTTGTGATCCCATTCCTAGCAATACTATGTACACTAGAAAACTACTCAAGCTATTTCTTAAAACGAAAAAAACACTAATCAACTTGATATGAAAGTAGTAAAAAATCAAAATCAAGAAAAAATTACACAGTCAAGATAAACATTATATAAATAGTTCCCTATAGAAAATCATAAAAGTGGCTCCCAAAATGCATCATGTCAATGAGTTTGAAACTGGGTAAAGTTATTATTGTTAAACCCTCTAAGCTACTTAGAATATAATCAATACATGTACCTTAATATTCAAAATAATGTTTCAAACTTAATTTTATACCAAAGTAATGTATATATATACTTTTATACAAGTAAAAATAATATATATATATATATATAGATAGATATATATATATTACTAACAAAAACAATAAACAACTATATTAAAAATATTTTTAAATATCATTAAAAATAAAAATAAAAATTCATATCAATGTGAGACATGAAGCGATGCCATCGCTGTAAATTTTTGTATGAACTCGAAATATTACATGTTCTATTGTAAATATTTTGGCATTCTTCTTATGATATCATAGAACCCTGAAGGCGTAGATAAAAACATTGTATTCTATTGGAAACAGTACAACTATTAAAGAAAATAATAGTTTTAACCAGAAAGCAAAAGATCTTTTTCTCATCCAGTACAACGAAAATATTCACTGTATACAGTCTAATAGCAAGTTATCTATTTGACACAGGGGCCGAGATTAAGCTTCCTTGATAGATGTATTTACAGCATTCACTAGTATCTGAGTTTTCCTGGCAATTGCAGGCCACTATGGATCAGGGTTCCCTCCAGTGTCTCGGATACTCTTAACCAGCCTTGAAAACTCTTGAACCATAAGAACCTCCTGAGGCAATTCAGTTATGACACACTATGCTCACTAGGCTTTGGATCCCATCCATTCTGGAGCTTTCCTGAAAATTTGACATTGGATGAAGATTGAAAAGATGCACAGTTTTCCCCATAAGGAATCACAAAATCACGCAGGCTCAAACATCCTCTAGATCCATGGACGATTATATCCATTGACATATCAGAGAGAAACGAACATTCAATAGTTGCAACTCTCCCATCTTGCCATAGGAAAGTAGCTCCACAAGCCAGAATGACCCCTGCTTCATTGACAACATGTCCAGGGAGTGCAGCTATAGTCTGAGGCATCTCGTAATCATTAGAGTACAAGATTTAAACTTTAATGTTGAGGGCTGGGGAACAAGGAAAAATATTTTATGTTAACCTACAATTTCTTTTAGCACCTCTTCCTCTGGAATATAGGTATTCTGCAGAGTTTTTCAAATTTCTTTTCCCACGGAGATACAATTTCGTTAATGGAGTAGGTTTTGGTAGAAATCCTCAAATACACGATATCATAAGTCTAAAAATGCAAAGGGAAGAAGGAAAAATATTACAAATCCTTAACTACAATTTTTTTCAACACCTCTTTCTCTGGTATATAGTTCTTCTCCAAAGACTTGCTAATTTTCTTCTCCCATAGATCTATATGCTCATTAGTGGAGTAGTTGTTGGCAAGAAGCCTCAAATTCAGGATCTTGTAATAATAGTGTAAACCCAAAGGTAATCCAATACTTTGGATTGCATGGACAATATTACATAGTACAAAATTGCTAGATTCCAAATACAAAGCAGACTCTTCTCGTAGATCTTCCCTTCTTCATTTTAAACACATTTCCATTGTAAGTGGATCTATTAAATGCCCAAGTAAACACAAACTGAAACTGGCGATACAGCACTAACCCATGATTTTGGTTACATAACTGATGTTACCTAGTTCCCAGGAAAAGTTCAGTATGTATAGGTCTTGTGATCCCATTCCTAGCAAAACTATGTACACCAGAAAACTACTCAAGCTATTTCTTAAAACAAGAAAAACACTAATCAACTTTATATGAAAGTAGTAAAAAATCAAAATCAAGAAAAAATTACACAGTCGAGATAAACATTATATAAATAGTTACCAATAGAAAATCATAAAAGTGGCTCCCAAAATGCATCATGTCAATGAGTTTGAAATTGGGTAAAGAGATTATTGTTAAACCCTCTCAGCTACTTAGAATACAATCAATACATGTACCTTAATATTCAAAATAATGTTTCAAACTTAATTTTATACCAAAATAATGTATATATATACTTTTATAGAAGTAAAAATAATAGATATATATATATATATGTATGTATGTATGTATGTATGTATGTATGTATGTATGTATGTATGTATGTATGTATGTATGTAGATTACTAACAAAACCAATAAACAACTATATTAAAAATATTTTAAAATATCATTAAAAATAAAAATAAAAATTCATATCAATGTGAGACATGAAGCGATGCCATCGCTGTAAATTTTTGTATGAACTCGAAATCTTACATGTTATATTGTAAATATTTTGGCATTCTTCTTATGATATCAAAGAACCCTGAAGGCGTAGATAAAAACATTGTATTCTATTGGAAAAAGTACAACTATTAAATAAAATAATAGTTTTAACCAGAAAGCAGAAATGCTTTTTCTCATCCAGTACAAGGAAAATATTCACTGCATACAGTCTAATAACAAGTTATCTATTTGACACAGTGGCCGAGATTAAGCTTCCTTGATATATGTATTTACAGCATTCACTAATGTCTGAGTTTTCCTGGTAATGGCAGGCCACTATGGATCAGGGTTCCCTCTAGTGTCCCAGATACTCTTAACCAGCCTTGAAAATTCTTGAACCATAAGAACCTCGTGAGGCAATTCATTTATGACACACTACGCTCACTGGGCTTCGAATCCCATCCATTCTGGAGCTTTCCTGCAAATTTGACATTGGATGAAGATTGAAAAGATGCACAGTTTTCCTCGTAAGGAATCACAAAATCACACAGGCTCAGACATGCTTTGGATCCATGGACGATTATATCCATTGACATATCAGAGAGAAACGAACATTCAATAGTTGCAACTCTCCCATCTTTCCAGAGGAAAGTATCCCCACAAGCCAGAATGACCCCTGCTTCAATGACAACATGTCCAGGGAGTGCAACTACAGTCTGAGGCATCTCGTAATCATTAGAGTACAAGATTTAAACTTTAATGTTGAGGGTTGGGGAACAAGGAAAAATATTCCATGTTAACCTACAATTTCTTTTAGCACCTCTTCCTCTAGAATATAGGTATTCTGCAGAGTTTGAAAAATTTCTTTTCCCACAAAGATACAATTTCGTTAATGGAGTAGGTTTTGGTAGAAATCCTCAAATACAGGATATCATAAGTCTAAAAATGTAAAGGGAAGAAGGAAAAATACTGCAAATTCTTAACTGCAATTTTTTTCAACAACTCTTTCTCTGGTATATAGTTCTTCTCCAAAGACTTGCTAATTTTCTTCTCCCACAAATCTATATGCTCATTAGTGGAGTAGTTGTTGGCAAGAAGCCTCAAATTCAGGATCTTGTAATAATAGTATAAACCCAAAGGTAATCCAATACTTTGTATTCCATGGATAATATTACATAGTACAAAATTGCTAGATTCCAAATACAAAGCAGACTCTTCTCGTAGATCTTCCCTTCTTCATTTTAAACACATTTCCATTGTAAGTGGATCTATTAAACGCCCAAGTAAACACAAACTGAAACTGGCGATACAACACTAACCCATGACTTTGGTTACATAACTGATGTTACCTAGTTCCTATGAAAAGTTCAGTATGTACAGGTCTTGTGATCCCATTCCTAGCAAAACTATGTACACCAGAAAACTGCTCAGGCTATTTCTTAAAACGAAAAAAACACTAATCAACTTTATATGAAAGTAGTAAAAAATCAAAATCAAGAAAAAATTACAGAGTCGAGATAAACATTATATAAATAGTTCCCAATAGAAAATCATAAAAGTGGCTCCCAAAATGCATCATGTCAATGAGTTTGAAACTGGGTAAAGAGATTATTGTTAAACCCTCTCAGCTACTTAGGATACAATCAATACATGTACCTTAATATTCAAAATAATGTTTCAAACTTAATTTTATACCAAAATAATGTATATATATACTTTTATACAAGTAAAAATAATATCTATATATATATATATATATATATATATATATATATATATTACTAACAAAACCAATAAGCAACTATATTAAAAATATTTTAAAATATCATTAAAAATAAAAATAAAAATTCATATCAATGTGAGACATGAAGCGATGCCATCGCTATAAATTTTTGTATGAACTCGAAATCTTACATGTTCTATTGTAAATATTTTGGCATTCTTCTTATGATATCATAGAACCCTGAAGGCGTAGATAAAAACATTGTATTATATTGGAAACAGTACAACTATTAAAGAAAATAATAGTTTTAACTAGAAAGAAAAAAAGCTTTTTCTCATCCAGTACAAGGAAAATATTCACTGCATACAGTCTAATAACAAGTTATCTATTTGACACAGTGTCCGAGATTAAGCTTCCTTGATAGATGTATTTACAGCATTCACTAGTGTCTGAGCTTTCTTGGTAATGGCAGACCACTGTGGATCAGGGTTCCCTCCATTGTCCTGGATACTCTTAACGAGCCTTGAAAACTCTTGAACCATAAGAACCTCATGAGGCAATTCAGTTATGACACACTATGCTCACTGGGCTTCGGATCCCATCCATTCTGGAGCTTTCCTGCAAATTTGACATTGGATGAAGATTGAAAAGATGCACAGTTTTCCTCGTAAGGAATCACAAAATCACGCAGGCTCAGACATCCTCTGGATCCATGGATGATTATATCCATTGACATATCAGAGAGAAACGAACATTCAATAGTTGCAACTCTCCCATCTTGCCAGAGGAAAGTAGCCCCACAAGCCAGAATGACCCATGCTTCATTGACAACATGTCCAGGGAGTGCAGCTACAGTCTGAGGCATCTCGTAATAATTAGAGTACAAGATTTAAACTTTAATGTTGAGGGCTATGGAACAAGGAAAAATATTCCATGTTAACCTACAATTTCTTTTAGCACCTCTTCCTTTGGAGTATAGGTATTCTGCAGAGTTTGTCAAATTTCTTTTCCCACAGAGATACAATTTCGTTAATAGAGTAGGCTTTGGTAGAAATCCTCAAATACAGGATATCATAAGTCTAAAAATGCAAAGGGAAGAAGGCAAAATATTGCAAATCTTTAACTGCAATTTTTTTCAACACCTCTTTCTCCGGTATATAGTTCTTCTCCAAAGATGGCAAGAAGCCTCAAATTCAGGATCTTGTAATAATAGTGTAAACCCAAAGGTAATCCAATACGTTGGATTCCATGGACAACATTACATAGTACAAAATTGCTAGATTCCAAATACAAAGCAGACTCTTCTCATAGATCTTCCCTTCTTCATTTTAAACACATTTCCATTGTAAGTGGATCTATTAAACGCCCAAATAAACACAAACTGAAATTAGCGATACAGCACTAACCCCTGATTTTGGTTACATAACTAATGTTACCTAGTTCCCAAGAAAATTTCAGTATGTACAGGTCTTGTGATCCCATTCCTACCAAAACTATGTACACCAGAAAACTACTCAGGCTATTTCTTAAAACGAAAAAAACACTAATCAACTTTATATGAAAGTAGTAAAAAATCAAAATCAAGAAAAAATTACACAGTCAAGATAAACATTGTATAAATAGTTCCCAATAGAAAATCATAAAAGTGGCTCCCAAAATGCATCATGTCAATGAGTTTGAAACTGGGTAAAGAGATTATTGTTAAACCCTCTCAGCTACTTAGAATACAATCAATACATCTACCTTAATATTCAAAATAATGTTTCAAACTTAATTTTATACCAAAATAATGTATATATATACTTTTATACAAGTAAAAATAATATATTTATATATATTTTACTAACAAAACCAATAAACAACTATATTAAAAATATTTTAAAATATCATTAAAAATAAAAATAAAAATTCATATCAATGTGAGACATGAAGCGATGCCATCGCTGTAAATTTTTGTATGAACTCGAAATCTTACATGTTCTATTGTAAATATTTTGGCATTCTTCTTATGATATCATAGAACCCTGAAGGCATAGATAAAAACATTGTATTCTATTGGAAACAGTACAACTATTAAAGAAAATAATAGTTTTAACCAGAAAGCAGAAAAGCTTTTTCTCATCCAGTACAAGGAAAATATTCACTGCATACAGTCTAATAACAAGTTATCTATTTGACACAGTGGCCGAGATTAAGCTTCCTTGATAGATGTATTTACAGCATTCACTAGTATTTGAGTTTTCCTGGTAATGGCAGGCCACTGTGGATCAAGGTTCCCTCCAGTGTCCCGGATACTCTTAACCAGCCTTGAAAACTCTTGAGCCATAAGAACCTCCTGAGGCAATTCAATTATGACACACTATGCTCACTGGGCTTTGGATCCCATCCATTCTAGAGCTTTCCTGCAAATTTGACATTGGATGAAGATTGAAAAGATGCACAGTTTTCCTCATAAGGAATCACAAAATCACACAAGCTCAAACATCCTCTGGATCCATGGACGATTATATCCATTGACATATTAGAGAGAAAAGAACATTTAATAGTTGCAACTCTCCCATCTTGCCAGAGGAAAGTAGCCCCAGAAGATAGAATGACCCCTGCTTCATTGACAACATGTCCAGGGAGTGCAGCTACAATCTGAGGCATCTCGTAATCATTAGAGTTCAAGATTTAAACTTTAATGTTGAGGGCTGGGGAATAAGGAAAAATATTCCATGTTAACCTACAATTTCTTTTAGCACCTCTTCCTCTGGAATATAGGTATTCTGCAGAGTTTGTCAAATTTCTTTTCCCACAGAGATACAATTTCATTAATGGAGTAGGCTTTGGTAGAATTCCTCAAATACAGGATATCATAAGTCTAAAAATGAAAAGGGAACAAGGAAAAATATTGCAAATCCTTAACTGCAATTTTTTTCTACACCTCTTTCTCTGGTATATAGTTCTTCTCCAAAGACTTGCTAATTTTCTTCTCCCACAGATCTATATGCTCATTAGTGGAGTAGGTGTTGGCAAGAAGCCTCAAATTGAGGATCTTGTTTAGAGTTATAGGGTCATCCACTACCTTGATGATATATGTCCCATATCATCCTTCTTTACAAAAGCAACTGCACATCTAATGTAGGATAGTACATTAACAACTGATCAAAGAGTACACGATCAAATTCTAGTCATAGAACACAAACATTTTTTTACTGGAGAGAAGACTTTAAACACATTTAGCATTTCCATCTCCGGATATGGAAACTTTATCCCTTGCACTCTCAGTGAAGTCTAAATACCCCGAAATTGGAAAAGATAGCCCCAAAAGATAGTTGCTAGAGACGTGTAAGGGATGTTTTCTATCTCAGTGTCTTTGAGAATTTGAGAATTTTCGCTTTGGTAGAAAACATGGTCTTTATAGGCTCCACCACATGGGTTTAATCAACATAATCGCTGAACTCAAATGGAAAAAACCTCTGTAAACTTCATCACTAATGATTATGAAAAGATTTGGAATTCCCATCTACTTCTAATATATATACAAAATTCTCAAACCTCATCAACAATGTGATATACCTTGATGGTTCCAACCTCAATGTAAGACATGAAGCGATGCCATCGCTGTAAATTTTTGTATGAACTCGAAATCTTACATGTTCTATTGTAAATATTTTGGCATTCTTCTTATGATATCATAGAACCCTGAAGGCGTAAATAAAAACATTGAATTCCATTGGAAATAGTACAACTATTAAAGAAAATAATAGTTTTAACCAGAAAGCAGAAAAGCTTTTTCTCATCTAGTACAAGGAAAATATTCACTGCATACAGTCTAATAACAAGTTATCTATTTGACACAGTGGTTGAGATTAAGCTTCCCTAGATAGATGTACTCATTCACTACTCAACTAGTTATTTATTTCACAAAGTGACTGAGATTAAGCCTTCCTTGATAGATGTATTTACAGCATTCACTAGTATCTGAGTTTTCCTAGTAATGGCAGGCCACTGTGGATCAGGGTTCCCTCCAGTGTCTCGGATACTCTTAACCAGCCTTGAAAACTCTTGAACCATAAGAACCTCCTGAGGCAATTCAGTTATGACACACTATGCTCACTGGGCTTCGGATCCCATCCATTCTGGAGCTTTCCTGCAAATTTGACATTGGATGAAGATTGAAAAGATGCACAGTTTTCCTCGTAAGGAATCACAAAATCACGCAGGCTCAGACATCCTCTGGATCCATGGACGATTATATCCATTGACATATCAGAGAGAAACGAACATTCAATAGTTGCAACTCTCCCATCTTGCCAGAGGAAAGTAGCCCCACAAGCCAGAATGACCCCTGCTTCATTGACAACATGTCCAGGGAGTGCAACTATAGTCTGAGGCATCTCGTAATCATTAGAGTACAATATTTAAACTTTAATGTTGAGGGCTGGGGAACAAGGAAAAATATTCCATGTTAACCTACAATTTCTTTTAGCACCTCTTCCTCTGGAATATAGGTATTCTGCAGAGTTTGTCAAAAAAAAATTCCCACAGAGATACAATTTTGTTAATGGAGTAGGTTTTGGTAGAAATCCTCAAATACAGGATATCATAAGTCTAAAAATGCAAAGGGAAGAAGGAAAAATATTGCAAATCCTGATTACCTCCACCAAACTTGCCTAAATCTCTAAAGACCCCTGCAAATAGGCGATCATAAACTAGGTCATGCATCTGGGCATATTCAAAAACAATAAGGCCCTATATGAAAACCTACTACAATTTTCTGTCTGAAATACAAGATTCTCTGGAACACAAGATGGCAAGCACATTTCATTTCTTTTAGGATGAAGAATGAAAAAAATCTATGATAGAACCCCTACATTGTTGAATCCAAATATAGAACACATAAATGTAGAGTGGAATCCCTCTATTGGGAGAAAACAAACATGTTAGAATGTTTACTCATAATGAATCACAAAAAATAAAAGCCAAAATATGCATAGCAACAGGTAAAAATGTAGTAAACTATTACGTCCTTCTCAGTTATCACAAACCACTTGGACAGATGACCTATTGGGACACCCACGAGAAAAAAGAAGTAATTATTCAATAGATTAAGCTTAGTGTTCACAAATAGGCGATTATAAATTAGGTCATGCATCCGGGCATATCCAAAAACAATAAGGCCCTATATGAAAACCTACTGCAATTTTCTGTTTGAAATACAAGATTCTCCAAAACACAAGATGGACTTGAGAAGCGTTATGAAAGTATCTTACTCTGTTTGACTTGAAATTTTCTTGAGAGTTAGATTTTGGTATCTGGATCATTCTCCCTTTTCCCAGTAAGTCGTTGATCCACATCATCCTTGAACAGGCCCGAGAGAGATTGAACCCCGGCGAGAGGGAAATTATGTCGAAGGCGTTCCGGCTGGTCGGCTTGGGGGAGGGGAAGGTCGGGCCAACATCTTCGAGCTGTCTGACATTGACATCATTGTCGGCCTACGGGCGCTTGAAGCCCCGACGGAACCAAGAAACCACCATGACCTGCGGAACGGTGATCCTCGTCAGAGGATTAGGGTCTAGCAGCCTGATAACCAGACGTTGGACCTCAGAGGAAAACCAGGGCGGGCATTTGAAATCCCCATTAGATCTTATTATACATCACTATGAGATTTGCATCGTTTCGCATCGTGGAAAGGCAGGTAGCCCGCCAGGAGCAAGAGCACGAATAGTATGACTCCCAGGACGAGATGTCTGCCTTGGTTCTGTCGTATCCCTTCTTGGTAATCACCTCGAAAAGTATGCTTCCTTCAGTTACAACCGCATTGAAGAGCTCGCAGGCGGAGTTCGTAGACGGGTATTTAACTATGCGATTTGAATACCTGAAACTAATTTGTAACTATTTTTTGTGATCGAAGGTTCAACTTTTCTCAATCGTCTAACATCTAATCATATGGTGCACAAGATGACAGGTAGGCAAGGAGGGGAGTTGATTTCATAAGGAAACGCCTTATGGCGTAAATATCATGATTATGCAATTATGCATCCTATTCTCCTACAATTATAAATGTGTACTTATTTATTTAACTTATTTTGCATTTCGTGGTTGGGATGTGCTTATTTTTGTCCGTAAGAAATTTGGACAAGTTTTAGAACTTATTGATACTACTATCAGGGAGTTACATTTCTCCTGGATATTCTTGAATATTACATGCTTTATGTAGCCTATAATGGATTACTCTTCAATATTTATTTTGTAGTTCCCCACCATGTAAGGAATGACAAAATCGATCTTTACGCTTGAACTATCATATGTTATGTACAGGTTCTATTTCGAACAGCTTTGCCTCTTGTACAATATTATTTCTTACCAAACTTATGTCATTGCATGCTTCCTTGCACAATATTATGCAGGAACTTGTTGATGTAACATCCTTGTATGATGCTTTTAACTCTCACATAAAAAATTACTGTTAACAATTTGATGTTATAAAAGCATATACATCTATAGTTTTGTTCAAGGCAAATTATACCTCACACCATTCTCTGTGTATATTTATTATCGATCACTCTTGTGTTTCTTCCCACATTTGTCATTAACATCATACCTTTATATAGGTCTTATATTTAACATATGAGATATCATATTTCTTAGATGAGTTCCTTAGTTGTAAGGCATACGCGACTTATATAACGATAATAACTTGTAAAATCCATAGATTGTGTTGTATAACAAAGTAGTCAAAGGATAATTTTTCATTCTATGTATATTTCACACAATCGTTATATAAAGCAATCTACTACAATAACAATTTGTATATATTAGTAGGTTTGAAAGCATTTCCATATTATATCTAAGATATCTCCTATTCTTGGGTTGTGCACTTAATCCACATTGACATAATTATAAAATACCTTGCTTTGAAATGTACTAAAGCTTCTTTATAATAAGGGGCACCACTCCACCCTAAATATCATTATCTCTTCTAATGTGCCTAGCAAAAGGGATATATGTGTGTGTGTGTGTGTTTTGTAAAATATATGTATTAATGTACAAGTGATAATTAGTTGCTAGATATTTGTTACAAGAAGGTACTCCTTTCAATTTATGATTTATTGTATCTTATAGTCATACTTTACGTATGGGACTTAATGGTGTGCCTACTTAGTGTTCCTTGAGCTTTGGGTGGAAAACTAGTGAAGGCCACACTTACAGGGTTCACATGAACTCCCTATGGTCTTCATTATTTGGAAAAATGGGCAATGTAGATGTGATTTACCGATCGGAGGATGGAGGTTCACTCCTTCAACCCTAACTCGATGCATTGGATGCTTATTCCCTCATTTTTATTTCTTCCACTGCCTTAGGGTGTTGTCTTGCCTGTAGAGAATTGTCGTTCATGGCCTTGGCATACTGGAATTTGTGGTTTCCTACCATATTTTTGTGGCAGAGTTATCTTCCTCCTTCAATTTGGTGCTTCTCCCTAGCCTAAATAAGGGTAAGGATTTTATTTAGACATTGTGTTTGGTTTATTCCCTTAAGTATTAGTTTAATTACCTGAATGCACTTATAAATATATACTCTTCCTTTCAATTTGTTTTAGGGCATTCGTAGGTCTTTTGGCGTCAATATAGTTTTAGCACCAACTTGAGCGCATCACAGGAGTCCTCAAATAAGATGGTTATGTTTTCCACGATTAAGTTCGCTCCCATACTAATTATGGATTTATTTTAGAGAGATTTCATTTTCTGCTTGTAATTACGTTATTGGGTGATTGATAGTCGTCTCCTAGTGTATCCTATTGACTTCTGGTGTCAACCTTTCATATGGAAGGGTTGGAATGTTTTTCTTTTTCTTGTCGAGAGCATATTTAGGTAATCGTCCTTTTGAGTTTCATAATTTTCCTAGATAGATACGAACAATGGAGGCCATGAGTTAGGGTTAGAATTGATTAACCCTAACTTCAACCTCATTGGGGTTGTATTTCCATTAGGGAATTTTTACTTTTGGCGATCGGAGTGCAGGTCCACTTAGGATAATCATGAGGGCTGATTTTTTCCTTACAGCTCCAACTTCTACAGAGGTATGAAAAGGTTACTTCCCTGGTAAGGTTTCATGCACTACCTAGTACCATGGTTCTATAATTATTTATTGCCGAATATGTATAGCTCTTACCCTTTTCTGTATTTTACCCAGGCGTTGCCCTATTATCCAAGTTCTTGCGTTCTTCTTATTTTATTTTCCAGGTTGCATTACAACTTGGAGATATTTCTCCTCATTTGTTATACTCCTTTTTCTATTACCAACCTACACTTATTCTCCTAAAGGTGGCTGGTTCTCTATTGGATTTACGAAGGTAAAACCCTTGCTCTATTTCTAGAGTTCCCAGTTGTTTAAGTTAATTTTTCTTTGATGAAAAGGGTATAGGGGATTTGGTTACTTCCAGAAAATTTCCAGATATGTGTGTAAGGCTTTTAGCCATTCAATGTATAATTATGGCCGATGTGTGTACTTTACTCTTCATCATGTTATGAGAAATTATTTGGGTATTGAGACCTTGTTCGATTATCACGGTGTATAACCCCAACTAATAACATAATAATTTTGGTATCGGTTGTCCATGTATTTTACTAATTATTATGGTTTACTTGTCTTCTCGATATATGTTTAACAAGTTCTCGAAAGACCCTACGCGCTACCCATTGGGCACTCTACTACAACTCTTTCCTGCTTCTAGTTTCTACTGATGAATTCCATACATTTATCCATTCTTATAGACTTCATTGTTTTCGATGTGCCTAGGGCTAGAGAAAAAACGTCATCTCACTCATTTCTAGGTATACTATTTATGAAGGTTATCCTTTTTTATTTCCTTTTAAATTATTTTTAACCCTGGAGGGCTTTTTTCTTCTTTCTTTTTTATCTGGACCTGTCGCCCTTGGTTTGTAGGTATGGCTTCCTGAGCCACTATAGGGGAAGTATCTGCCTGCATTAAAGTCTTATTTTTTTCAACACATTGACTCCTCTACATCTAACTATAGGTCGGCCTTTTATGAACGTTCGACTTTGATATGCCTATGCTAAGGCCTATGGTTTGGTGCCTGGAACTTTCAGAATTACGAGATTTTCTTTGAGTTACTCTTATTTTTATAATTTCAACCCAATTTGGGTTGGAGTAAAAAATGTGGGGATAAAAATTTATTATCACTAAATGCTATAGCGTCACCTCAATAATATATTTGAAATTATATATATCTATATATATAGGTAATTGTCTAGTTTCTTATATCTAATTCATTGAAGCATGTATGTTTATGAAAACGTGGTGTAATGCTTTTGAGTCTTTATACCAGTATACCCATCATCTACTATTATGTTTTTGTAGCTTATAGATCTTCTGGGATTTATATAAGTTATTCGAAAACACATTTTTTGTTATAGAAAATCAGTATTCTTTAATGGAAATTCAATCTATTTTTCCCAAATTTTAGGATTTGAATAGGCATATATGTTTTTTTTGTTAGTTCATTTATCAATTATCCAATCTATATAGTAGTTGTAGCCTCATCTTGCATTGCTTATTTTAAGCCAATTTGACGAATTTTGTTCTACTACTTATGGAAGATATGCTTTACGGTGTTTCTTTGAGTTATTTATAATGGATATGTCTAGAGCTTTCGACTCTATGTTGTTCCAGAAATTTATAAAATAATTCTTGATCAAGGCCCCCTATAATAGCCACTCCACATGACTAAGATTAAAATAATACTAGACTCTCTAAGTCCAGATTACGTTGGAATGTAGGTGCATCAGCGGTCCTTATGTTCATTTTTTTAGTTGTTTTTTATTTAAATAAATTGTCAATATAATATCATATGTAGTGCTTACGAATTTGCTATCAATTTAGTTATGAACCTTGAGTGTCTAGTTTCATCTGGTTGCACCGAACTGGGTTTGTGCTATTTTCAACTACTATTAAAAAATACCTATAACCCTATTTTGACTTAGATAACGTAAGTCTGCCTAACTTTCACTTGATTCTTCGATTATTATTTGCTTTGCATGTTAGACTAGTAGCTAGAAAATATGGATTCCACAAAGATTGAACACGGATTCTGATGCAGAAGCATTCAGCCCAAGGAAAATTATTGTAAATAGTAAACATAGGGGTCATGCATTTTAGGAATTAGTTTCCTAGGTTCCAAGTCAAAGTAATATTTAGGCCTTTAAATGTGATTTTATTACAAATGGGAGAATATGTAAATGCTCTCAAAACAAATAAATGAGAACACGAGTAGTTCCATGATCCTAGGAGCAAGGGAGAGCTTTTAGGCATAAAAGGGAGAATAGATGTGGACCATTGAGCAAAACAGGGGGCTTTTCTGTTTTAAAATAAAGAAAAGATGGAGTGGATAAAGTCTGCCATATATGTACTTATGTAGCAAGCTTTAGGGCTTTATTGAGTGATTTAAGGAAAGGATGGGATCAGTAATCCAATCCCAGTTTCCATATAAACATATGTAATCCTATGGGTAGAGGAGGAGGCGACCAATAGTAGAATCTGGCCTGTGTAGGTGTGTGAGCGAGACCGAGGAGTCTCAAATGTAATCTATGTATTTTGCATTAATATATATTCAGAGTTTATTTCTTACTTTGTCAGAGTATTGAAGAATGTTTCATGAATTAATTACTTGAATTGTAGGCTCTGTTGCAAGAGATTTTAGGCAGAATCCTGAAGGATATGCAGAGGTGTAAAATGATTCAAAAGAATAAAAAAA
This sequence comes from Pinus tabuliformis, assembly GCA_031772625.1. Taxonomy (NCBI): domain Eukaryota; kingdom Viridiplantae; phylum Streptophyta; class Pinopsida; order Pinales; family Pinaceae; genus Pinus; species Pinus tabuliformis. The sequence continues at coordinate 815,120,220 of CM062814.1, forward strand.
GGGGTCTTTGAATCCAATTAAGGAAGTGAAGAGAAGCTCTAGAGAGATCAAAGGAGTGTGAGGAGTTTAAGCTCAGAAGGAAGAGCGAGCTGTGAATGAGCAAAACAACGCAGTGCAATTGGGCCAAGACAAAATCAAATGGAACACAAAGGAGAACGAGACAAAGGATTGTGGAGAATCCTTTGAAGCCATTAAAGCAAAGCCTTAAGGGGCATGAGAGATTAAGCCACAAGGAGGCGAAGTGGAATAGCAAAGGCGTAAGGTGAAACCTTTAACAAACCCCGGAATCCATAAGAACTGAAGAAAATAGTGTAAGATCAAAGAAAATAGGCGGTAAAGGAATTAAGTAATAACACTCAGCAACCGTTAGATCTGGTAGATCAAAGGTTGAGGTTGAGTCACAATTGAGGCTTGGAGAAGTGCAATGAACAGTCGCGATTAATCGTGGACCGTTGGATCATGGCCAGATCAATGGTCACGATTAAATCGCATATCGGCGATAGGAGGTGACAAGGGTCAATAGTTAGCGGAGTTGCGATATCATTGATAGCAATATATCAGCGATCAGCGTCGGGATTTATCGGTGATCGGTGTCGGAAGGTTCAAAGATCGGAAGAGTAGTGTAAAGGGAAGGCGGACCTGACGATATTCTTGAATGCGAATATATAAGGTTTGAAATCCGGCATAACGGTTCAGAGCGTGGATTCCTTTGTATCCCAATATTTAATATTTCCGATAGTTGATATGGTGCGGGCTTTTTAATGTGAAAGTATGCATTAGCGTTCTAATAGTGGAATAGTGGAGTCGGAAGGATGATGGCTCATATGTATATGACCATTGAACATTGCGATGGTCGATTGCGATGAGGTTTTAACCTCGAGGTCTGTGCTAAGGCCATGAACAAAGCGGAAAAGATGTGTATTCTGTGTTAATCCTTTGTGTAAGGATTATAAAAGGAATAAAAGCGCCAATAAATTGGATTTCATATATAGTCCCGAGAGGAAGTATTCGCAGGGTGATTGAAGTTCCTATACACAGGAACTATGTAAGAGGGCCATTAACCATTTATGGTCTGTAGATTTGACTCATTTTTTGAGTTAAATATCTTAGGACAATTGTAGATGCATCATGGTGTTGAATGCATACTGTGGGTATATGTGCGGGTGGTTTACCCTACACCATTAGTGGTATCAGATCAGAAGTTTGTATCAAAGCAGATTTGTAACCTGTGAAAGGGAACTTTGAAGTTCTGGAAGACTATAGCATTCTAGCAGAGGCTTGGAGTAGACGGGAACAAAGAATTCCTTAAAGGAAAGAAAAAGCAAGATTGCTTAATACAAGTTCTGAAGGAAAGAGGACTTGGAAAACAACCAGAAGACAAGCCATTCAAAGTGCAGAAGAATGGGTGAAACAAGATCAAACTAAGATCTTGAAGGTATGTTCTGTTTTAAATTAAGAATGTGTGTTTTTATACTAATGCACAGGTGACAGCAAGAGAAGCTGTGAGAGAAGAACCAAATGTGTTCTTGAAGACAGAGTAAGGAGAATACACTGAAGAAGAAGTGTCAGTGACCCTGAAGAATCCAACAAGAAATTGGACAAAGAGGATAGCTGAAGTGTTCTCAAGAGAGTGTGAGAGATTGCAGAAGCCTAGAAGGAGCAAAGGTGTTGCTCAAGAGAAGGTTCCAGATAGAGGACTCGTGCTTACCAAAAGACTGAGTGAGGAGAGCTTAGTGAGGTAATATTGTAGCCAGGAGGACTAGTTGTTTCAGAGGCTTGTTGCAAAGCAGATCATGAAGAAAGAAGAGAAGAAGATGACTACTGATAGTCATAGAAGAGGTTCAGAGAGAAGCCACAACAGAGGATATAAGAAAGAGGATGCCAAAGCAAATGGCAAGAGGATGAGTCAAGAAGAAATTGACAAAGAGGTTGCTGAATTAAAAGAACAACTCAATGCATTAAGGAGAATGCTCAAGGAAAGCTAGAGACTAGGATGGGTCTTGAGGAAAAAGCCAGTGGAATGGCATGAGATGTAAAGAAGGCTACAGCAAAAGCAAGTAAAGTGGTTGAAGGAAAAACTCAAGGAAGTTGAGTTAGAAATGGAAGAATCCATTTATGAACCAGAACAAGGAGAATTTCTGGGAGAAAGTGAAGATGAAGACTTGAAGACCAAAACCTCAAGTGAGGCCAAGGGGTCTAATGATTTTAAAACTAACAATTTGTGTATGTATGCAGGTGAAACATGTAAAGAAGGACAATTGGCTAATATTTTCATGAAGAAGGAAGAAGAGCAGCAGAATCAAAATTCTGTTTTGGGAAAAGATGAGATAGATAGATCTCATATACAGCTAGAGAAATATATCAAGCAACGAATTGAAGGGCTTGAAGAGATTGAAGAGGAGACAATCACAAAATTTCTAAATCATCTGAAGGATTTAGAACAACACGGGACTGAAGGAAAACTTGAATAAGAGACTATGTTAGCTGAAAATATAGTAAAGGATCATCAATTCACTATGATGATAGGCACAGTGGATATAGCCATGGAAACTGTTAAGATAAACAGTAGGGAAGAAGGACATCTACTGAATGATGTTAAGAAGGAGGAATCCTATGCAAAGGATTTTACCTTGGGAAAAGGAACACTAACAAAGGAGTGCTTTGAAGAGGATGGACAGTCTTTTGAAGATGTCAAAAGTCTGGAGGAATACTCTAGGAGAACAAAGTATAATGGAGAAGACCTCTTGAATGAGGGAAGTAGTGATTTGCTACTACAGAAAGACCTTAAGAGTACAGGGGTGAAATAATGACAGTATTTTAATACTGTAACACAACATGTGAAGGATGAAGCTGGAAGAATAGAGCATTGTGATGAAGTGCTTGCTAAGTGTGAAGAAGAAATTAAACTACTAGAGAAACTGATGAGAGAACCTGATGGTAGAACAGAAGCTGCAGTTACAGTTTTTTAAGAAGAAGATGTGTCTCAAGTAGCCATGGAGATAGGAAGATGCAATAATTTGTTTGCAGGTTCATTAAAAAGCATGAACGAGTATGAGTCTGTGATAGCGATTGAGCAGAGGTTGTTTGAAGATGGAATTAAACAATTTCAAAGTGAAGATAACCAACAGTAGGTTAAAGGAGGAGAAGTTCACTACTATGAACCCAAGAAAGCAGACATCATTAGAACAGATGGTGTGAAAGAGAGACTAACTGACAGTCTCATGAATTCTGCTGAGAATTCGAATCAGCATACTGATGCGCTGGCAGAGGAGAAAGAGGAAACAGAGAAACAAACTAAACTGTTTCCAAAGGAAGATAAGGCACAGTAGCCTGATGTTTTTTATTTTAACAAGTGTTTTGAGTGTTCAGGTTTTGTTGCAGATGCTAGAGGAGATTTGGCACAAGAGAATATTGAAATAAAGATGGAATAAGGAGATTTTGTGGAAGAATTCAATCCATGGAATGGAGAAGTTAATTTGTTGGAAAGAATGTTGAACAGTCATGATTTAATCATGAAAGAGGGTAAGGATGATAGGGAGGCAGCAAGTAAAAGAGAAGTCAGCATAGGAGTCACAACAAGAGTTGAAGCAAGAGAAAGCAAACCGAAAATGGCAGCAAGCCAAGCAGGAGTCAGCATAGGATTCAACATAGCAAGCAAGGAAAAGGTGGAGGCAAAGTCTACAGCAATGTCTACAATGACAGCAAGCAAAGCCAGCGTAGAAGACAGCAGCAACAACCTGGAACAAAGAAATATGAAGCAGAATATGGACCAGCCCAAAGATATGTTGGACATAGAAATTGAAGAAATATGGCAGTTGATGATGCAGCAGTTCAAATGGAGGAAAATGGTAGCAGTAGGAAGCAAGATCAATCAGAAGTTGAATCTGATTGACGAGAAGAAGAAGACAGCAGACATACAGCAGCAGCAAAGGAACAAAGCATCTGGACAGTTACATAACAAAGTATGGGATCCAAGAAGACCAAGACTAAAAGACACATGATCAGGAGATCATGAACATTTTCTACTTTGGGAGTCTGATGCAGGAGCATTCAGCCCAAGGAAAATCATTGTAAATAGTAGACATAGGGGGTCATGCATTTTAGGAATTAGTTTCCTAAGTTCCAAGTCAAAGTAATATTTAGGCCTTTAAGTGTGATTTTATTAGAAATGGGAGAATATGTAAATGCTCTCAAAACAAATAAATGAGAACATGAGTAGTTCCATGATCCTAGGAGCAAGGGAGAGCTTTTAGGCATAAAAGGGAGAATAGATGTGGACCATTGAGCAAAACAGGGGGCTTTTCTGTTTTAAAACAGAGAAAAGATGGAGTGGATAAAGTTTGCCATATATGTACTTATGTAGCGAGATTTAGGGCTTTATTGAGTGATTTAAGGAAAGGATGGAATCAGTAATCCAATGCCAGTTTCCATATAAACATATGTAAGCCTACGGGTAGAGGAGGAGGTGACCAATAGTAGAATCTGGCCTGTGTAGGTGTGTGAGTGAGACCGAGGAGTCTCCAATGTAATCTCTGTATTTTGCATTAATATATATTCAGAGTTTATTTCTGGCTGTGTCAGAGTATTAAAAAATGTTTCATGAATGAATTACTTGAATTGTAGGCTCTGTTGCAGGAGATTATAGGCAGAATCCTGAAGGATATACAGAGGCGTAAAATGATTCAGAAGAATAAAAAAAAAGGGGTCTTTGAATCCAATTAAGGAAGCAAAGAGAAGCTCTACAGAGATTAAAGGAGTGTGAGGAGTTTAAGCTCAGAAGGAAGAGCGAGTTGTGAATGAGCAGAACAACGTAGTGAAATTGGGCCAAGACAGAATCAAATGGAACGCAGAGGAGAATGAGACAAAGGATCATGGAGAATCCTTTGAATCCATTAAGGCAAACCCTTAAGGGGCATGAGAGATTAAGCCATAAGGAGGCGCAGCGGAATAGCAAAGGCGTAAGGTGAAACCTTTAACAAACCTCGGAATCCATAAGAACTGAAGAAAATAGTGTAAGATCAAAGTAAATAGGTGGTAGAGGAATTAAGTAATAACACTTAGCAATCGTTAGATCTGGTAGATCAACGGTTGAATTTGAGTCACAATTGAGGCTTGGAGAAGTGCAATGAACAGTCGCGATTAATCATGGACCATTGGATCGTTTCCAGATCAACGGTCACGATTAAATCGTATATCGGCGATCGGAGTTGACAAGGGTCAACAGTTAGCGGAGTTGCGATATCGTCGATAGCAATATATCAGTGATCAACAATGAGATTTATTGGCGATTGGTGTCGGAAGGTTGGGAGATCGGAGGAGTAGTGTAAAGGGAAGGCGGACTCGACAATATTCGTGAACACAAATATATAAGGTTTGAAATCCGGCATAACGGTTCGGAGCAGGGATTCCTTTGTATTCCCAATATTTAATATTTCTGATAGTTGATATGGCATGGGCTTTTTAATGTGAAAGTATGTGTTAGCATTCTGATAGTGGAATATCGGAGTCGAAGGGATGATGGCTCATATGTATATGACCATTGAACATTGTGATGGCCGATTGCGATGAGGTTTTAACCTCGAGGTCTGTGCTAAGGCCGTGACCAAAGCGGAAAAGATGTGTATTGTGTGTTAATACTTTGTGTAAGGATTATAGAAGGAATAAAAGCGCCAATAAATGGGATTTCATATATAGTCCCGAGAGGAAGTATTGGCGGGGTGATTGAAGTTCCTATACACAGGAACTATGTAAGAGGGCCATTGACCATTTACGGTCTATAGATTTGACTCCTTCGTTGAGTTAAATATCCTGGGACAGTTGTAGATGCATCATGGTGTTGAATGCATACTGTGGGTATATGTGCGGGTGGTTTACCCTACACCAGATTCATATAAAGGAATCTTAAAAAATCAAATGTCGAAAACCACCCACATTGATGACCTTCGCTTGTCCGCTTAGGGTATAACGTGAAAGACTTGAGACATTAGTCTTATTTTTTCATTATTTTTCCTCCCTAGCTACTAAGAATGTGAATTATTATAAATATTTGAGTGATACAGTTTAAAGTTGTTCTTATGCATATATTATACCCATAGAAAGAGACATCTAGGTATATATATCACTTGAATATAATAATCAAGTTAATTTCTTAGTTGTTTCCAACTATAATTACAACCAACAAGAAGTCATGTAGTAATAACTACTAGCTCTCATAATGATTTCCAAGACTACTTTTATAAGGAGTTCAGCCACAGTTGGTATACTTGACTTAGTTCTTTACTTTTCTTTTGGACTCAACATTCTTAGTTTATGCTACAAACAAGTTTCTGGATTCATATCGCATTCACTATTTTATAATCGATGTTTCGAACTAGTAACTGTGATTCATCTTCAAGATGAAAAGATATATGAAAGACTGATCCACCAAGGTTTTCAATAAATAGATAAAGGAGGTAAGAATAAAAGCCGATAATAACCCTAAAATATAAATCATAGTTTAGTTTTTTAGAATTCTTCTCTTTAACTAAATTCCACATCAATTCCACCTTCTGCCATTTACTTTTTCATGTGAACAATTTCATCGAGGATTTTTCAAAAAAATATGTATCTGTGTATTTGATACAGTACCATACAATAACCAAATCCTTACTAACGTGGAATATAATTCTATTTGTCCTATCTCATTCCTTCCAAACTAATCGAAATTTTTTTCCATACTCTCTTATTGACAACTTCGGTTTGCTATATATTGTTGGAATATATTATATTCCTTGGAAGGTAATAATGTCTTTGTATTATGTCGAAAGTTGTCCACAATCTTATGTAAAATAGTAATACATCATATCCCATATTTATTATGGCATAGTATACTCTTGTATCCATTTATTATATGAAAAGGTGTTATTTTGGAGAATTATATAATCCCACATTTAATATGTGAGAGTAATTCCTCCACATCTCTGGGTATCTAATAGGGTCAAGGGAGCCTCTTAAGACATATACGATTTTGTGATACCATCACATCTTATCATGTGCTCACTTCATACTGCTATTTCTATCGGGTTATTTGTAGTTGCTCTCTTTGTAAGATTGTAGGAGATTTCTGGAGATAATAGAATACAACCTTCCAGTGGATGTAGCCCAATTGGGTGAACCACGTATATATGTTGTATTATTTTTTCCTTGTTCTCTTTTTGTTCTTATTTATATGTTGATATATTGTTGGTTTCTTATATAGATAGCTAGTTTAATAGATCTAATATTCTAAGATGGTATCAGATCCATGGCTACTATGATCTAGCATCTTCTTTGAATTTAACCATCAACGTGTAACTTCACTTTTTGTTACCTAGGCACTCATTATTTTTTGTAGAGTTATTTTCTACCTAGTTGCCATTAGGCTTCTCTTCAGATCTAGGCATGATTCTACATATTTAAGTTTTTTTTCACATAACCCTAACTTTGTTATGTATCTTTTTGCATAAATTTTTTTTCAAGGAGCTCTTGATTATTTTTCTGTAAGATCTATATGGTTTTTGGATTGTCCTCAAGGAGATCTATCTTTTGGTTGTAAGATCTGTGAATTTCATCCAGTTTTTTGGTCCTTTTTTTGCAGGGCAAAATATTGGTAGGCAGAGGGTTTAGATCAAAATTTTGGTCACATAAGTGGATGCATAGTGGCTGCGCCATTTCCAAAAACTGGTTATAATGAGCATTTGGAGTATTATTGAGTGTTTTTTGTTTTGACACCCAATGTTTTTTCCAGATATGTTATCTTCTGTGCATAATTTCCCATAACAGAGTAGATATTTGGGTTCCTCTCGCCGTGCTACCCTATTTCAAAAAAACAATCAACTCAAATGGAGTACCGGAAGCAAAATTATCGTTGATTTAAGATTGACAGTTTTTTTCAGGTATTCTGGTGATGGCGGAACGAACTACAAAAATTTACAATTTTCTGTCCACTCTTTCTCTTGTCATTTCTTACATTTGGGTTTATATTTCTTGTCAAAATTTCTATCATTATGACTTCAAAAGTAGCTTATGTCCTGAACTTGTGAGTTCTAACTATCTTGCATGGAAAAGGAAAATGATTGATGTTCTCAAGAGTAAGAATCTATGGAGGTTGGTTAATGGTGAACACAAGAAACCTACAAATGCTCAAGCCTCAATTAAATGGGAAGAAAAGTGTGATCAAGCAAGAGGGCTCATTGGTCAAATGGTTTTAGATAGTCTTCAGGTAAGTATTGAGGCAGAAGACAACCCAGTTGAGGTATGGATAATTCTTGCTTCTTTATTTGATAAATCTGATTATGTTTCTACTTATTAACTTGAAAAGAAGATTCATGAGCTAGATCCTACTGATTTTGATAGAGTAGAATTATATCTTGCTGAATTGAAAACCTTAAATGAAAAGTTAAATAATTGTGGTAAAGATTGCAAGAAGACAGACATTGCTCTTATCATTCTTGTAGAACAAAAATTGCCATCTTGTTTTGACATGTTCATCCAAACTAGGAATAGGGCTCTTGAATTGTCTCAAAGTACCAAGAAACCTACCTTTGATGATTTCTGTAAATGGTTGATAAATGAGCAAGAAAGGTTGATTTCTTCACGACAAGTCTCACCTAATAAAGCTCTTATGGCATATAATAAAAATCCTAAGAAAAGTTTTAATAATGCTAAAGGTTCTTATTAACACACTTATAATCATACTAATAATAATGGTCATGCTTCTCATGCACATCATGAAAGAGGAAGAAATTGTATGATCCTTGTAAGAATTGTGGTAAAACTAACCATCCTAAAAAGACTTGCTTTGAATCGAAACGTTTAATGGCTAAAGCTAACAAGAAAAATTCTAATGAATCTCAAGTAACTTTATGTGCATTTATTGTTTCATCTAGTAATTCTTCTTCTAATGTGGAATGGATAATGGATTCTGGTGCTTCTAAACATATGATTGGTAATCTTTTTTTATTTACATCTTATGACACTAATAAGCACTAATCTCAGAAAGTTTCCATTGGTGATGGTAAACAACTTTCCGTAATTGGTTTTGGTAATATTAATGCTTCTAATGGTCAATTGGAAGATGTTTTCATGTTCAAAACATGCCCATCAACTTACTTTCTATTTATCGTGCATGTCATAAAGGTTTTAATTTGAAGCTTGGCCTAATAAATATGTTCTTAAAGATATAAACCGAAATAACAAAGTAGTCCCTTCTGGACCTATTGATCATACAGTTGGTTTATATAAATTTTTTGGTTTTAATTCAACTACGAGACAACCCTTTCATTCCTATGTTGCTCATGCTGATGAACTAAGTCAATTATGGCATGAAATATTGGGTCACTTGAATTATGGTAAAATAAAAATGTTAACTAAAATGGTTCATGGTTTGCCTAATATTTCTTCTACTATTGGTGTTTGTGAAGGATGTGTTATTGGTAAACATCGTAGAGAAATGTTTGATAAAGGTAAAGCCTCACGTGCTAAAGCACCTTTGTAATTAATTCATAATGATATTTGTGGTCCTCTTGAATTTCCTTCAATATCTCATGCAATTTATTTTCTTACCTTTATTGATGACTTTAGTAGAAAATATTGGGTTTATTTTTTGAAAAATAAAAGTGAAACATTTGTAAAATTTCGATAATTTAATTCCATGATTGAAAATGCATCTGGTAAGAGTATTAAAACATTGCGATCCGATAATCGGGGGGAATTTGTTAAGCAAGAATTTGATGCATATTTATCTAAACATGGTATTCAACATCAAAAGATTGTTCCTTACACACCTCAACAAAATGGTGTTGCTGAAAGGAAAAACAAAACTTTAGTTGAAATGGCTAGATGTATGCTTTATTCTAAAGGACTGCATAAGAAATTTTGGGCTAAAGCCATTTGTTGTGCTAATTTTATTTTAAATAGAGTTCCTACTAAAACTGTTAATCATGTTACCCCTGAGGAAAAATGGAATGGACATAAACTGGATATTACTAATTTTAAGGTGTTTGTTTTGAATGTTGGGCTCATATTCTTGATGAAAAATGGAAAAAGTTGGAACCAAAATCTCACAAGTGTATCTTCATTAGTTATGATGATAATTCCAAGGCTTACAGGTTGTTTTATCCTTCTAATCAAAGTGTCATAATCAAAAGGGATGTTCAATTTCATGAAGTCTCTTCCCCACCTGAGTCTGTAGAATCTCATGTTACCCTGAATTTACCAATACCACATGTTACTCCTATTCATGTTACTCCTTCTTCCAATTATGTGCCTCTTATTGATCTTGATTCTTCCTCTCCCTCAAGTATTCCACTTGAAACTCATGAATCTCCTGAAGTGACTCTTGTTCCTTCTACTCTTCCTGTTTGGGCTCGGAAAACTCTTGAATCTACAGGTAGTGAGGTCAGAAATCCTTCCGACACTCATCAAACTAGATCTAACTTTTCTCTTATGACCAAAGTTTTGGCCACAGATGATCCTACTACTTATGCTCAAGCTAAGGGTAAGCCTCATTGGGAACAAGCTATGTCTGCTGAATATGAATCTCTTTTGAGAAACAAGACTTGGTCTCTTGTTCCTCTTCCTTTAGGAAATAATTTAGTTGGTTGTAAATGGGTTTATAAAACTAAGTTCACTACAAAAGGACAAATAGAAAAGCATAAAGCTAGATTAGTTGCAAAAGGTTTTAATCAACTTGAAGGTATTGATTATAATGAAACTTTTTCTCATGTTGCTAAAATGAACACAATAAGAACCATTTTATCACTTGTTGCATCTTATAAGTGGGAAATTCATCAAATGGATGTTAAAAGTGCCTTTTTAAATGGTGATCTTACTGAAGAAATTTATATGCAACAGCCTCCTGGTTTTATTTCTATTGAATCCTCAAGTTTAGTATGCAAATTACACAAATATTTATATGGTCTCAAACAAGCATCTAGGGCTTGGTATGATAAAATTGATGCATATTTCTTGAATAATGGTTTTAAGCGTTGTATATCTGATCCAAATCTGTATGTTAAGAACTTTTGTAATAATTTCCTCATTATTGTTTTATATGTGGATGATCTAATTATCACTGGAAGCCATCTTGTATTAATTCAAGATATGAAAATTGCTCTTCAGAAGCAATTTGAGATGATAGATCTCGGTACATTGCACTATTTCTTGGGTCTTCAGATCTAGCATATGGTCGATGGTATTTTTCTCTCTCAGCCTAAGTATGCGATAGATTTATTGGCTCGTTTCCATATGAGTGATTGTAAACCTGCTCCTACGCCATTTCAATTTGGTGTAAAGTTAATTGTTGAGTGTACCACTCCACTGGTTGATGCTACTCTTTATCGTCAGCTCGTTGGTAGTTTGATATATTTAACTCACAGCAAACCATATCTCTCTTTTGCGGTCAGTATGGTTTCTTAATTCATGCAGCAACCTCGTGAAATTCATTGGTAGGCAGCGAAGAGAATTCTGCGATATTTATAAGGGACATTGCATTATGGTGTATTTTATTCGAGCAATGCTACAGTTTTACTCTCTATTTATACAGATTCTGATTGGGCAGGTGACAGTTCTGATTGACAGTCAACTGTTGGTTACATATTTCAACTTGGTTTAGGTCCAATCTCTTGGTCCATAAAGAAGGTGAAGACTCTTTCTTTATATTCATGTGAAGTTGAGTATAGAGCAACCAAATAAGTAGCTAAAGAAGTTGTTTGGTTAACGCATTTTCTTACCAAGCCTGATCTGGTTCCGAAATCATCCACTATTTTGAAATGTGACAATCAGGGTGCAATTCAGCATTCTTATAATCTGGTATATCACTCCAAGACGAAGCATCTCAACCTTGATGCTCATTATATTCGAGGTCTTGCCACCGATGGTATTCTTTCTCTGGATTATTGTCCTACCGAGCAGCAGGCAGCTGATATCTTCACCAAATCCTTGACATAAGTGAAGTATGTGCATCTTCATTCTTTTCTTGGGATGAGGGAAGTTTTCATCAAGGGGGAGCAGTAATGACTCCTTCCTTCCCTAGTGTAAGGATGGGCCCTTCTCCCAACCATTATTAAGGGGGAGTGTTGGAATATATTATATTCCTTGGAAGGTAATAATGTCTTTGTATTATGTCATAAGTTGTCCACAATCTTATGTAAAAGAGTAATACATTATATCCCATATTTATTATGACATAGTATACTCTTGTATCCATTTATTATATAAATACGTGTTATTTTGGAGAATTATATTATCCCACATTTAATATGTGAGAGTAATTCCTCCACATCCCTGGGTATATAATAGGGTCAAGGGAGCCTCTTAAGACATACCATTTTGTGATACCATCACATCATATCCTGTTCTCATAGCATACTGCTATTTTTATCGGGTTATTTTTAGTTGCTCTATTTGTAAGATTGTAGGATATTTCTCAAGATAATAGAAGACAACCTTCCTGTGGATGTAGCCTAATTGGGTGAACCACGTATATCTGTTGTATTCTTTTTTCCTTGTTCTCTTTCTATTCTTATTTATATGTTGATATATTGTTGGTTTCTTAGATAGATAGCTAGTTTAGTATATATAATATTCTAACATATATGATCTCATTCTCATGAATGAAACTAAATTTAATAAACCTGACAGCAATAATATAATCGTGCAAAGAAATTTAATAAACCAGAGAATAGTATTATAACTGAAATATCCATTTCAGCAATACGGACCTTATTCTATGTTCCACATCATATCTTCATGCATGTAAATAAATGTTTATTATCTTAATATCTTAGCATAGATAGGCGCAAAAAATATATGCACAATGCTTTGTATCAAGCTTGGGAAATACTCAGGAGCAAAGTATGTTCCACCCAACCGTGAACTATCTTCAATAGTTCCCCCCGAGTGAAGGCCTTCTTGTTCTTCGGAATCAACCACCCCCTTTGATTCTTAAGTGGTTATTTTATAACTTTCTTCCCATCATATTTTTAGTAGTGTCCTGCTTTAAAGTCTGCCAACCTTTTGCCTAGGATTTTTTTTTTGTTCTAGCCTTTTTTTTCAAAAAAATGTTCTTTTATTTTTCTTTAAAGCAGGGTTTTCTTTCTCGTAATGCTTTATTTGACCCCACTTAGTATTTATCTCCAACTAAGTAATTATCACAATCGTTCTCTCCCATTGTGTTAATTTATTTCTTTTCAACTATTTTCTCTCAGAGATTTTTAGGATATTTTTAGGGAAGGTCCCTCATGTGTACTTGACCACCAATAGATTTTTCGAAGCTGGGAAAGAAGTCTTCTAAACTGTAGCGCTCTCTCCTGAATATTTCCAAGAAAATTATTTATTAACTCAATTACTAAAGAAAATAATTACATCATCACATAAGTCTCATCATGGCTTCCATCGCCATTAAATCCAATAATAGTTCAATGTCTAAAAATAGTAATAGTTTAAAAAGTAAAGTGATATGGGTGTTACATATGCTCATTTAATCTTTTGTCATTTGCATATATTGCATGATTAATGCAAATAAAAAATTTATTTACAAAACATTCTATTGAGATGATTTTGTCAATGCCCTTATTTTTATTTGAAAATAGTTTTGGATTATGATAAACACCATTACCTATGTATGTTCATGTAACACATTGTGTAAAAACTTGGGGCCACAACAATGACATCATTTAAGTCCATTTTAGCTACATTTTTCCCTTACAACCATATCCCATGTGCATACAATTTCATGAATTGCACCATCTACTTCAATGTTTTAGTATAGTCAAACATATTTTGCAAGTGACCTTTAATTAATTACCTTGGTGATAGGATCTTGGGTTTTCAATATCTAGGTTGATATTTCCATGTGAATAACATTTTTCCTTGTTGAAATTAGTATGCTTAAAATATAGTGAAATAATATCACATCTCAAAATAAACAATGCTTACTCTATGCAAAATTAAGGCATGGAACAAGTCCATTAAGAAATTATTTGATGACAAGTTTATCGTTTCTCTCTAGTAATGGAGCTTTGTGACATCCATCTTAATTATCTTAATTAATTCACACTTAGTTTCATCGCTACCCAAAAATTATGTGTAGTGATTCCACCTAGACATTAGTTAGAAAAAGTTACATCCTTATGTAGAAGTGGAAAAAGAATCACAAGCATGCATTTAATTTTCCATGTTAAACAATCAAGGGAACTTCACTCCGATGCTTTGTCAACCCAAAATCTAATTAAATATTATATCATGTATTCTTAATCATGGAAGAATCAACCTTCAATATCTTCTACCATCAATCCAACCCAAGTGATGGCACACAGTCCCTTGAGTTCCCAATATTGCATGTGCACTTGCCTAGCCTAGTAGCATTTCCATGTGTGATGCAACTATAGGAATTGAGAAACCTCATCGTAATTTAGTTCATGTAACACATGCATTTCATTTTTTTTCTTACATCACATGGTTGGCAAGTGCTTTCAATGCCTATCTACATTATCCTCATCATTCATATAAGTTGTTTGTGTTAAGGCAACAAACGTAACACAAAATGCAAACTTTGTCATACACTCTATGTTTAAGTGTTAAAACTAAAAGGTATGCATGTGTCTCCCACACACTTGAATTCATAGACATAGTATTATGGAGTATTCATTACTCAATTTTGAGTCCCACTAACCTTAGTGCAACCCTTATTTGTTTTGATTACTCTTGTGACTCTGTGTTCATCCTCTTATACACTTTAAATGTTCCTTCAAATCTTAGGTTGCACATTAGTTTAGTCAAATATTTTCCATAGTTTTAGGGTGTCTTTAGTGTAGATGTACTTCATTCCAAGTTGATCATCATGTCAACCTTAGGTTCCTTGACATATAGTGCTTATGAGTGCACATGCACCAAGTGCATATTCCTACGATTATTACATGGTACAAAACAACGCTAATGAGGGAGTTGTGTCTTGTATATAGTGTTGATTATGTCAAGAGGCATTCTACAACACAGTATGGGGGAGATGTCCCATAACATTACATTTAAAAAATAAAATAATACTTCCATTAACAAATAAAAAAATCAGTAATAACAAAAAAAAATATTACTCAATGTGCATATTGAAATATTTTACTTAGAAATTGCATTAAAAAAATGTTTTGTATATATATTGAAATAATATAAGTCAATATATATGATATTAACATATATTTGCCAGCTTGCATATTGAAATATATTATTTTTAAACCAAATTGATTTTTTTTTCCTTATTAATGTCACATATCAACTTCATGTTAAAAAATGGATAGATTACATATCTCTCTCCTAATGGACTTTAATATCAATATTATTTTTAGATGTCATGTGTCAACTTCATATTGAGTAGTGAAGGAATTAAAAAATAAAAAAGTAGAAAGTATTTATAAACTAAATTAGAATTTTTCTTTTATTTTCAAATACTTTATCTCTCTATATAAAGTTCAAATAAAATTAAAGTAGAAATTGAAGTATTTTGTTTCCAACCAATGTTCAAAGTTTTTTTTATTATTTTTTAATTTTTTAATGTAAATATTATTTTTAAATGCAATATACAATATCTCGCTATATTAATTATAAAGCACCTCTCAACACACTAATATATCTTTTAAATAATTATAATTATTAAAACATAAAAACTTCACATCTAATTTATATAATAATGTATAACAAATATGTTTACAAATCATTTACGTCTTATAAATTGAAAATATAATTAAACATATTGAACCAACATTTAAAAATGTTTACATACTTTCTTACAATACACCTACACATCTCTCCTATACTAAGTTGTAGAGTGTCTCTCGACATAATTAATAATTTGTTGAATATTTTTATTAATATCATAATGTATTTATCCAATTTATTCTTTGTAATGATATTTGGTTATTAATAATTTGTTGAATATTGCTATTAATACTTTTAAGTAATAGTGTACATATAGAATATTTATTATATTGAGTTTGTGATTATGTTTTTAAAAAATATATTTTTTTCTAATCGATGGAGGGTTTCAAATGTTTTGTTTTCCAAATTCTTCAATTGCAAGTCCAAAAATTTCATAAAGGCATGTAGTTGTGAACTTTATATGCAATTCACAAATATTTTAAACAATAACATCAGATAGCATTGCCTTGTGAATTTCCTAAATGTTGTGCTTTATTTATTCTTTTCAATTTTTTTATTTTAATTTTTTGTGTGTAGGATGTGTATGCCAACAAGTGGTATTAATGTTTGTGTTTTCC
Source organism: Pinus tabuliformis (assembly GCA_031772625.1). Lineage (NCBI taxonomy): Eukaryota > Viridiplantae > Streptophyta > Pinopsida > Pinales > Pinaceae > Pinus > Pinus tabuliformis. The sequence continues at coordinate 815,136,506 of CM062814.1, forward strand.
ATGGTTTGCACAGAGAAGACTTGAGGTGGCAACTAGATATTTTGATTTTTTTGTAGCTTCTATGAAAACAATTGGCATCATGGATTCATTCTAGAGAATAGATCATGATTTTAATAGACCTCATTATACACACCTTAAAAGAAAATAACTAAATAAAGTATAACTACTTCTATCGTGCCCCGCTACTTGTACAATAGAAATCTGTCATTAAAACTTACTTTGTTGTAATATCTTTGGTGATGTGACTCAAAAACTATATAGTTAAGTTGAAATATAGTTAAATTGGATAATTCAAATTATAGAACTTGTATGTTTTGATTATTTCCAACAGACATTTTATATAAATATGTGTTGTATGTTTAAAAGAAAAAGGAAACAAAATTGTAAGATATTAATATTCTTGAGAATATGAAAGGGCTATTCGGTGAGACTAATTCCCTAACATTCAAAGAGAAATTGGAAAGTCAATTATATCCCAAGAAGGAAAACAACAAAAGAGGGAAAATTCCTCATTGTTTCCCATTCACTTTCTGAGGAAAAGAGAAGAGAAAGGGTAATCCAGAAAAGAAAGATGGTTGGAGAGAAATGTCATTAATCTGGAAAACTAACTAAGAGATCAAAGAAAAATATGGTTAGAGATAGATGTCATGGGTCTAGTACTCTCTAAGGAGGTTACTATGGGAGAGAAAGACAATAATTTTCCTGAAAACACCAATTGGAGATAAATACTAGTGAAAACCCTGAAATGAAAGTAGGGTGTTGCTTGGGGGTTATAGATAAATCACATTTGATTGCTCGGAAAAATATTTACTCTCTGACTGGAAGGGAAGGAACTTGGGGGTAGCTAGGCAAGCAGCTAGCTTATGGTTGGGTGGATGGGGGAAGACCTTTGCATATTCCCTAGAATATTTAGATAAGTTCCTTGACAAAGGCTTTTGTTTCTGTAAGAGAATATGAAAACTATGAATGAGTTATATTTTTTGTGAATGTCTAATATGGAAGTAAAATCTTTGTATGCATGTTAAGTCCAAAATGATATGTGTGTGTGTGTGTTGTAGGTAATCATGTACATGTGACAAGTTATAAAAAAGAAAGCAAGTACAAGCAAGATACGGCTGAAAAATTATTGTTCAGGTGATGGGTGACACAGGGTTGGTAAGTTAGGCCAATAGTTCTCTAGAATAAATTATGTGGTGGCCTCATGTAAGCTTGTGTAAGACTAAACCTAGAAAATAAAGTTAAATTTTACTCGAATAAATATAACATAAGAAGTATGCAGATAAGAAATTAATAATTTGTAATATATATGTTTTGTAGAAGAGAAATTAATAATTTGTGTGTGTATGTGTGTTGAGAAACTGGGGTTAGTATTCTAGATTTCCAAATAGACAAGTATCTAACTATCTAATATAGTCCCTAGTTCCCCGGATGCGGGTGGTTGTTAGTTATAAAAGGTTTATGGCTCGTCAGCAGGGCAAGTGTCCGCCCGGACAAGCCACGTACACCAGGAGGACTCGCCCTAAATGTCACAGCACGCAGCATTTAAGGATGAGGGATATGGCTCATGGCAGAAGCGTCCCTTCGACATTAACTGCTCGCCTTGATAACCGGAACATGGCGCTTCAAAGCCACAGGTTCTCGGACATTCTCCCGCATTTCACGTTTGCTCCTGCTCTGGTCTTGAGGGAGGTGGCGGTGGCTCACTGTATCGGCTCCTATTCGGGTTCTGAGAGTGACTGTAATGGTTTAGAGGCCTTCGACTCGGGCAATTTGGGGGCATACCCGCAGTCTGGTAAAGAGATTGGGAGCTTGGTGGTGTTGCATACCTGCTACCCGCAGTCTGGTTTAAGGATTGGGAGTCTGGTTCAGAGGGAAACTACGCGTGAGCATACTTGCCACCCGCACATTTCCAGCATGCAGCGAGAACGCCAACGAGGAATCAGTAGGCGTGGTAGTTATAGTGGCAGGGCCCCGTCTCAGAGGCATGCCCCCTCTCCCTCTTCCTCAATTGAAGTTTCTTCTGAGCGCAGACGAACCAGGGGAAGGCCTCCGAGCAGAGGAAGAGCGGCGGAATTTCAAGAGCGAATGGAATGTGGGCACTCTGAGCACCCAATGGTAAGATACCGCATTCCATGTACATTGTCTAATTCCACTTTCTTTGTAACGGTTTCGGTGGAGCACTGCAGCAATCCATGGGGTGAAGATGAGGCTCCTCGTGCCAGCCCTCCGCGGATTCCTGGGATGGCACCCACAGTTGACATGCAACTTCCCGCCATTGACATTCTGCGCCCTGTTCAAGACAGCCTCTCCCCAGATCCTGGAGCAGGCCCAAGTGAACCTGTGCAGCGCAACGTTGGAAAGGCCATCCACCAGCCTCCCCGTTGCAAGATGGAGGACGACCCGCAAACCACTGATGATGAATAGTACGCCCAGCTCGCGCTCCAGGTTTCTCAGCAAGGAATTTTCTCTTTGTCTGCTCCCTCCGTTATCTTATATGTGTCTGCACTTTGTCATTATGTACCTCTGTTCTTCTCTGTTACAGTGTCGGTTATCTACAGTTGTTTCAGACTCCATGTGTTTCTGTTGTTTCAGTCTCCATGTGTTTCAGTCCATGTGTCGGTCTCATGAATGTCGATCTGGTTTCAATCTTTTGTAATCCTGGAAATGAATACTCCTGAGTCTACTGTCTGTCCTACGACAGGTTTTACAGGGCCTCGGCTCTGTTGTAATACTGCTGATGTAATTTTTGCTCTTGTTGTAATATAATAGCTCAGTCTTATTTAGAAAAAAAAAAAATATAGTCCCTAGTTCAATAGAAAGAAAAAGCATACAGAACCCTATTGAGTCTCATGACAAGTCCCATGAGGTTTTTTGGACAAAAGTAATTGAAACATTTATATTTACAAGAAAGATATATATGACTTCATGCCTAACGTGTCAAAAAATAGAATTATAATGACCATAATAGTAAAGTAACATATATCCATGAGATTAACTTAAAAACCTATCTATGCATAATATTTGATTCTTTAAATATATGGAAATACAAAATATCAATAGAGAAAAAGTTTAGAGAAATTGATGTAAAAAGAAAATAATTAATTGAACAGGGTTTTACCCAACAATGTAATACTATTGGCCATAGGTTGATTCATAGGGGATTCACAAGGGGGTAAATACTATACCATGTGCATTCATATTAGGGGATATATATTGAGGAAAAAATGACATAATATATTGGGGGATATATAGGGGGTAAAGAGTTTTTATATTGGCAAGTATAAAAAATGGAGCTCAAAGTTAATGGAAAAATATAAAGGGATATAAAAAAATGTTAATGAAAAAATGGATACCTACAAAATCTGGTGAAAGTAGGGGTTTTATAAATTGGGAAGGTGTATTGGGTTTGTATTGATAGGGGGTTAAATATTGTGATTTTTAGAGGTATTTTCCATTATGTTGTTAAAGTAGGGGTATTGTTTAGTATGATACGAACACACGTGATACGTTATAGGTTCATTGAGGGAAGCCCCATTGGGCCAATTGGATGACCATACAAAGTATTAATTTCTTATTTGCATACAGATTGAATGACCATACAAATATGTATATTTTCGTGAGGAAAATATGGGAACAGAAGCTTAATAATTGTAACCTTGACCAAAAATTTCACATATTGTGGAGGAAGGGTCGACTGGCCAAATCACAAAAAATCTATTTAAAAATTCTAGATATATATACCTAATTGTTACAGTTGATCAAATGGTCATAGTCACATTAGAGTAAAAATGATGAACTATAAGGAGTAACCCTTAAAGGTTAAACTCTATTTCGACTACATACAAGAACAACGATCATTCTTGAAACCCTAAATCTAGGTCGATAGTTGCATTGGTCCTGGAGACAATAAAATTAAGAGAAACAAGATTTTAGAACCTAGAATGGCTCGCAATACTCACATTAATTGTTATCACCCAAAAAATGATCACCTAGTCATTTTTTACTGGGTGGATCAAAATACACCATGTAGGATTAATTTTATCATGGTAAAGCCACTTTCACTATAAGAAATAATTTAGTAAACCATTTTTCTAAAATATTTCTCATTAAAATTCAAAAACCCCATGAGAATAATTGAATAAATCATTATTTATTTAATTTTCTCTACAAAGAATTATTAAATCATTATTTGATAACGATTTATTAATTAATTTTGACTTAATAACCTTGAAATAATTTAATAAATCAGTATTTATTTATTATTCCTTATTTGTTCCATATTTTCCTTATGAGATAATTATCAAATCACTATTTAATAATTATTTTTGTCTTAATTCTCTCAAACTGATTAATAAATCATTTTTATTTGTTAATTACTTCAACCAATTTCTAAATAAATATATTTGACCATTTTGAATATCTTTTCCCTCTCAAAAAATATAATAAATTATTCCCAACTGCTAGATTTTGATTTGGTCAATAATATTTTATTATTTTCTAATTCCTAATTTAGCTCAATACTTTGTTATAAATAAGAGGGTTTTCCATTCATTCTTCACCATGATCATTCTCATTGTCACCACTATCATTTTATCACATTTGAGCTCCCATTTGAGTTCAAGTTATTTTTGTTTTCTACCCATTACAAGTTGAGAGAGAGAAACATATCGGTGAAGCACAAGGACATCAAAAGGACCCATCCCACGGAGGGGGATCTATAGACCCAAGTTTATAAGTTCTCCTCCTCAAGTGCATCATTTCTATTAATAAATTTTTCTTATTCATAAGATCCATTGGGTTGTTTCACTTTGATCTTTGTTGTTATATGTTTCTGGTTGCATATGATATTTTGTTGCAGGGTTTTTCTTTGTTTTTCTTTGTTTTTCATCGCAGATTTGAAGCATAAATAGACATATTTATTTCTTAGGGTCACTTGTCAATAGTGACTTATGCAAAGCATTTTTTATACACTTCTCTGAAATATTTACACTAACATCGGTACGGGGAATCAAGGGGTTTGAGGGAGACATTGTACCCAAGATGATGAGGGTCGTACAATTAAGAAAAAAGAAAAAGGGAACGAAAACCTTATGAGAAATTACCAACAGATTTATTCAACAGAAATTAGCCCTATGTCAAAAAGAAGAAAACATGAATTAATTAGAATGATAATTATCACTCATAAGGAGCCACAATAGGGGATACTTGAGAAGATAAGCTTGCACTTCGTCTGACAATATATTGTAGAGAAACCCCTACCAGATACATTAATCGTTTAAGTTAAAGTTCTGAAGCAAAAAATAATAAAATAAATAAATAATAAATAATATCCAACAGAGGGTGTCACTGTCAGTTACCTAACAAATCTCTAAAGAATAGTCAATGGTCGTGGGAGGAAGGAGTGAGAACAAACCCATCCTGAAGTGTTGCACAACTCAAATTCTTACAACGCCAATAAGAGACACTGCGACCAAAAAGACCTGGAAAAAGAAATAATAATAATAAATAAAATAAAAAATAAAAAATAAAAATAAAAAAATGAAAAAATAAAAATAAAAATAAAATAAAACAAACAAACAAAAACAAAAAAACAAAACAAAAACAAAACAAAAAACCAAAACAAAAAACCAAAACAAAAAACAAAAAACCAAAACAAAAAACAAAACAAAGCAAAAACAAAACAAACAAAAACAAAACCCAAAAATAAACAAAAAAGCAAAAATAAAAATAAAAACAAAACAAAACAAAACAAAACAAAACAAAAACAAAAACAAAAACAAAAACAAAAACAAAACAAAATAAAACAAAAAACAAAAAAAAAAAAAAAAAAAAAAACAAAACAAAAAACAAAAAAAAAAAAAAACAAAAACAAAAACAAAAACAAAAAAAAAAAAAAAAAAAAAAAACCAAAAAACAAAACAAAACAAAAACAAAAACAAAAAACAACAACAACAAAAGAAGAAAAATTGTACCTTCGAAGAAACTAACCAATGAAAAACCTCCATTAACACATTGGAAGAACAAATATCAGAGCCACACCAAAATAATTATGTTAAGATTACCCAAGTTGAGGTAAAGTACCAAAACCCTAGATGAAAAAAAATAGGTGCGGAGCCTCTCTTTCTCAGTCAGCAGAGGAAACAAATGAATTGCACAAAGAAAACCCTGAAGGTAGTTACCCCAAGAAACGACCAAATGAATCTCCGCCATTGGATCCAAATCAAAAAAAAAAAAATATTGTCAAGATCAAAGTAATGTTAGGGTTTTCGAATTCTCGATGGTATCGGAGAGGTGAATAGTTCGAGGTCGAGAATGTTCAACACCTCGCTGCATAAAACATTACATGTGTGTGAACTACATAGCTATGGTACAAACAATGAAATAATCAGATATAATCATGCGAGCTCAAAGATAATCCCTTATACATTATGTGGTGGAAACAATGAAAACATATATCTGGGTGTTGGTTAAACCATAAATATGTATGTAATGCTCGCCAAGAAAAATAGCTAGGAACTGTGTTAAATGAGGGCGCATGTTATGATTGTCGAAACATATATTATTTTTTTGAGTCACATAAAAATCATAGGGAAAACAACTTATTCCATAGTAGCATGGTTAGTTTGCTGAAGCAAAATTATTTTCATAAAACCAATTTTAAAAGCTCTTAGGGTAGACTAACATTAATTTGTAATATAAGTTTTATAAAAGAATAAAAATCAACTATGAGTGCTTAATTCAAACAAGTAGTTTCTTTATATGAAGTTTATTTAATACTTTGGAAGAGGTATTGATGTGGGGAGTATTTTCATATCTAAATTTAAAAATAAAATAAATAATAAATAATAAATAATAATAATAATAATTGTGTCGATCATTCTATGCTAGTCAATGGTTAATTTATTAAACAAGGAAAAAAAAATATTTCCTACATAACCAGTTGTAAGCATATTTTTTCCAGAAGTGTCAGAGATGTGACAAAGGGTATCAAGGCCCGAGCTCAAAAGAAAAGTGTGAATTTTTCATAGCTGAAACACAGAAGAGGCAAAACAAAAGATTTAATGGCGGAAAATAATCTTGAAACTCATATCGAAGAAGATGATATTTACATACATTTGGGACAACGAACTCAAGACATTAACATATAGTTATTAAATATGATGAGAGAAATGTAGATTCAAATGCTAAATCTTTGTGCCATCCATGAGAAATTGCTAAAAAAAAGGTGAATAACAAGAGAAACGGATTAAAACATTAACAGAAAAGAATAACTCAAGAGCAGTGGAAGCCATGAAGGAAGGTGATGACGGAGAGGAAACCTCCAAGCGGAAATTACCTGAAGAGGGAATTGATAAGTAGAAGGAAAATATTTAGGAATAAGAACACAATTCCTCCAGGGTTTGATCCCCGTCAAATAAGAAGTCTAAAGTAGAATTGGATGGAGAATTTCGAAAAAAAATTGACCCCCAGTGTATGGCAGAATATCAAAAGAGGTAGCAAAGGCTTGGTTGTTAAATATAAACTGTTATTTTCAATTCTATGACTACACATATGAATTGAATCCAAGCTAGCCACTTACTAATTGCAAGGGAAAGTGTCGCTATGGTGAGAAGAAGTCTAAAATGTTCATAATCTTGAGGCAGAAAAAGATACTTGGGAGAAATTTTAGCAGTTGTGCAAGGAAAAATACCTTACAGAGTAGTATTTTTATGACAGGGCTAAGGAGTTCCATGACTTAAAATTAGGACAGATGTCTATGGACGAGCCGCTTACAAAATTTAGCCACCTGTTACGCTATGTATCCTATATAAAGGGGGAGAAAAGCAAAGATTTAGCAGCTTATAAGTTGTCGTCCCCCTAATTTTAAGGAAAGTATAGAATATGATACTTAGAAGACTATAGATGAGGCCATATGCAAGGCAACAATCTGTTACCAACGAACTAAATAGAGAAACTAAAATTCCAAGGTGTCGCATGGTAAAAAGAAATAAAATTCACTATCATTTAATAAAGGAGGAAAGAGTGGATTGTTCAAGCAAGGCAGTAAAAGTGGGAAAGTTCGAAATATTAATAAAAATAATGCGCATTCCCAAAAAACTAAAGGTAGACCCAAGTGGTGTTCAAGAAAACTGAAGCAAACAAGACTTTTAATGGAAATGAAAAGGAACCACAGAAATGTTGGGGGTGCGGTGAACCCCACCTTTTGAGGAATTGACCATATAATACAAAGGTTATACAGTACCTTCCAAATGTTCAAGAGGCTTCAATTGTTAATGATGTGTCCTGGAATATATCGTGCATTAGCGCGACATTAGAGGAGAGATAAGCGGAACACCAATCTACTATGGTAGAAATAGAAGGTAAAATTCCTGACCAAAATGTTTATGTGCTAATTGACCCTAGTTCCAGTTTAAGTTAGATTAGTCCCAAGGTCACAGAAAGTTGTAAATTGGTAACCTAAAATTTTTAAATCCTTAGCTTTTTCAATTGGCCATGGGAGAAAAAAGAGGAGTTACCAATTGGATTAATGCTTTCCTAATTACGTTGAATGGGAAACAAAATAGAGTCAATCTAAATGTGTTGGCATTAGGCTCATATGATGCACTGACGGGGATGGATTGGCTAGAAAGCCACAAATCCTTGGTTAATTTCCTAGAAATGATTGTTAATTGTGTAACTACAGAAGGTGAACCTCAAGTTATCAAAGGAATTCCTAGATCAATATCAGTACGACAAATATCATCCTTACTGCTAAGAAAAGCAGCAAGAAAAGGATGCCTATTGTTTGTAATAAAAGTGGAAAATCAGACTTTAAACAAGATGGCGGAAACCATAAGAGAATTGGAAGTGGTAATATATTTTCCAGGTGTTTTTCCAAAGGAAAATCCTAGGTTACTCTCTAAAAGAGAACTGGATTTTACTATTGAGTTATTTCTAGGAGCATCACCTATGTCTAAGGCCCCATATCGCATGATTGTACCTGAGCATATGGAGTTGAAAATCCAATTTCAAGAGCTATTAAATAAAGGATATATCAAACCTAGTGTATCCCCTTGGGGTGCACCATTTCTCTTCTTCAAAAAGATAGACAGGACAATCAGGATGTGTATAGACTATTGACAATCAAAAATAAATATCCTTTACCATGCATTGACGGTGTTCTCTATCAAGTAAAAGGGGTAACATTATTCTCCAAAATAGACCCTCGATCTGGATATCATCAATTATGTATAAGAGAAGATAATATACCAAAAACATTATTAGAACCCGATATGTGCACTATGAGTTTACAATGCTACCTTTTTGGCTCATAAACGCACCAGCCAATTTTATGTGCTTAATTTACAGTGTATTTCATCAATTCCTAGACAAGTTTGTGTTAATATTTATTGATGATATATTGGTATAATCAAAAACTCTGGAAGAACACAAGCATCATTTAGAAATAGTGTTATAAACACTACGGGAAAATCAACTCTATGCAATAATTTGTCTTAAGGATGAACCACATTACATGGTTTGAAACGTCGACCATCAACTGATGATGTGATTAATCTGAAATACATTCTCAAAAATGTGAATTGTTTTAGAGGAAGATATAGTATCTGGGGCACATGATTTCAAAGGATGGGATTGTTGTAAATCCCGAAAAAGTGAGGGAAATCCTTGAATGACCAGTGCCAAAGGATGTAGCAGTCAGCATATCATTTATGGATATAACCAGGTATTATCACAGATTTATAAAAGACTTCTCTAAATTGGCATGCCCTATAACTTCATTGCAAAAGAAAAGGGTAAGGTTCATGTGGACCCTGAAGTGTCAAGAGAGCTTCAAAAGGCTGAAATATTTCTAACCATTGCACGAGTATTAAAAATAGTTGATCCAGAAAAATACTTTGAGGTTTGCACAGATTTATGTCTAGAAGGACTAGGAGGTGTGTCCATTCAAGAAGGACATGTGGTAGCCTACGAATTGAAAAAATTAAAGGAGCATGAGAAAAATTTTGTTATGTATGAATTAGAAGTAGCAGCAGGGATACACACCCTCAAAATGTGGAGGCATTATTTGATTGGGAGAAAATTTACTCTAATTACGGATCATGTTAGTTTAAAAAAAAAATCAGTCAGCTAGAAGTGAACATTAGATAAACTAGGTGGATGGACTTTCTAAGTGACTGTGACTTTGATATTAAACATATCAAGGGTAAAGAAAATAAAGTGGCATATGCCTTGAACTGAAGCATAAAGAAAATATGTGAAGTTGTTATTAGTCAAAATGAAGCAGATTTGTGGGAAGAAATTAAAAGAGCAACCACTTCTGGTCTGGTTTACAATCAAATTTATATAAATTTGGTAAATAATGCAGACCCTGCAAAGTGAATTGATTATCAAATCAGTGAAAAAGGGTTTCTGACATATAAAAACATATTATATGTACCAGATCAAGAACACATTAAGCGGTTAATTCTGGATGAATTTCATAAAGGGCCTTTTGTCGTGCATCCTAGGTATAAAAACTAATTATAGCTCTTAGAAGGGAATTATTTTAGCCATGGATGAAGAAACAAGTGGTTGAATATTTTGCATGGTGTCAAGAATGTCTACCAAATCAAGAACACATTAAGAGGCTAATTCTGGATGAATTTCATAAAAGGCCCTTTGTCATGCATCCTAGATATCAAAAACTAATTATAGCTCTTAAATGGAATTCTTTTGGCCATGGATGAAGAAACATGTGGTTGAATATTTAATAGTATCAAGAGTGTCTACAAGTAAATTTTGAGCACCAACATTTAGCAAGACTATTAAATCCATTATTGATACCATAATGGAAGTGGGAGGTGATATCCCTAGACTTTATCACAGGATTTCACCACAAGAGAAGGAAACATGATTCCATAATGGTGGTGGTTGAAAAATTGACTAAAGAAACTCACTTTATTCTGGTACAATCCACCTATAAAGTTGCACAAGTGGTTGATGTATTCATGAAATAAATTTTTAAATTACATGGCATACCTAAGATTGTCATATCTGACAGGGATTTGAAATTTACATCAAAATTTTGGAAAACATTGTTTATCGGTATGGGAACTTAGCTCAACTTCAGTATCGCATATCACCCACAATCAAATGGGCGGACTAAAAGGGTAAACCAAGCCTTAGAAGATATGTTTCATATGTATTGTCTAATCCAACCCACTAAGAGAGAATATTACATTCACCTTATGGAATTTTATATAATAATGGTTATGAAGCCTCATTCGAAAGTATTCCTTTTGAATCTTTATATGGAAGAAAGTGTCACATACCCCTAAGTTGGAGTCACCCTGAAGATAGAGTGTTATTGGGTCCTCATATGCTTCAAGAAATGGAATTGATGGTAAAGCATATTAGACAAAATTGAAAAGAGGCTCAAGATCAACAAAATAGCTATGTTGATCTGAAAGGAATTCCTACATAGTTCTAAGTGGGAGATTGTGTACATTTAAAAGTACAACCTAAGAAAATTTCTATGAAATTGGGGAACTGTGCTAAATTGGCTCCTCGGTATTGCGGACCATTTGAAACAGTGGCTAGAGTCAAACTAGTGGCTTATCAGATAGCTCTACCATTTCATGTTAAAACACATAGCGTATTTCATGTTTATTTATTGAGAAATTGTGTATATGATCCTAATCATGTAATAAATTGGAATGTAGTACATGTAGAACTGGAAGGAGGATTCCAAGTTGAACTTTTACAAATCCTAGATTGGAGGGAAAAGACTCTTTGAAAGAAGACCAAAGGAGGCCACTTGGGAAAGGGAATAAGAAATGAAAGAAACTTTCACAATGTTATTCCAAAGAAGAAAGGAATGTGGAAACATCAAGGACGATGTCTCCTTTTAGTGGAGAGAGATGTAATATCATTGGTGATGTGACTCAGAAACTCTATGGTTAAGTTGAACTATAGTTAAATTGGATAATTCGAATTATAGAACTTGTATGTTTTGATTATTACCAAGAAACATTTTATATAAATATATGTGTTGTATTTTTAAAAGAAAAAGGAAACAAAATTGTAAGATAATAATATTCTTGAGAATTTGAAAGGGCTATCCAGTGAGACTAATTCCCTAACAGTCAAAGAGAAGTTGGAAAGTTAGTTATATTCCAAGAATGGAAACAAGAAAAGAGGAGAAATTCCTCATTATTTCCCATTTCCTTTCTGAGGAAAAGAGGAGAGAAAGGGTAATCCAAAAAATAAATATGGCTAGAGAGAAATGTAATTAATCTGGAAAACTAACTAAGAGACCAAAGAGAAATATGGTTGGAGATAGATGCCATGAGTCTGGTACTCTCTAAGGGGGTTATTGTGGGAGAGAAAGATAGTAATTTTCCTTATAACACTAATGGAAGATAAATATTGGTTAAAACCTTTCAATGAAAGAAGGATTTTGCTTAGAAGTTACAGATAAATTGCATATGATTTCTCAGAAAAATACTAACTCTCTGACTGGAAGGGAAGGAGCATGGGGGTGGCTAGGAAAGAGACTAGCTTATGGTTGGGTGGAAAAATGAATCCCTTTACATATTCCCTATAATATTTAGATAAGTTCCTTCACCCAGTCTTTTGTGTTTGTAAGAGAATATGAAAACTGTGAAAGAGATATATTTTCTATGAATGTCTAATATGGAAGTAAAATCTTTGTATGCATGTTATGTCCAAAACAATATATATATATATATAAACTGGGGTTAGTATTCTAGACTGTCAAATAAACAATTATCCAACTGTTTAATATAGTCCCCAGTTCAATAGAAAGAAAAAAATATATAGAACCCTATTGAGTCCCATGAGGGTTTTTGGACAAAAGTAATTGAAAATTTTATATTTAAAAGAAAGATATATGTGACTTCATGCCTAACCTATAAAAAAAAAAAAATTATAATGACCATAAGAGTGAAGTAACATATATCCATGAGAGTAAATTAAAAACCTATCTCTACATAATATTTGATTCTTTAAATATATGGAAATACAAAATATCATCAAATAAATAGTTTGGAGAAATTGATGTAAACGTAAAATAATTAATCGAACGGGGTTTTATGCAATAGTATAATATGATTGGCCATAGGTCAATTACATTCATTAAAGAAACAAAGAAGGAATAAAATAAGAATATCTACAACATCCAACTAGCGGGTCAATATATTGGATGACCATACAAATATTTATATTTCCGTAAGGAGGAAAATATGGAAACAGAAGCTTAATAATTGTAACCTTAACCAAAAATTTCACATATTGTGGAGGAAGGACCGACCACCAAATCACAAAAATTCTATTTAACAATTCTATATATATACCTAATTATTATAGTTGAGAAAACAGTCATATTCACGGCATACTAAAAATTATGAACTATAGGGAGAAACCCGTATAGGGTAAGCTCCATTTCAACTACAAATAACAACAACAAGCATCCTTGAAACCCTAGCTCTAGATCAAAAGTTGCTTTAGTCTAGGAGACAATAAAATTAATAAAAACAAGATTTTAGAACCTGGAATGGCTCGCGCAAGATGACATCAGTGCTATGAAGTGAGGGGGTTGAGGGAGACTTCATACCCAAGATGACAAGGGTCTTGCGGTTAAGAAAAGATACAAGTAATGAAAATCTTATGAGAAATTACCAACAAATTTATTCAGCGGAAATTAACCCTATGCCGAAAAGAATAAAACATAAATTAATTAGAATGATAATAATCACTTGTGAGGAGCCATGATAGGGGATACCCGAGAAGATAAGTTTGTGTTTTGTCTGTTAAGGAAGTGTAGAGGAAACCCTACCAGATATATTAATCATGTAATTTAAAGTTCTTAAACAAAAATGGTAAATTATAATTACTATCCAATAGAGAATTAGGGATTTTGAGGTCTAAAATCGGCCTCCTAAGGAAATTATAAAATAATAGTAGCAATAATAAAATAAGATTAGATTACATCATCAAATTTTAGAGGGGAAAAAGAAAAAACTATTTTTTCAACTCGTATTTTCAACTTATCTCCCTATGGGTTTACTCAAATTTTGAGCGGAAACACTCGGTGGATGCAAAATTTGATTCTTCATCTAATGGGTACCCATGTTGCATACTTTCAATTAACCCTACTACACGAAAAATAAGAAATACATGAAAAGCATGATTACAATCACGTTTTTTCATGTATTTCTCATTTTTCGTGTAGTGGGGTCCATTGAAAGTATTCAACATGGCTACTCCTTAGATGAGGAATTCAATTTTTCATCTAGCGAGTACTCACACTCAAAATTTGAGTAAAATATTAGGGAGATAAGTTGAAAATACGAGTTGAAAAAATAGTTTTATTATTTTATTATTTTTTAATCGTTTTACTTTTTTACTCCAAAAATGGTGAATCATCCCCCATGGTTGACATCATCATGTTGAATCCTATTGGTTCTTATAAACCTTATTTTGGTTGTACTTTTTTCTTAGGAGGTCCATTTTAAACCTCAAAATTCCCCTAATGGGTGTCATCGTCGACTACCTAACAAACCCCTAAACAATAGTCAATGGTCATGGGAGGAAGGAGTGACGACAAACCCATCCGGAAGTGCCATATCACTCAAATTATTACAACACTGTTAAGAGACCCTACAACCAAAAATAGAAAGGGTTATGATAAGCTTCAAGCCAAGAATGCTAAGGGAAAATTATTTAACTAGCAAACGAAGAAGAAAAATCGTACCTTCAAAGAAAACAACCGATGAAAACCCTCCATTAACATACTGGATGAACAAATCTCAGAGCCACATCAAAATAATTGTGCTAATGATGTCTAAGTTGAGGCAAAGTCCCAAAACCCTAGAGGAAAACAAAGAGGTGCAGAGCCTCTCTTTCTCAGTCAGCGGAGGAATAAAATGAACCGCACATGGGAAAACCCTGAAGGTGGTTACTCTAAGAAACCACCATATGAATCTCCACCGTTGGATCCAAATCAAAAAAAAGTGTATTTTCAATATCAAAGTAATGTTAGGGTTTTTGTATTCTTGATGATATCAAGGTGGTGAACGGTTGGAGGTCGAGAATATTCGACACCTCATTGCATAAAACATTACATGTGTGAAAATCACTGACAACTGTGGTATACTCGATAAAATAACATAATATAAGCATGCGAGCTCCAAGATAATCCCATATACATTACGTGGTGGGAACAATGAGAACATATATTTTGGCATTGGTTAAAACCAATATGTATGTAATGCTCCACAAGCGAAGTAGCTAGGAACTATGTTAAATGAGGATGCATGTTATGATTGTTGAAACATATATTACTTTTGTTGAGTCACATAAACATCATAGTGCAAACAACTTATTCCATAGTGGCATGGTTAGTGTGCTAATGCAAAAACATTTGCATAAAACCAATTTGAAAAGCTTTAAGAGCAGACTAACATGAATGTGTATATAATTTTTATAAAAGAATAAAAATCAACTATGAGTTCTTAACTCAAACAAGTAGTGCCTTTTTATGAAGTTGCTTTAATAACTTGGAAGAGGTTTTAATGTGGGGAGTATTTTCATATTTAATATATATATATATATATATATATATATATTGTCAATCATTCTATTCTAGCCAATGTTGAATTTAGTAAACAAGGAAAAAAAAAGTATTTCTTACATGACCAGTTGTAAGCATATTCTTTTCAGAAGTGTCGAAGATGTGACAACTTTGTATTCTTTCACGGTGATCAATTTGCAAAAGAAATGTATCTATGATTCTCGTCATTTGCACACAAAGGTTTTTCTTTCTAATACTATAATTTTTTTATATTTAAAACTAAACCTTCGTAATTACATTTTCCAATCAAATAAGTACAGGTATATCATCATATAATACACATTGGTTGACTCATTATGGAGTGTTAATTTTCAAATTGTTCTATGTTGTATCAATTAATTTAACCCAATTCCAAACTTCAATTAGAAATATTTCAAATTAAAATTATTCTTTCCATTCGTCAACAATAATTGAAGATAGAACAATATATGCAATGACAAAGAAGGCAATCAGAAGATCAACAAGAGACACCAGATTTGGTCAAAGACCAGGGGAAAACCCCACTAGGGGGGAAACCATTTCAAATTCTTCTTTTATTATATTTTCATAAAATGTTTAGCATAGAGTACAATGCGGCCAATACAATATGATCAATAATACAACCCAAAAACTTCATAAACCAGTTTACAGTGGCAGAATATATCATAGACAACTTGATTTTGACTTCAGACAGCTTCAAAAAACTTTGGATGATGGTCAACTATAGTCAAACCCATGGATGGTCCCTTCAGGTTAGTGTGCATGCGTTTGTAGCTTCCTGGATGTTGTCTTAACCATAGCATGTGAGTGTCCAGGGACGAAATTTCCCAACTTTATGCCAACATCCAGAACATAAACCCTAATTTTGTGCAAGCTTCAGATCTGAGATTTCAGACCTTTGTACGACCTTTTCCTTCGCCAATGTATCGAACCAAATAAGATAGAAAAGAAGAATATTCTTGATGTGATGATGTCCAAATTATCTTATATTTCACTTGTATTTATAGGCTTCTAGGGGTGTCCAACAATGTCCATTTGATGTTGAGGCTTACCTATCAAGTGTGCATGAGAGTGAAGCCGATCTAACCCAATATCTATGAGTGGGTGCACAAAATCAAAAACCAACTTCTACTTGTCCAAGCGAGGTGATTTTATGTCAATTTTGGTTCTCTTGAAAAGAGGAACTCAATTTCATCATCATCTCCATCAAATGAGTAGTCCAAAGTGGAATTTTACCGTTATTTCATATTTTTAACACTCCCTCTCAACTAGGGATAATTCCACCTGTAAAAATTGTCCATCGATCAATGTGTCATCCTATCATCATGTGTACAAATATGCTCAACTCTATATGCTAAAACATTCTCGAATCTAAATAAGAAGAATCATGGGGAGAAAAAGCTACCACACTCTATCAACGATCTATAACCAGGAATATCTGCCAGCGGTGTACTACCCAAAAATATGTCATCGGGCTACTACTAGGAAATATGTCATCGGGCTACTACCCAGAAATATGTCATCGGGCTACCACCCAGAATATCATGGGGGAGCTACAAATCAACCCATATCGAGAAATAGGGGATGTAGGGGAGCTACTACTCAACCCATATTATTTCCTATTAGTCTTCCCAACAATGAACCTTAAGAGTCATGTGGTAGAACACATGCATTATAATCCTAGCTTGGATGAGATACCCGACTTACCAAAGGTAAGTACCTCACACCTCCAAGCCTCCTCACCCGTTAGCCAGACGAGGAGGGATAATCCCAACAAGCCCAACTTTTGGGTATGATACCAACTGGGGTATACTCTGCAAAGACTAATATAGGGTGAGCTACTACTCCAATCCTATGGGTAACAGATAGGGGTGATACCCTATTGTCTAGATTTCCCTCAACCCTAGGAGTCATCTATATCAATTCCTCACCCTGGGAGCTTATACAAGGGGGAAGAGTATGTCTTAGTGTCTAACATCAGTGGTGCCACTTATTAGGATGGGTCACATCCATTAGTCCAAGTTTCTCTCTACGGACCAAGAACTTCCCTTTCGACAAAGGCTTAGTGAGAATATCTGAAATCTGCTCATATGTCGATATGTGATGGAGTCAAACGGCTCCTCCCTATACCATATCACGAATGAAGTGGTATCGTATCTTTATGTGCTTGGACTTGTCATGGAACACAAGATTCTCTGCCAGATGGATCCCACTCTTGTAGTCACAATATATCATTCTAGTGTATAGGACCTGCTCAAATAGGTCTCCAAAGAGCTTCCTCAACCAAACTGCTTCGCAACTAGCCATGCTAGCAGCAATATACTCTACCTCGACAATACTCAATGCTATGGACTTTTGCTTTCAGCTCATTCAAGATATCATGGCAGATCCAAGACTAAAAAAACATCATGATGTAATCTTCCTTTCGATAACATTTCCCACCCAGTCAGCATCGGTGTATCCATGAAGTCAAACATCTCTAGCAGAGTATCTCAGACCAAGTGTAATCGTTCCCTACAAATATCTCAAAATGTGTTTGACAGCAGTCCAATGTGCATAGAGAGGCTCGATCATGAATTGAATCAACATGTTCACTGCATAGCATATGTCCGAAAGGGTGTTCACAAGGAACATTAGAGCCCTAATCAACTATCTATACTCGAATGGATTCGCCAAATCAGGTCCTGCAACTCCTCCACATAACTTCTTGAATTTAATTTCCATCAGTGTGGGTAGGGACTTGCATTCTATCATTCCAAATCTTTCCAACAATTTCACAACATATTTTCCTTGTGAAAGGAAAATCTCATTGAGCCTTTTCCACACCTCAAGGCCTAGAAAATAGTGCATGATTCCAAGGTCCTTCATTTTTAATCCATAGGATAGCTCCCTATTACACTCAATCATCAGAGTCTCACTACCTGTCAAGAATAGTGTTATAGATCTAACCCAGAAATATATGATATTAGAAATAAACCCAACAAATAACAAGATCTAAATAGATAGAAACGATTCACTTTATTGATCAAACCCTTAAGGTAGGGCAACACCATACATTCACTCCTTAAGGAAGGAGAACACTCCACAAGCCATATCCCTATTCATACAATAATCCTTGACATCTCTCCATGTGGAGTCTCTAGCCTCTATATAGGCCTCATACATACAATACCATGGGTCATTACCATGGTTCCCTCATACCATCAAACTAATACCATGGGCCCATTACATTATTACTAACTACTTGTGGTCCCTTACATGATACGGTTTAACCACCTTATTTATTACTATGGCCCATCCCATTATTACATTATTCCCTTGGGTACCTCTCTTTGTACCCCATATTATCCCCCCTAGGTATATAACATTCCACCCCCCTTAGCATGTTTTGTCCCCGAAACATGGGAAGAACATAAATAATAAGATCTACTCAAAAGAGTAGTCCACTAATACCATGCACGTGCATCTAGCCATCCAAGAGAAAGGTGAACCCTCGATCTCACTAGTGCCTCGCTCACTTGAGATGGAAGTTGACTGGGGCAGCTCTTCTGTGTTGATGTGTAGTAGGTGGATCTTCGCTCCGCTCTATTTGTCATTCGAGGGTTGTTGTCCTTGTGGCTAATTGGTTTCCATCTTGTTAGTTGTTGTCTTTTTGGGTGATGTGGGTGATGATATGTTGAAGTTTTAACCCACGGTGTCTTTTTCTTTAATTCACCCCTTACTGGAGCCTGACTGTTATCTGGTGCACGCTGTGGTGCCTGCTGTGGTGTCTTATCTTCCAATATTACTTCAACCACTGAGCCCTCATCTGATGTATCAACACCTATAACCTTTTCTGCTTCAACCTCTGTTTGTGTTTGATTCTCGATCATCACAGGCTCATCATCTAATATGTCAGTCCCTGGAACATCTTCTGCTTCAGCCTCCATGTACTCTACCTGTTTATTGATGGAAATATCCTGTAATGTAATTTTATTCTTTTTATACTAGAGCTTCAGGAATTTCTTCTGCACATTAATATTGATAGTACTCACAGATTCCATCCAAGGATATCCCAAAACAACATCTATGTTATCCATATATGAAGTATAGAAATCACCATGCAACACATACTTATCCATAGAAAGCTTCAAATCCTTATAAACTTGAACATCCTCATCATCCACCTGTGTGTTTTCAATGTGTTTTGATGGAAGTTGCAATTTTTTTGCCAAATTAACATTGATAAAATTATGCTTGCAACTAGGATTTATAGAAACAATGATCTTCTCCTTTTGAATCAATCCATGAACCTGCAATAAGGAGATACCAGCAGCAAATAACCCTTTAGGTTTCTTGGTTTCCTTCTTTCCTGTAAAAATAAAATCTTTGCTAGGTTGTGTGTCCGCCTGTGTGATCTTATCCACAAGATTAGATTTTTTTTCAAAGTGATCCATAAGATATTTTTGGAATGTGTCCCAAGTCAGGGGCCTTCCATAGCAACGTTGTTGCGATTGCCACCATTTCCATCTTTCATTGTCCAAGTACATTTTTCCCACACTCAGCTGAGTCGCATCATCATAGATGTAATTCCATTTGAAATATTTCTTCATTTGCGCTAGCCATCTGGCTGGATGAGAGCCATCAAATTTATACACGTTCCTCTGATCTAGGCCCACCATCACAAAAAAAATTGGCAAAAATTTGAAATGGCCACAGTTCCGTCAATATTGCTCAGAATCCCTATTATGAGCTATTTTTGGAAATGGAACAACCATTCCGCATCTGGCCATGTGATAGAAATCTTGATCCAGGTGCTAGAATTTCAAATCTGCGCTGCAACTCTCCCGCTGTCACCAAAATTTCTAAAAAAAGAGTTGATTTTAAATTAGTGCTTTCTCCCTCATCCGAACTCCGATTCGACTGATTTGTTTTTTGAAATCGGGTATTTTTTTCACAAAGAATTCAAATCTGCAATTAGATTCTACAGATCTTGCACCAAGACATCCAGATCTACAATTAGATTCTACAGATCTTGCACCAAGACATCCAGATCTGCGCCGCAAACTCGCTGCCCTGAAAAATATCTACAACACCACTAATTTTTAGATCAGTGATATCTCCTTCATCCGGACTCCGATTCGGCCGATTTTTTTTTGAAATCGGGTATTTTTTCACAAAGAATCCAGATATGCAATTATATTTTGTATATTTTTCCCCAAAATGTACAGATATAATCTGCAAACTCACCGCCCCAAAAAGTTCCCGCAAAAAATAAAATAAAAAAATTCTCCACTTTTACCCAAAAAAGTGCTCTGATACCACTTGTTATAGATCTGATCCAAAAATATAAGATAATAGAAATAAACCCACGAATAATAAGCTAGAAATAGATAGAAATGCTTCTTGATTGATATCAAAATTCTCCACTTTTGCCTAAGAAAGTGCTCTGATACCACTTGTTATAGATCTAACCTGGAAATATATGATAATATAAATAAACCCAAGAATAACAATATCAAAATAGATAGAAATGATTCACTTTATTGATTAAACCCTTAAGGTAGGGCAACACCATACATTCACTCCTTAAGGAATGAGAACACTCCACAAGCCATATGCTTGTTCATACAATAATCATTGACATCTCTCCATGTGGAGTCTCTAGCCTCTATATAGGCCTCATATGTACAATACCATGGGTCATTACCATGGTTCCCTCGACATACCATCGAACTAATACCATGGGCCCATTACATTATTACTAGCTATGTGTGGTCCCTTACATGATATGGGTTAACCACCTTATTTATTACTATGGCCCATCCCATTATTACATTATTCCCTTGGTTACCTCTCTTTGTACCCCATATTACCCCCCCCCAGGTATATAACAAATAGATCGTCAACATATAAAACCAAAATCAGTGACATACCTTAGACTAACTTGAAGTAGAGGTTGGGATCAGCATTGTTTCTTTTGAATCCCAGCTTCACCAAATAAATGTCTATGTGGGTGTACCATGCTCTTGGGGCTTACTTCAAACCATGCAATTCATTCTTCAATCTATAAATGTGTGTCTTTTGATCTTCTACATCAAATCTTAATGGTTTCTCAACGTATACTTCTTCTTGTAGCATGCCATGGAGGAATGTGATCTTTACATCCATCTGATGAAGGTTCCATCCTTGACTTGCGACAAGGGAAACTATTGAACGAATGGTTGTATATCGAGGCAGAGGTGAAAATATGTTATCATAATCTTCTCCCTCTTTTTAGGAGAATCCTCGAGCCACAAACCTCGCCTTATATTTTTCAATGCTTCCATCAATTCCATGCTTGATCTTGAATATCCACTTCAAAGTCACCATGGATTTCCCCTTCGGTCTCAACACAACATCCCATACATCATTCTTCATGATGGATTCATATTCCTCAGCCATAACAGCTTTCCCAACTTGTTCGGCCTGAATCATAGTGCTCATGGATGCAACATATCCCTGGTACCTGAATGGCTTCTTTCTTTCTCTAAATGATCTTCAAACGGGTACATGACTATTAGCATCATGAAGAGTGCCACAGAGCCAAAGTGGTCTCTTCCTAGTAGGAGGATTACTAGGAGGAGAATAGAAGGGATACATGGGCTCCATGGGATCATCAACAATATCAGTCTCAGATTTGGGCACGATGGGCCATCCAAGATATCCATATCAACATTATTCTCAAGAGGTGGAGGCGGAGGAAGGTCTCTTGCTTTTCCAAGAGTGGCATATTCATCGAATGTAACATCCCTGTTAATTTCAACCTTCCTTTGACCATGAATATATATTCTAAATTATTTATAATTTTAACAATACCCAAAAAACGTACATTTTCTTCCTGTAGCTTCCAAGTTGTTCCTTTTGTCCTTTGGCACATAGAAATATATGGGACATCCAAATATGCAGAGATGACTAATGTCGGGCTTCACATCTATAAATACTTCTTCAAGAGTCTTGTTTTCCAAAGCTTGATGAGGCACCTTATTTTGAACATATACAACAGCATGTGAAGCTTTGGCCCAAAGAAATTTAGGCAAATTTTGATCATGAAGCATCGCTCGAGTGGCTTCTACTATAGACTTGTTCTTCCTTTCAACTAAACCATTTTGTTCAGGAGTATATAGCACAATTGTTTTCTTCTTGACACCTTCCTTTTTGCAAAAGTCAATGCATTTATTTGACAAGTATTCTCCACCATTATAGGACCTGGACATTTTGACCTTCTTCCCTGTTTGATTTTCAACCAACGCTTTGAACTCCTTAAATGTTTCAAAGGCTTCATCCTTATGCTTCAAATAGTATATCCATGTCTTCCTTGAAAATTCATCATTGAATGTGATGTAGTAGAGATATCCCCTAATAGGGTTCACGGGCATCGGTCCACATATGTTGGAATGAATGAGATGGAGGATATCAGTGGTCTTGTTTTCACTAGAGGGTAATGGTCCCCTTGTCATTTTTCCACTGTCCCATCCTAGACATACTCCAGCATGTTGAGCTTGAACCTTTGGAATCCCTGCGACCAAGTTCTCCAATTTCGGAAGAGCATCATAATGAAGATAAGCCAACCTTCGGTGCCATAATTCACTTAGATGATTTGTATTATGAACCAATGTTAGTAGTGGTCTTCCAGTGACCCTATAGAGTCCTTCATATCTTGTTCCAAAAGGGAATGCATCTCTCATAAGTGATCCAATAGGCCAAGTAAGAACATTTCCTTTGATGAAAGCAACCCTCATCCCTTTGTATTCCAAAGTGGATATTGATACTAAATTCTTCTTTAACCCAAGCACATACATTACATCATGTAAAACAATAGATTCCCTAGAATACAAATTAAATTTTATAGATCCAAAACCTTTAACGGGATGAGTGGAGTTGTCTCCATGAATGATTTTCAAATTTGACTCCCTCTCTACCAAATTAGAGAGAACTTCCTTCTAACCAGAGAAGTGATGAGTGGCCCCACTATCAACCAACCAAATATCCCACGAATGCAGAGGAGATGAACTAGTAAGAGTTGAAATAAGAATATATTCAGATTGATTTGCAACATTACTTTCATATCTGGATAATTTTGACTTCTTTTATGGATGACGATCTTCTTCATGGTCACTTGGAGCATATTTTATTCTTCTATCATTTCTTCTAATGTGGTGATTCCTTCGGTCATCTCTCTTTCTTTGATAATTGAACATGTTATTGTTGCTTCTAGTATTAACACGTGGTCCATTTCTCTTCTCGGGGCAATCTTGAGCATAGTGCCCTCCCTTATGACAATTGTAGCATTAAATGTTCACATATTCCTTTCTTCCACCACAATTTCGAGTAGGAGGCTTTCCTTAATTTGATGGACCTCCTTTCCTTTTCTTCTTATTCTTGTCATGAGTGATGTATGCAGTGTGTTCTCCTTCTTCATGCTTTTGAATCCTTCCTCTTCCTATCATCCTTGACTCTTATTGAGTGAGATTTCCAACAATTTCATTAAATGAAGCGAGGAAATTTGTGCTGCCTATAGTAGTGATGAATGTTTCCCAAATAGGAGGGAGACCTCTTAGAGTCACAACCACCAATTCCCTGTCAGGCACATCTTCTCCAACTCTTAGAAATTGATCTCTAATATGAGATATCCTCATTATGTAGGATTGTATGGAATCTCCTTTGTTCATCTTGGTGTCTTTGAGTTGATCTTTCAAGGTGAGGATTTCATTAAAATTGTTTACCTCATACATGTCGGCTACCTTATCATACATGTCTTTATACCTTCTCAAGTTTCCAACATATGCAAGTAGATTATCTTGTAATCCATCAGCTGTAATTTGTTTTTCTTTCAACTCACCTTTATTGTGCTTGTTCTTGACAACAGCACATGCGTTCTCCAGAGGCTGAGGTACCTTTCTTTGAATGTAGTCCAAAAAATTATTATTATCAGCTATGACCTCCAACCTAACTTTCCATGCAGCAAAATTAGATGAGTCACCCAACTTCTCATCACTCTTGAAGTAGGAAGTCATATTGACTTTGACTAGATCATCTCTTTCAACTTTTCAAAGATGATTGCTTCAAGTCTTGTCTCCTTTAGGGCTCATCCTTAACCTTAGCTCTGATACCATGTTAATTTTCAAATTTTTCTATCATGTATGTTGGAAATAATACTGAGATGGGGGGGTGAATCAGTATTATTAATTTCTTTTCAATAAATTATCCAGATTTATGCTTTAAATTATTCTTCCGAAATTGATAATTAACTTGTATGTCAGTACCATAAAATGATGAACAAGAACAGTTAAAACAGATTGTCACACAACGGAACACCAGATATAAGGTGGAAACCCAATGTGGGTGAAAACCACCTGCTACAATATGTCTCTATCTTCTTTCAAATAGAATTTATTTTACAATGATTTTGTACTGGTGCAGTCCTTTACCAGTACGCAGGCTGCAACCTGCTGAGGGCTACAACCCTCTCTCGTTTTCCAGTCTCTCCTGGAAGGGAGCTACAACCCCCTACTTCATTCAAGGACCACATTTCATTAATTTTCAGACTGGATCCAAGAAGATCAAATGGTCATCAAGTATAAACAAATCTTCAGAATTACCCAGGCATCAGATCAATATATATTTTCTTTATACTGTAGATCTTTCAAAATCACCCAAGTGCCAACCCAAGCACTAGATCAAAATATAAATAAATGCTCGATTTGGTCGCCCATTAAAACAGAGGTTGTTTATGCCGAAATCAAAACACAATGCAGAGGATATACATATAACAGTTCACCCGGAGGCTAGACACAAGACAAACCCAATATGCGCACCCAGAACCTGAACTGCAATACACCTGAAGCAATGCAATTTCTCTCGAAGAAATGTCTGAACTTCAAGCCTGCGATCCTTTTCTCTATTCTACACGCATTCTCCTTGATCAGTAATTGATCCTTAACCGATCACAAGAATTCCAATCAATTCTCCCTTAAGATCTTCAATTCATAATCGATGCAATGCCAAAGGATCTCTTTTCTTCTTATATAGTCATGCTTTTGACAAAACCATGAGTCAAAACCAGAGGATCTGAAATCCTGAGGCTCGCTTGCTTTGACCGATGATAGCGGGAAAACAAGTCCAAACAATAAAAGGCAGACTTTAAACATTATGTACCCATAACAATAATATATCGGGTCCGCTCCTTATCGTTGTATAACATCGTCTATTTGCCGATGGCCGATTCGATGGATCGGATGCGATATGGCCATTAACCATGCTTTATAAATATATCGGGTCTGCTCCTCATTGCTAACAACGCATGACCGTGTCATGGCTTATTCCCGACTTCCAATCTGATGGATCGGATGCGACATGCCCATTAACCCTCTTTTTTTTTTATATATCGAGTCCGCTCTTTTCATTTCTATCGGCGATTTGAAGAGGGAGGCTTTTATAAATTGTGCGATGGATGCGATATATTATAAAGTCCCTTTAAAGTTCCCATCGGGTCTGCCACTTCTTATCGCAATCGGAGGATTGGGGTGGGCGACCCTTTATGCATTGCGGATGCGATATTGCTATACACCAAGTTTTAATGCCACCATCGGGTCCGATCGCAATCGGAGGTTTTAGCGGTGTCACATAGCGGAACCCCCGATCAGCGACACTGCGATATATGTCAGACGCGATATTATTATACACCAAATTTAATGCCCCATTGAGTCTGCTCGTAATCGGAGGTTTTGAGGTGGGCGACCCTATATACCTTGCGATATACAGCGGATGCGATATTATTATAGACCATATTTGAAATGCCATCGGGTCCAATGCAATCGGGTCGACAAGCCCCCGATGCCGATATGCCGAAACACATGTATTAATACTCATGTAACTGGGATATATCCGCCGAAAGGGGAAAATGCATACATCTATTGCTTATTGAATAAAGCATATGTATATGGGTTTTACGCACCCAAACCGCTCCCGATAATATTAATGCATGCATATATGGGTTTTAATAAGCCCGATACCTCCCGATAAGCATATATATGAGAAAGAGCCTCTATTGCTCCGATAAGCTCCCAATGGCTCAATGGTTCCGATAAACATATGTAAATGGCCCCTCTTCTCTCCTCTTGGCTCTTCTTGTCCCCATCAAGATGTATATAAGAGAAATGTCCGTCTGTGAGAGGGTTGCCATCAAGTTCAACACATGTCCATAATGCCATAATGCCAACAATCTCCCCCTTTGGACTTGATGGCAACAACACCGACCAAAAAGCACAAAAAGCACTCTCCCCCTTTGACATCAAGGGCAAAGGGCGGATATCTGCTTCTCCTGACTATGTCTCCCCCTGAGAGCTTGCTCCTCCTGATTTCTCCCCCTGAGGACCTGTTCTGCCTGATTATGAACCGGATTCTGAAAGTGACATCAACTTCAGAGTTTTCTGGCAACCATTTTATTCCACAGCAGTTGGCGACACCATGTTCTTTATGACAGAAAGTCGAGCTATTCTGGCTACGTATAAAACAGAGACCGCCCTGTTTTTCCCTTCAGCTGGTGCCGTTAATTGAACTCGGCACCTTTATTGCCATGGATATTGAGATAACCAAGAACATATGACTCCTTCTGTAATACTATAATGCCAACAATGAATTATGCTCCCCCTGAACCTTGTACGTGTATACCCCATAAGAACCTCGCGTACAAGCACCAATCTGAGAATTAACAACAGGATGATGCGTCGACAACCCCTAGCTTTTGCCTGAGGTATTCAAAAGTCTCCCTGGGCAATGGTTTGGTAAATATATCAGCCACTTGTTCCTTAGAAGAAACATATTCCATCTTGACCTTTTGTTCAAGCACTTGTTCCCTGAGAAAATGATACTTGATCGGTATGTGCTTGGTTTTTGAATGCATGATTGGGTTCTTTGAAATGCTGATTGCACTTGTATTATCACATAAGATGGAGATAGGTGGAGTACAAGTGATTTGAAAATCCTGCAAGGTCTGCATCATCCAAAGAAGTTGAGTGCAACAAGATGCAGCAGCCACATATTCTGCTTCAGCTGTAGACAAGGCAATTGAACTCTGTTTCTTGCTGAACCATGATACTAATCTGGAACCCATAAAGAAAGCACCACCACTTGTGCTTTTCCTGTCATCCACACTTCCGGCCCAATCTGCATCTGTGTAAGCATGGAGTGTGAGATTTGTGTTTCTAGGATACCATAAGCCATAGTTTTGAGTACCTTGAAGATATTTGAAGATTCTCTTAACTGCCTGAAGATGAGTTTCCTTAGGATTGGCCTGAAATCTTCCAACTATTCCCACTGCATGCATGATGTATGGTCGGGTACCTGTCAAATAAAGTAGACTTCCAATCATAGATCTGTAGGTTGGTTGATGAACTGTTGTTGATTCATCATTCGCACTAAGACTGCATCCTGTAACCATGGGGGTACATACTGGTTTTGAATATTCCATGCCATACTTCTTCAAAATCTGCTTGAGGTACTTGGTTTGAGACAAGAAGATACCATCTTTATTTTGTTGGATTTGCAATCCAAGAAAGTATGTTAGCTCTCCTAGCAGGGACATTTCGAATTCTTTCTACATTACCAAGGCAAAGCTTTGACTCATAGCTTCTTCATTGCTACCAAAGATAATATCATCTACATACACAACAAGTATTAGCAACTTGTCATTTTCAATTTTTATATAAATATTGCTATCTGCTGATCCTTTTGAAAAACCTTGTTGATGAAGATATTTGTCCAAATGGCAGTACCAAGCCCTTGGAGCTTGTTTAAGACCATAGAGGGTCTTTTTCAATATGCATACAAGATTTGGATCATTCCCAAGAATCAAACCATCTGGCTGCTCAATGTATACTTCTTCTTCTAAGTCTCCATTCAGAAAAGCTGATTTCACATCCATTTGAAATACTTTTAACTTTTGAAAGCTTGAGAGAGCAAGGAACATTCGGATGGCCTCAAGTCTTGCAATGGGAGCAAAAGTTTCTTCAAAATCTATTCCTTCTTGTTGGGCATACCCTTTACACACCGGTCTTGCCTTGTTTCTAATTACCTCCCCATTTTCGTTTAACTTATTTTTGAAAATCCAATTTGTTCCTATGACATTCTTATCCTTTGGTCTAGGAACCAACTCCCAAGTGTTGTTCTTTTCGATCTGTTCAAGTTCTTCATCCATTGCCTTGACCCAACATTCATCCTTGCATGCCTCTCTTACATTTTGTGGTTCAGTGGAGGAGAGTAATGCCAAATAGCTTGAAGCTTCTGCAGTTGATATTCTTGTTTGTACGCATGCCTCTTTTTGTCCCAAAATTTGAGATTCTGGATGATTCTTCTATACATACCTAGATGGAGTCTTCTCTTCTATCATTATCTGTTCTTCGGGTGCCTCTTGAGGTTCTTTTTCTTCATCATTGGTCTGATTTGGAGGGTAGTCTTCATCTTCTTCAATATTTTCATACCTTACTTGCCTAGGAATGTATCCCTTTTCATCAACCACTACATCAATGCTATCAACAATTCTTCCAAGTCTTTTATTGTAACACTTATATGCTTTGCTGTGAGGAGAATAACCAAGGAGAATGCCTTCGTCTGCTCTAGGTTCAAGTTTACCAAGCTGTTCATCAGTATTCTTAATATAGCATTTGCTCCCAAAAATTTTGAAGTGCTTTACCAAAGGAGTTTCACCATACCAGAGCTCATGCGAAGTTTGAGTGTTGTTCACTCGGACATTTGTTTTGTTGAGAATAACAACCGCAGCAAATGCAGCTTCACCCCAGAAGGTTTCGGGAGTTCCAGATTCATCACGCATAGCACGAGCCATTTGTTGGATTGTTCTGTTCATCCTTTCCACAACTCCATTCTGCTGAGGAGTCCTAGCTGTAGAGAATTCCCTTCTTATTCCATGTTCTTCACAGAAATCGAAAAACTCATTTGAGGTAAATTCCCCTCCTCTGTCAGACCTGAGGCACTTAATTTTGTAATCTGATTCATTTTCAACCAAGGCTTTGAAAGACTTGAACTTTTCGAATGCTTCGTCTTTGTGCTTCATAAGTCCTAACCAAACCATCCTAGAGAAGTCATCAATGAATAATATAAAATATTCTTCTCCTCGAGGTGACCTTGTCCTAAATGGACCACATACATCTGTATGTACCAGCTCAAGAGGCCTGCTAGCTGATCCTTCCTTTTCAGGAAAGTTAGTTCTGGTTTTCTTACCAAACTGACATGATTTGCATATTGTGTTGTCTGGAATTTTGATGTCTGGAAGACCACAGACTGCCTGGTATTTGCATGCTTTCCTTATTTGTGAAAAGCTTAGGTGCCCCAACCTCCGGTGCCATAACCAATGTTCATCGTCCTTGCTCAAATAGCATTGTTGTTGTCCTTCTTCAAATATGTATAAATTATTTGGAGTTCTTCTGCCTTTGATCACTGTTTTTCCTGTATCGAGATCACGAACACTACATCCATTTGATCGAAATATTACCTCTGTTCCTTGATCGCACATCTGACTGACACTTAGTAGATTATGCTTCAAGCCATCAACATACAAAACATTTCCAGCCTTGACCTTTTCTTTCAACTAAGCAGTGCCTTTTCCTTTTATGGCCGCAGGAGTATCATTTCCAAAAGAAACCTTCTTTCCCTTTTCTAGAGTAGTATATGATTCAATTTTTTCTTTATCACTTGTCATGTGCTTCGAACATCCACTGTCGATAAACCATAAATTTTCTTGTCCTTATGCCTAAAAAGTTATTCCACATCTTTCTGGTTGTGATTCCTTCATTCTCCAATTTCTGGCATTCGGGCTTTGTTCCTTCTGAGTTGTCTTCCGAAACCTGCTCCTGCATTCAGATTCTTCATGGCCGAAGTTATTACAAATAGAACATTCAATTTCACTTTCAAGGGCAGAAAAATTGTTATAGGTCCTTTTCTTGATTCCAGACATACTTCTTTGTTTATGAGCTTCTCTAGTCATGATTGTCTTATAGGCAACACATTGAGTTGCTTTGTGACCAAAGTTATGGCAAGAGAAACATTGCCCATTGAAGAAACTTCTGCGATTATCAAATCTATCATCCAACCGATTGTAGTTTCTACCAACATCCATTCTTGAGGCAAATTGGGAAGATTTTACCTGTGGCTGGTTGTAGCTTCTGTTTGTAGCTTGCCTCCGATCTTCTTGATAGTTTTTGTTCGTTCTTGAGATAAATTGTCCCTGATTTACTTGATGATTTCTATTAGGCCTTTGCTCGCTCCTTCTTGCTGCATCAAGATAACTTTTGGAGGTGGATGCTTTAGATGCTTCTCCATTATATCCCAGACCTGTCTTGATTAATGGAGAACGCTGCACATTGATGATCTCATCCAGAGTTTCAGATCCTTTAACAAATTTAAGATTAAGAGCTTTTGTCTTCTCAATCTCTTTTCTAAGGCCAACAATTTCACATTCCAATTTTTCAAGATGTTTTTCTCTTTCAGCTAGTTGACATTGCAGAGATTCAATAATCACATTTTTCTCTTCTAAGCAAATTTTGAGATTAGACATTTCTTCATAAAAACCCTCTTCATCTATAGCATCCATGTAGTCATAATCCTCAAAATCCATTAAGAGTTTATAGTCATTACCTCGTTCATCTTCGTCACTATTTGAGAGTCCATCACTATCTTCATGAGTGTAATAGCTTTTCATGTTAGCATTCTATTTCTTGTTCCATCTAACAGGTTCCTTTCTCTTGTCATTCTTTTCTTAATGAGGACATTTGGCAGCATAGTGACCCACTCTTCCACACGCAAAGCATTTGAAAGGTAACTTACCTCGGAATCGTCCAGCGCCCCGTTGGAGATTTTTGACAAAATTTGATTCTTCTTCTTCTTCTGACACATGTCCTGATTCATAGTATTCTCCTTTACCTGAAGCCTTGAAGGTAGCTTCTCTCCTGTCTGATGGACCTCCTTTCCTCATTTCATAAGCAGTAAGAATTCCGTGCAGTTGTGACATTTTAAGACTTTGTAGATTCTCCTTTTCTTCTATTGCAGAAACTTTAGATTCAAACCTAGGTGACAAAGATCTTAGAACTTTTTCAACCACAACAGCCTCTTTTATTTCTTCTCCCAAGTTTTTCATACAATTAACAATCTCATATACACGAAGAAAATAGTTAGCCACACTTTCATCATTATACATCTTGAGATTTTCATACTGAATCCTGAGGGTTTGAAGTTTTTCTCGTTTTACCTGATCATCTCCTTCATAGCTTAGGACAATCTTGTCCCATATTTCTTTTGCTGATTTTAATTGCATAACTTTCACGAATTCTGATTGAGATAGACATACTAGAAGAGTATTGACCACCTTTGCATTTGTTTCATATTTCTTCTTCTCAGCTAGATCTATAAGAGTAGCTGATGGAAAAGTATACCCTGTTTCTATGATGTCCCAGACTTCTATACCCAGAGATTGAAGATAGGCTGTAACTCTTACCTTCCAATATACGAAGTTTGTCCCATCAAAAATAGGTGGCCTGATTGATGCTTCCCTCTCGTAGTTTCTCATGATGAACGATCTCCTTCAAGCGATCAAGCTTCTTCAGAAGGACCTGCTCTGATACCAATTGTTGGAAATAATACTGAGAGGGGGGGGTGAATCAGTATTATTAATTTCTTTTCAATAAATTATCCAGATTTATGCTTTAAATTATTCTTCC
This sequence comes from Pinus tabuliformis, assembly GCA_031772625.1. Lineage (NCBI taxonomy): Eukaryota > Viridiplantae > Streptophyta > Pinopsida > Pinales > Pinaceae > Pinus > Pinus tabuliformis. The sequence goes on from CM062814.1 coordinate 815,168,867, forward strand.
GAAATTGATAATTAACTTGTATGTCAGTACCATAAAATGATGAACAAGAACAGTTAAAACAGATTGTCACACAACGGAACACCAGATATAAGGTGGAAACCCAATGTGGGTGAAAACCACCTGCTGCAATATGTCTCTATCTTCTTTCAAATAGAATTTCTTTTACAATGATTTTTTACTGGTGCAGTCCTTTACCAGTACGCAGGCTGCAACCTGTACAGGGCTACAACCCTCTCTCGTTTTCCAATCTCTCCTGGAAGGGAGCTACAACCCCCTAAGGACCATGTTTCATTAATTTTCAGACTGGATCCAAGAAGATCAAATGGTCATCAAGTATAAACAAATCTTCAGAATTACCCAGGCATCAGATCAATATATATTTTCTTTATACTGTAGATCTTTCAAAATCACCCAAGCGCTAACCCAAGCACTAGATAAAATATAAATAAATTCTCGATCTGGTCACCCATTAAAATAGAGGTTGTTTATGCTGAAATCAGAACACAATGCAGAGGATATACATATAACAGTTCACCCGAAGGCTAGACACAAGACAAACCCAATATGCGCACCCAGAACCTGAACCGCAATACACCTGAAGCAATGCAATTTCTCTCGAAGAAATGTCTGAACTTCAAGCCTGCGATCCTTTTCTCTATTCTACGCGCATTCTCCTTGATCAGTAATTGCTCCTTAACCGATCACAAGAATTCCAATCAATTCTCCCTTAAGATCTTCAATTCATAATCGATGCAATGCCAAAGGATCTCTTTTCTTCTTATATAGTCATGCTTTTGACAAAACCATGAGTCAAAACCAGAGGATCCGAAATCCTGAGGCTCGCTTGCTTTGACCAATGATAGCGGGAAAACAAGTCCAAACAATAAAAGGCGGACTTTAAACATTATGTACCCATAACAATAATATATCGGGTCCGCTCCTTATCGCTGTATAACATCATCTATTTGCCGATGGCCGATCCGATGGATCGGATGCGATATGGCCATTAACCATGCTTTATAAATATATCGGGTCCGCTCCTCATCGCTAACAACACATGCCCGTGTCATGGCTTATTCCCGACTTCAGATCTGATGGATCGGATGCGACATGCCCATTAACCCTCTTTTTTTTTATATATCGGGTCTGCTCTTTTCATTTCTATCGGCGATTTGAAGAGGGAGGCTTTTATAAACTGTGCAATGGATGCGATATATTATAAAGTCACTTTAAAGTTCCCATCAAGTCTGCCACTTCTTATCGCAATCGGAGGATTGGGGTGGGTGACCCTTTGTGCATTGCGGATGTGATATTGTTATACACCAAGTTTTAATGCCACCATCGGGTCCGATCGCAATCGGAGGTTTCAGCGGTGTCACATAGCGGAACCCCCGATCAGTGACACTACGATATATGTCGGACGCAATATTATTATACACCAAATTTAATGCCCCATCAGGTCCACTCGTAATCGGAGGTTTTGAGGTGGGCGACCCTATATACCTTGCGATATACAGCGGATGCGATATTATTATAGACCATATTTGAAATGCCATCGGGTCCAATGCAATCGGGTCGACAAGCCCCTGATGCCGATATGCCGAAACACATGTATTAATACTCATGTAACTAGGATATATCCGCCGAAAGGGGAAAATGCATACATCTATTGCTTATTGAAAAAAGCATATGTATATGGGTTTTACGCACCCAAACCGCTCCCGATAATATTAATGCATGCATATATGGGTTTTAATAAGCCTGATACCTCCCGATAAGCATATATATGAGAAAGAGCCTCTATTGCTCCGATAAGCTCCCAATGGCTCAATGGTTCCGATAAACATATGTAAATGGCCCCTCTTCTCTCCTCTTGGCTCTTCTTGTCCCCATCAAGATGTATATAAGAGAAATGTCCATATGTGAGAGGGTTGCCATCAAGTTCAACACATGTCCATAATGCCATAATGCCAACAATGTATCCATTACTTTAGGCCAATTTCAAACTTCAATTAGCAATATTTTAAATTACAATTAATCTTTTCATTCATCAACAGTAATTGAAGATAGAACAGTATATGAAATGACAAATAATATAATCAACACATTGAAAAGAGACACCAGATTTGGTCAAAGACCAGGGAAAAACCCCACTAGGGGGGAAACTCCACTAGGGGAAAACCATTTGCAATTATTCTTTTATTATATTGTCATAAAATGTTTAGCAAAGAGTACAATGAGCCCAATACAATATAATCATTAATACAACCCAACAACTTCATAAAGTAGGTTACAGTGGCAGAATATATCAGAGACAACTTGATTCAAACTTCAAATAGCTTCAGAAAACCCTGGATGATGGTCAACTATAGTCAAACCCCTGGACGCTCCCTTCAGGTTAGCGTGTGTGTGTCTGTAGCTTCTTGGAAGTTGTCTTGACCATAGTATGTCAGCATCCAGGGATGAAATTTTCCAGTTTTGTGCCAATGTCCGGAACAGAAACCCTAATTTTGTGCAAGCTTTGGAGCTGAGACTTTGGACCTTCATATGACCTTTTCCTTCACCAATGTGTCGAGCCAAATCAGATAGAAGAGAAGATGCTTGATGTGATGATGTCCAAATGAGCTTCTAGGTCACTTGTATTTATAGGCTTCTAGGGGTGTCCAACAATGTCCATTTGATGTTGAGGCCGACCTGTCATGTGTGCATGAGAGTGAAGCCGACCTGATCCAATATCCATGAGTTGGTGCACAAAATCAAAAACAAACTTCTTCTTATCTGAATGAGGTGATATTTAGGTCAATTTTGGTCCTCTCAAAAAGTAGAACTCAATGCCATCATCCTCTCCATCAAATGAGTACTCCAAAGTGGAATTTGACCGTAGTAGCATATTTTTAACATGGAGTCCTCTTCCTCCACCTAATATATGTGTAAAAATATTCTAAACATAATCTTTGGAATGTTATGTTTCTAATTTATATTTTATCTATACCCTTTATACTATTTAAATTACTATTATTTCTCTAATATTATGATTACCTTATAGAATAAAAGGCTTGACTATACCCCTGATTTGTATGGGAGAGTCGAACCTAAGTTCACAAGACCACTTAATGTTTTATCAACATGTATTGTGACCATATCATATTTATCGTGCCTTAGTTTAACTCTTCATTTAATAAACATACCTTTAAGTAATGAATCCCTCACCTTGTGATATAGGTATGTGATGGTTCGACATTGCACTGCTTGTATTATTAAGGGGTGGTAATTGACGTGGAACTTCATGAATTTATGGCATGATTTTTCTAACACATGTGATTTTGGTTGTTGGTGTGGATCTTTAAACATGTGATTTTGGTTGTTGGTGTGGATCTTTAATGTTGTGATATAGTAATAGCTACCCCATGCCTTCATGTGGATTAACTTTGATCAATTTACAACCCCAATATTAATGGATACGTTTTGTTTCGGCCAGATCAACAGTTGAAAGGGTTCAGGGTTTAATTGGTTGTATTGACTATCCCCTTGTGTCATTTGTTTGCTCTTTATTTCATTAGCTCATGGATAGAGATTTGCTCACTTTGTGACTTAATCATACTCTAAATATATACCTTACTATACATGAGATAACTTGAATACTTTTGGAATTTTGAAAGCCTTCCTTCATCGATTTTCCATGGCAAAAGTGTTAGGCTATATGCTCCACTCATTTCTAGAATTCTTATAAGAGGTATTTCTATTTCTATGGAGGACATCATATGTTCAAATATATGTAAACTATGAATTTATGTTTCCAATACTAACTCATTCTATTCACCCTCTTCTTTCCAGGTTTAACAAAACGTTCTTGTCCCGATTCTAGTTCATATTCTAGTTTCGACTTTTTGGCAATAATTATTTAGCAAGGGTTTTTAATGAGTTCATTTCCACTGGAAGTGTGAAGTTGGTTGGGTGCTCATATATTTTATAGATAAATGAAAATTTCACCACTTGGAATATATATTGGTATTCTCTTTGTAAGTTTAAATTGCCAATAATTTAACCTTAGCAGCTTTTAGATGTAGTGTTTTTAAATCCTACCTTGTCGTTTTCATAACTATTTTTGCGCTTTTATTCCAACAGATTTTTTGTCCAATATTTTAACAAACATTTCCACCTTGTCTCGAGTAATATTTCTTAAATTATTAAATAATTATTTTCAAATTTTCTTCTCCATTGTTCTAGCAATACCATAATCAGGGTTTCTAGTTAAAAACCTTAACCTGTCATGATAATTGTTTAAATTATTTTATTTTTTTAGTCTTTGTATATTATCTCGGTCATTCATGTATATAAATGAGAATGGTCATGACATTCCCTTGTTTGACATATATATTGTATATATACTTTTGTTATCTTTTAGTTATGTTTTTATCCCTACAGGAGCGTTAATATTCCTATCTTAAGCTTGGTTATTTTATCTCAACTTTAGGATTTTAGATTAATAATAAGTACAATTTTTTCTATTCTATAACCATTTCTGATTGTATATCCATGGTTAATTTGTAGGTCTAAAATGTAGCATCCTACAATGTTTAATCCTCTAGGTGAATAAGATTACCTGCACCTTCGATCATCATTTTCTCTGTATAATATAAATTTGGCTTATGGTTTATCCATTGCCTCTAACCAAGAGCTTTAATTTTGTATTCATATAGGTAACGTATAAACCTTCAAGGAAATTTTGAAATTTGTTCCTTTGAATGATACAGTCTGGAATTATTATTTCCTTGAGTACAAAATGTTTGTATTCTTCTTTCTAGGTTGGGTGTCCCTGATACCCCTGGTTACTTCTCTACTTGTGCATGACTCTTTGTTCTAGGACAAGATGCCATGGTTTTCTATCTTTTCTATTTATTTCAAAGAATAATGTTTCAATACTACTTCCTATAAGGACATTTATGTTCTATACGATTTTATCCCTAGTATGTAATTTGGTTAAGGGTGCTTTTAACCCAAAACATTTTGACACTCGTAACATATTTATTGTTATTATGGTCATTCTTGACCACACTACAATTATAGTGGTGTTTTCATTGTTAATAAAAATGGTATGTGTTGATTTCTTCAACATCAAGATGACTATATATGTTTCTCTATATGTTCTTATACTCTTTTCTCTATATAATAGATTGAATAATTAGATATTCTTCAGCTAATAGTGTAAAATGATTAATGTATTTATGTATACTTCATTACTTTTCCAAAAAAAAATTGTATGTTTAATACTGGGTCTCTAAGGTATTTTCAACCTTTTGTACATTAATTATATAATAAAATAGCATCTTAATATTTTCCACTAAGACATCACATAAATGAGTTTTTCTGAGTCTTTATGTTTTGTAATCATGGTATATTTTACAGTATTATAGTTGTATATAGTATATGTATACATTTATCTCATATACTATCTTAGATTTTCTTCAGTATTTTTCCATATGACTTAGTTAATATTTAAAGATTAATTTGGATAGTGAACTAGCCTAATCTCTTTTATTAGTGATTGTGTCCTAAACACTTAGAATTCTATGCATATGTACATATATCTAATACTATCACTTTAGATCCTTTCAACCTAAAACTAATTATTCTCTTTTCTCTATTTTAAAAGAATTATATATATATATATATATATATATATATATATATATATATATATATATATATATATATATCACCCAACATATAGGTAAAAAGAAGTTCATTAAAACAACTAGTCATTTTTAGTTACCAACCCTTCTATTTGAAATTTACAGAATAATATACTTATAGATATCTCAAACAATAAATCTAATCATTTGAATTTTTCTTCCTTCTTTTCAACATCTATTGTAACTTTTCCATAGTTCTAATCGCATGCAAAATCTCAAATGATTACAGTACTTCACCATGTAAATTCTTATCTTTGCTTTTATTGTTTCTAGTTTTTTTATTCAAATCTGAACTTACATAACAAACAAAATATAAAGTAACAAGTTGTACTTCTTAAAAATTAGAAAGTTAAAGATACCGACTTGAATTTAATTATTTAGAAATTAAAACTAGAGCTAACCAGCTCCTCCCAACCTTTACACATTTTCCAAAAAATGCCCACCCGCACCAACCCCCACCCTCCCCTCCCCGAGCACTCAAGCCTGCAATTCCTCTTTTAGCAGTTATTTTGTCACCTTTTGTCTTTCACCATTTTTTTTGTCTTGTGACTTTCAGCCAGCAAAAGAGAAAAATATAATACATCTTACCAAAACAATTGGTAGTTGGTAACTACCTCCGCCTCATCCAACAGGTGGTAGGTAGTTACTAGCTCATTTACGAGCCCTACTTCCCCACTCTTAAAGACAGTTCATGTCTTTAAGGGAAGTTTAATGATAATTCATTTCCATTATCATTTATGATCTAATCATTTAGATTAGATTCCTAGGACTTAATTAATAGGGGTAACCAATGTCCAACATTAACTTGCATCAATATTTCTTTCAGTCAGGTGTAGATTCAGCATTAATTTCTAAATTCCTTTATTTTATTAATAGCATGATAAATACAAATTTTCATTTAACATTTATCAGTAATATATCACTGATAAACTAGTTCCAAATAGGTATTGAAAGTTAAATCAACAACCACACTTAATCGTATACAAATTTACAACACAAACTCCAAGTAAGGGGGTATCACATCCTCCCCCACTTGAGTGTGACATTGTCCTGGTGTATATTCTTAGCTCTGGAATTCATCCCAACTTTTTTTTAAATAGGGATGGATATGCTTCTTTAAAAGCATCCTCTAATTCCCAAGTTGCCTCTTCTAGGCTGAAATGATTCCACATTTTTTAAATTGGGTTATGTTTCTATTATGAATCAAGACTTCCCTCCAGTATAGAAGACATAGAAGTTCTACCAAGAACTCTCCCTCTAATTCTACCTACACAACTTTCTAATCAATTATATGAGTTGAGTCATGTGCATATTTATTTAACAAAGATACATGAAATACATTATGAATTTTTATGTTTTTTAGAAGAGAAAGTTGATAAGTCACTAGTTCAATTCTTGCTAACACCTCAAAGGGTCCACAGTATCTGGGTGATAGCTTGGCACAGTTGCAAAATCTAAGTGTGTTCTTATTTGGTTTCACTTTCAGGTATACATGGTCACCAACATTGAATTATTTTTTAACTCTTTTCAAATTTGCATAACTCTTTTGTCGATCTTGAGTTGTTTTCAAATTTTGCTTCACTTGTTTGACTACTTCTTCCATGTCTTTTAACATATATGGACCCAACACTAGCCTATATTCAGGATGATCCCAACTCAAGGGTACTTTACATCACCTCAAAAGGGTTCATTTTTAATGAAGTCTAATATCTATTATTATAAGAAAATTCAACCAAGTGGAGATAGCATTCCTAGTTAGTGGGTCTATCCATGGCATACACTCTCAGCATATCTTCTAAGTTTTGATTGGTAATTTCTATTTTACTATCACTCTGAGAGTGATAGGTTGTGCTAAAATTTGATTTTTTCCCATGCTCTCAAATAAATCGTTCCAAAATTTAGAAGTAAAATTTGCATCACGATCTAAAATCATAGCTTTGGGCATACCATGGAGTCTAAATATTTCCTTCACGAAAATTTGTGTTATGTTAATAACCTTAAAGGAATATTTTACAAGAATAAAATGTGTTGCTTTACTGAGTTTTTATGCCACCACCATAATAGACTCATGTTATCTCCTCGTTTTTGGTAAGTCAATGATGAAGTCGATAGACATTACTCCCATTTCCATTCCAGAATGGGTAAAGGTTGTAACAGCCCAGCTGGATGTTTATGGGAAGCCTTAACCTGTTAACATTCCAAGCACTTGGCTATGCATTTTGTTGTTTATGTTTTCATATTAGGCCAATAAAAATATTTTCTTAACATAGTTATTAGCTTCTAATAACCAGGATGTCCAGTTGTAGGCTTCTTATGTAGTTCAACTAAGACAAATGTCTTCAAATCTAAGTCATTATGTAAATAAATTATATCCCTATACATCAACAAGTCTTGATCAATAACTAAAAAATCACTCTCTTGTTCATCTAGCAAAGCATATTTCTGACTTTCCTCCTCAATGTTTACATATTCTTGATCAAAATCTGCAATTGTTTTGATCTTTTCTACTAAAATTCTTTTCAAACTACTTGTATAAATGGCACAAATCTGATTTAACTTCCTACTCAAAGCATCTGCAATTTTGTTCTCTTTTTCGTTAATGTGTATGATTTCAAAATCACATTCACTAAGAAATTCCAACCATCGTGCTTCCCTAGAATTCAGATTTGGTTGATTGAATAAGTATTTGACACTGACATTATCAGTTTTTAGCTGAAACTTTCTCCCTATAAGGTAGTTCCTCCACATGTTTAAAGCATTAATGATAGTTTCTAGCTCTAGGTCATGTGTGGCATAATTCTTCTCATGGTTTTTTAGTTTTAAGGATTCATAACTTATTAAATAGCCTTCTTGCATTAGAACGCCTCCTAAACCTTCTTTACAAGCATAAGTACATACTAAAAAATATTTATTGGGATCAACTAATTTCAGAATTGGAACAGTAGTTATCAATTGTTTTTGATTAGTGGTTGTCATTGATGTCAACCCAAGCAGCACCAGGGGCTACCCCGATCTTGCATGGGAATTTTGACTTGACAACTTATTCTATTCTGAGTCAAGGATCTTCTAGATGGATTCTACTCGTCGATATGTTTCCATTAATATATGGCACGCCAAGTGATTCTTCACGTTTTGAGAGATATTCATGTTTGAAGTTAGTAACCCCAGTTAGTGGGCTAAAACCCTATGGGGTTGTGGCATGACACTCATAATTGGTTGTGGTCATTGAATAGTCAATAATTAATAATAATAAAATTTCCCCTAAAATCCCTCCAATGTTCACTTGTTGAGGACCCTCTCAACTCAAGACATTCATATAAATAATGACCTTCATATCCTCCTCTTGTAGGGATTTTGTGACTTCAAACAAGTCATCGTGGCATTTTCACTATAACTTTTTCTTTGCGAAGCTTGAGAACATGAAATTAAAACTCTTTTAATTTCAAAATCTTTATGAACCTCGTGATCGCATTTCAAATCTTGGTTCTCTATATTTTCAGATATATGATCTGAGGAAGTTAGGATTTTTGCAGGCTCCTAAATTCCACGTCAAACAGGTGACGTTGGGAAAATCGTCATAACTTTCTCTCTGAGAATTGGATTTAAATTTCGTAAATAGTCACAGAAAGAGGATGGACTTTAGTTTATTTAGTATCACTTTTAGGTCCGAAGGTCGCAACAGTGACATGTGGAACATCGTACAAGTTCTCTCTACTGAACCAAACTATAATCAGGTCATCATGGGAGTGTTGGGCTTCAGTTTTGATCTCATTTTGCTTTGATAAACTTATCTAGTTATCCATTTATCCCTCATTTTCACTTCATCCATCTCATTTTAATGAATATTTGATTTCTAATCAGGTATTTAGCTTTAATTTATCAATTTCTAAAGTTTTTATTAAAGTTTGATTTTAAGTGCAATTTTGGCAATTTCAGAAATTCCCGTAATCACTTCATGTTGGATATGGATGCAGGCCACTTCAGCACGAATGGGATGCATGAATAGGAAGCTTGGGAACTAGGACCAAGCCACCTATGCTTGGTTCCAACAGAACGAGTTTTCTTATGCCTTTTTGGAGCTAGTCAATCATGACTAGTCATCCAGAAATCCCATCTAAATAGGGCTGTTTTGGGATTCCAAGATATTAGTCATATTTCTTGGGATGAGGAAGGTGGATTCGACTTGAATAGGTGGCTTAGAGTAGATATGTTTGTTAGAGTGATTTTAGATCAGTTGGTTTCATGAATTCCTTATTTAAGAGCCACACTTTGATGGCTCAACACACTTGACATATGATATTATTATGCTGTAATATTTTTGGTTTGAAGACTTGAGTTGGAGACTCATGTTACTTTCATTTTGCTGATCAATATATGGATGTTTTGCTGATTTAAAGCTTCTGATATCATTTTCATAAGTGTGCAAGGCAAGGGTGGAGGGCCCCCACTCCAAGCTAAGTACACTTCCAAGTTAGACTAGTTTTATTTCATTGCAGATCTGGTTGATGATAGCTTTAGTTTTTTCAAAGTCTTATTTCAGATTGTATCATGGTTATGAATAGTGATTGATTTCATTTGTTAATGGTTTATTCATCATCTAATTGAGTTGGGAAACAAATGTTCAAGTTGGGCATTCTCTCTATGAAATGGTGAATTAGAATTAGTCTCTTTCATTTACATGCAAGTGGTTTGTTTTCATTTAGATTTATATCTTGAGATGAATGAGTTACTATGGAAAGCTTTGAGTGTCTCTTAAGTTAAGAGCCTTTTTCATGTATGATTTATGCATCTTGAGTCTTTGATTGTAATCTCTAATTCATTGAAGTAATACTTGAGGTGGAAGTAGATTTCTTGAGTCAAGAACTCTTCCAATGTTACCTCTTTTAAGCTGATTGAATCAAGAGTTTTTAAGATATAGTTCTTCTTAGTTTGTAATCATTTATCTTTCAAGCATTGATTATATTAGATCTTCACAAATAGTGGTTTGCCTCCAAGAATAAAACAACCCGGATTGATATTAAATACTTGTGTTAATTTAGTCAATAAATTAGCCCAACATTTTGGCGCCGTTGCCGGGGAGGCAAATATCGACATAGTCATTAGAAAGATAAAATCCAAAATACACAAAAACATTAGTTACATTTCATTTCTTTAATTATGTTTCTTTAGGCCTAGAAATAGAGATCCTAGAATTAGGTTTCCAAAACAAAACCCCCCAACAAAAACATAAAATCAAAAAAAAAAAAAACAAAACTACAAAATCCATTTTCAACAACAAGATCTAAAAGATGATGTTAAAGAATAGGTTACAACACTACTCCATTCTTGAACATTCTTTCTCATCAAATCTTTATGATCAAATAAATTTTCATGTCCAAAATTTCATTAAAGTATACTTTTCAAATTTGGATATGAGTTTACTTATGATCTTGTTACGAAAATGGATGCACTGGAAATTCTCTTATACTTGAGAGAATGAATTAGTTTGTTAAAATAGAATAGGATAGAATAGAATCAATAAACAAGTAGAATGAACTCACAATAAGACATCCATAATAAATTTGTTTCAAACAATTTCTTCAAATCATTGTTCAATATTCATTTGAAAGGACTACATGGTAAAATGCAGTAAGACCAAGCCTATTTTGGGTAACCATATAGGATCATTTTGAAATCATGGTTTATTTTACATATATCTTGAAATCTAGTTTTGAAATCCATTTTGAAGTTCTCAATTCATATCACAAATAAAAATGTGATCAAAATCAAAACTAGGTCTCAAGTGAAATGTTGAAAACAGAGTTAGTACAGCCTATATTTGAAGTGTCTAATGGAAACATTTTTATCTGAAATTCATAGGGAAGATAGCCCTTTGAATCTAGTTTCCAAATCAATTTGAATCACTTCAATCAGGTATCATATGAAAAAGTTATTCTTGAAATACTAACTGCTTGTCGAAAAATCTGCATGGTGACAATCCTAGGTCTTGACTGTTCATTGGCATATTTGAAATACCAAATCATCTTCTTTTCAAAACCTGTTTACATGGGAGATATATCTTCAAGTCTAGTTTAAGACACAATTTGAATCATCCCATTTGGAGGTGAAATGAAAAAGTTATGCCACATTTAGTGACTGTATGGCTTCAAACCAACATAGTAAAACTCTGCCTCCTAGGTCTGTTCATCACCAATTTTGTGATATCAAGCCTAAGAACTTTTTAAAATCTGTTTCTACTGGAAATAAAAAAATGAATCTACTTTAATATCCAAGTGGAATCACATTGATCTGATCTTTATCAAAGAAGTTACGCTTCAAATAGTGACTGTTGGTCTAGTTACAAATTCACAAGCAGCCCTATCAAACATGGCACTCCTTATAATTTTTACCATATCATTTTATATCATTTTGAAAACCTGTTTATACAGGAGGTAGCCATCTGAATTCACTTTAACTTGGCTTTGGAATCACTCTAATAGGATATCAAACGAATATTTTGTAAACAAAATACCACTAGGAGGTCTAGGCTGGCCACCATTCCTCAAAGGGGTAAATGAATGCATTATGTTTGTCTATCATATTTGGACTTGTTTTCTAAGCAATGCTTGTAATGATTTACATATATATTGGAAGAAGAGAGACTGTACAACTCTCTTCCTCCATCATCTAATGTTGTATTGCAGGCAAGTGCTATGTTTTTGCAGGTCATAGGAAGAATGAAGGAGTGAACTCCATGGATGAAGTAATTTTCAAAAGTCAAATTCATATTCCAAAATATGAATACAAATGTTCAAGTCAAAGAAAAGTGAAGATGCACCTGATGTTGAGTTCATTCAATGAAACTCAAACTCTTGAAGCTTGCTCTTCAATGTTGACCAACAACATCAACAAACCCTACAACATGATAGAGATCAAAGCAAAAAGACATGAAGACAATCCTTAGAAGAAGTAGTCAAGTTTAGTACCATGTCAAGTCACATCAATCTCCAAAGAAGCCTTTCATATTGAATTCATATTGTTCATGAATTGTTCATCATCCATATTGTATGTCAAGCTCCCAGGCATGTTGAAGTCCAACCTTACTACTACATCATGACTTCAATAAGCTTTTCATACATCCTTACTCCATTACACCCCACCTCATTTGTTGTAAATGGTCATAGGCTGAAAGTTATCATCAACCTATTAGCAAGGAGACATTCATAAAACAACTGGTAGAAGAATTTGGACTGGAAATTATGGCTCTGCCATCTTCCAGTTCGGAAAAAAAAAAAAAAAAGGGAGAAAAACATATATGAAAAAAAACAAAACATAAAAAATAATTGGTTTGCTGGTGAAAACCAGGCAACTGGCACCATGCAAACTTGAATTCATAGGGGAAAACCAGGGAAACCTGGACTCTATGAATTCACTATTCTTGTTTTACTATTCTCACATCATTTCAATACAGGACCTTTCCACAATTGACTTGAGGACAAGTCAAACATTCAACAAGGGAGAGTCTTGTAGCAAGCTTTTAGCTGTCACAGCTAAGGTATTATGTTGATCACTTTGGACCTGAAGCAAATTTGTTGCAGCAGAACCTGAAGGGACCTGAGTTGAAACATTATTCAGTGGGACCTGAAGCAAACTTAGTTGCAGCAGATCAAATTATTCCAGAAGCATTTGCAGAGGGACCTGAGATAAAATAATATTGCAGTGGGACCTGAAGCAAACTTGTTGCAGCAGAACTAGAACAGAACCGACACAATATACCAGAAGCATTGCAGAGGGACCTGAAATGAAAACATTATTCAAAGGGACCTGAACAATTCAAGAAGCAGAGCATAGTGAACAAGGAGCAGTAATAAAAGTCTACTATCCACAACATTTTGGATTCCATTCCACCTGAACAAACAACATTCAACATTCCACCTGTACAAACAGCATTCAAGGGAGTATATTCATAGCCATTTTGTGCTTGAAATTCAAATTTTTTTTTAGAAACTTCTAGTTTTGATTTAATTGAAGTTAGTATCTGCAAATATTCATTGATATTCATTCCCAATTCATATTCCATTTCATTTCATTCACATAAAAATTTCCCTAGATATTTTCCTTAAATGCAAAAAGATCAAACTTGGACCATTTTTCTCACCTGCACATGAACTCAGAGCATTAGAATGGTTATAATTTTAAAACATGACCCCAATGGTCATTTTTAAAATTATAAAAGCTATGTTATAAAAAGAATGTGCTAAAGTTATTTCAAATGAACATAACCTAATAATGTTACAAAGGGAATATATGTTACAAAAGGGAATGTAACATACGCATATATCATTAACATATATGTTAAAAAAAAGGAATATAAAATGCGCATATCCAAAAGGAACTAATGGTATAAGGTATATATGTTATAAAGGGAATATCACATATATATATATCAAATGCGCATACGCTACACGGTGTAAGGTATATGTACAAATCAAATGTGCATATAACATTATAAATCAAATGCGCATATAACATGAGGTATAAGGTATATATATACAAATCAAATGCGCATATTAAAATTCATGTAACATTACAAAGGGCCGAGGGTTATCATAGCAAAGAATATGCGTTGCAAAGGAATGATATAAGGTGAAGGCCGTATGCATTAGAGAATGATAGCGGAGAAACATGGTATTTAAACAAACATCATGGCATATAAATTTCCAATGCAAACCTATGATATTCAAAGTGCAAATTTGGGCGCATATCATATGGAATACAAGGGATGTATTTGGCACATTATTGCAATCAGCCATATGATAATAATCAAACAGCAGTGTTGCGGCCAAGTAATGAGATTATATGCAAATGTCATTGCAATGAAGACGCACGATGGTGGCCATAATCAACGAAGGACGCAGCAATAAACAAAACGATAACCCATAACAACACTAATGAATGCAACGCAGGGTACAGTAGTGAAACGGTCATAAATCAACCTTCCATGCGCTGTTCAAATCACAAATCCTCATTGCCATAGCTCAGAAAATCGTGTTTGAAGCCGCAGCATAGCCAAAGGAAAAAAAGTGTATTGAGGCGATTTTAAAGAAGAAATCCGAGTCAAATGAGCAGAGGAAGCCGAGTTTTGGAATCACACCAGTTCGACTGACCGAGGAAGGAGGGATTTGAGTGTTTGTTTGCATCCCACGCGGCCAGTGACAGCCAGGTAACTCTAAATCCGGGATAACCCCAAGTCTACTGCGTGTATGGATGGATTGACCAGTTTGTAATGCGTAGATTATGGTGTGAATTTATGGTAAAAATCACCGGCATTTAAAAAGGTTAATATGCATGCATAACACGGTGGCAGTCCAGTGATTCGATGCATATAGTGCGGAGGTTGTTGAACGCCGAGTGCAATAAAGAGTGCCATACCCGTTGCTAGTTGAAACCGCCATTTGCACTCGTTGCATTTACACTTGTCGACCTGCGCGCTAGGTTTTAGCCGTCGGCATAAATGCAATTGTTTGGTATGCATAGATCATAGTGGCAGTCACAGAAAACGCCGAGGTCATGGTTGTCATATATGCGCACACGAATATATGCATGGTTGCTCAGAAAAAGTGTTGTGAATGCATTGTATTAGACTGGAAGAACTGTTGTTTATATGTGTGAGTTATAAACAGAGTGCGCATTGGTATATGCCGTGAGGACTGTCAAAAAGAACAGAGGAATGCTGTAGGGTGGATGTAAACGAGTCAAACGCATTCATGCTTCATTGTGCGCCTATATATACATATATTTGTGCCATTGAAATGCCAGGATTGTCTGCAAACGTGTTGTATTGACTGCAAATCCTAGTTAAAAGCCGACTTTGCATTGTTTGTCACTTGAGACCGAGGATTTATGGACTCTGTGTTTTATTTGTTTGAGAATTTGTGTGGTATAAACAGTGAGGAAAAGAGGTGAGTGATTGTGATGAGACCTCTAGGTTATAACCTTGCATTTACACAGTAAATTTGTTTGAAAAACAATGAGAATTTGTTGAGGCCGCAAGCATTTTATTTACATAGTCAAAGTATATGAAAAAAACGATGAAAATTTATTTGAGGCCGCAAGCATTTTTGTTTACACAGTGATCTTGTTTGACAAAAACGATGGAAATTCACAAGGCCGAGAACAATTAGTTGTTTATATAGTCATCATTCTTTTGAGAATTCGTTTGAGGCTGAGAGTATATTGTGTATACAGTCATCGTTTTTGAAGAATTTACAAGGTCGAGAGCTATTTGTTTGTTTTTATACAGTCATCATTTTGAGAAATCGGTGAGGCCGAGAGCTATTTGCTTGCATACAGTCATTATTTTTGAGGAATTAGTGAGAGGCCAGAACACTTTGCTGTGATATAATCAAATTTTCATGAGAGGCCGAGAGAAATTTGTATATTATATACAGTCATTTGTCCATATGTTTTTGCAGATTTGTTGAGAGGCAGAGAGCAGAGATATGTTTTTGAAGATTTGTTGAGAGGCAGAGAGCAAAATTTTTTGTAATACATGTTAATTGATTCAAGGAAACATGATTATTACTTAAGATATATATATTTTCTTCAAAAACAAAACAGAGGATAATGTGTTAGTAAAGCATATTCAGCTGATTGTTTGCCTTACACAGGGAATCTAAAACAGAGTTTGGGCAGAGGAAAGACAGCAGAGGTTAAGGAGGTCAGCATCAAAACAGGGTAAAGTGGTCAGAGAAGGAAGGTAAGCCCCGTCGCTACTAAGCTTTCATTTGAAAACAATAATCATAATTTTTGTTCAAAATGAAGTTAGTAACCACAGAAGATTACATTGATTGGTTCACAGACATAATGACAAATCGGGTAGAACCAACCTTTCAATGCAATAAAAACCACACAAGATATGGAGAAAGAAATTGACTTGGCTAAAATCAAAGACTTGACTGAGCAGCTAGAGATAAGTAAAATTGTGGAAAAACAATTGAAAACAGAAAATAAAGCACACAAAAAGGATAATGCTCAGCTGGTAAAAAACCAATGAAAAATTGCAGGAAGAGATAAGCAGGTTAAAAAGAAGGAATGAGCTACTTTCCAAACAGACATTTAATTGGTTGAAGGACAAAAACATGTGGAAAGCCAAGTATGAAAAACAGAAGGTAAAAACAGCAATGTTAAAGGTTGAGCAGGGAACAGATTTTGATTGTGTGAACAGAGGTGCAGATACAGGTACAACATCTACTTCAGAGGGCAGAAGGTCCAAGAGGAGCAAGCAAGCATGGGGACATGCTTGATCATAAGCATGGGAGAGATGTTGGGCTTCAGTTTTGATCTCATTTTGCTTTGATAAACTTATCTAGTTATCCATTTATCCCTCATTTTCACTTCATCCATCTCATTTTAATGAATATTTGATGTCTAATCAGGTATTTAGCTTTAATTTATCAATTTCTAAAGTTTTTATTAAAGTTTGATTTTAAGTGCAATTTTGGCAATTTCAGAAATTCCCGTAATCACTTCATGTTGGATATGGATGCAGGCCACTTCAGCACGAATGGGATGCATGAATAGGAAGCTTGGGAACTAGGACCAAGCCACCTATGCTTGGTTCCAACAGAACGAGTTTTCTTATGCCTTTTTGGAGCTAGTCAATCATGACTAGTCATCCAGAAATCCCATCTAAATAGGGCTGTTTTGGGATTCCAAGATATTAGTCATATTTCTTGGGATGAGGAAGGTGGATTCGACTTGAATAGGTGGCTTAGAGTAGATATGTTTGTTAGAGTGATTTTAGATCAGTTGGTTTCATGAATTCCTTATTTAAGAGCCACACTTTGATGGCTCAACACACTTGACATATGATATTATTATGCTGTAATATTTTTGGTTTGAAGACTTGAGTTGGAGACTCATGTTACTTTCATTTTGCTGATCAATATATGGATGTTTTGCTGATTTAAAGCTTCTGATATCATTTTCATAAGTGTGCAAGGCAAGGGTGGAGGGCCCCCACTCCAAGCTAAGTACACTTCCAAGTTAGACTAGTTTTATTTCATTGCAGATCTGGTTGATGATAGCTTTAGTTTTTTCAAAGTCTTATTTCAGATTGTATCATGGTTATGAATAGTGATTGATTTCATTTGTTAATGGTTTATTCATCATCTAATTGAGTTGGGAAACAAATGTTCAAGTTGGGCATTCTCTCTATGAAATGGTGAATTAGAATTAGTCTCTTTCATTTACATGCAAGTGGTTTGTTTTCATTTAGATTTATATCTTGAGATGAATGAGTTACTATGGAAAGCTTTGAGTGTCTCTTAAGTTAAGAGCCTTTTTCATGTATGATTTATGCATCTTGAGTCTTTGATTGTAATCTCTAATTCATTGAAGTAATACTTGAGGTGGAAGTAGATTTCTTGAGTCAAGAACTCTTCCAATGTTACCTCTTTTAAGCTGATTGAATCAAGAGTTTTTAAGATATAGTTCTTCTTAGTTTGTAATCATTTATCTTTCAAGCATTGATTATATTAGATCTTCACAAATAGTGGTTTGCCTCCAAGAATAAAACAACCCGGATTGATATTAAATACTTGTGTTAATTTAGTCAATAAATTAGCCCAACAGGGAGATTGGACATAACTCTTTCTTGAAGAATAAAATATTGATAAGACCTATGGGTTTGGAAATAGGACTCAAAGGGCTACCATAGGATGAAATTTCATACCCTAGAGATACAAAATTACATAGATAAAACAGATTCAATATCGAGCTCCTAGAAGGAAAGAAAAAGCATGCATTCAAGGATCACTGCAGTAAGGACAACACATCAACAGTCAAGGGTAAGTCTCCTACAGCAAGGTATGTATGATTAGTGTTTACATTTGAAATATGAGTATTATCTCTAACATGTGTTTTTTCCGGACAACGTAAGTACATACAAGGTCTCGGTTATATCTCTATGTCTCTATATGTCACAGTTAGTTTTTCGGATGTCCTATTCTTGATACTACACATTTGATGCTACATATTCTTGTTTCTGCACAAACTTTGCTAAATATATATGATGTTGTAAATTCATGTTACTTGTCTTTTCATAGTTGATAGAATGTTCTCTGTTGTTGTACTTAGAACTTGGTCCATCACAAGTCTAGGTTCTGTCATCAGTTTTTATTTTTTATATCTTTAGGTCAATTTTGGATATAGTATTGCATAGAGTCCATGCCTATATCAAGACTGGGAGTCTTTGTCTATTGCTGCAACAAGTCAACAACAAAAGTCAAAATCACACTTCAGGTATGCATTGTAATTTTAATTTGTATTTATTCATTATTATGCACTTACATGTGTTTTGCAGGCAGAGGTAAGTTGAAGGGTATTTTGTTTTGTTTTGGGATTGGTTTCTATAGAAATTCCCACTATAGATCAACATATTATGCAATATACTAAAACACAATACAAGATCTACTTCTACAACACTTTGTGGAAGCTTAATCGAATTGAGCAAGATCAAGAGAACGCATATAACTGAGAATGAGAAATCAATCACACATAACACAGAAGAAATAACTCGAAGAAAGCCTCCACCTAAAACCCCAATCTCTGTAATATCATACAAGTGGAAATCTTGTTCAAGTTACAAAAAGAATCAGCTCTCAAGCTATCCTGCTCTCTCTGCAATCAAACAATACAGCTCACAGACTGAATAGACATTGTATATGTCCTCCTCAAGCCCTCCAAGCCTCCTATTTCCTTGCGCAGTTTTTCTTGGGTCCAGTGAAGCCACATGTGTGAATTGGCCTCATCACACTCACAAAACCTGAAGAAGTAATTGCACAATCCTCAAGGAAAGAATTCCTTCAGCATGCAAGGAATATTCACAATGGAATATTCTAGCAACTAATAATACACTACCCCTCCATCTGATCTCAACTGGGTCTTTGTCTAAACTAACATGCATGAGTTATTTATGAGAGAATACTCAGTTATCTGAAGTGTAGTAATTACATGCATGCAAGCATTAACTAACTGAACTTACATTTTTTTTTTCTCGGTAAAGACTAATTCTATTAGGTGAAATATATAGTACAATCAGGATAAGCAAAAAACCGGCAGACCGGAAATGATGGACCCATCAACCTCGGTAAGAAACAAACTCATAGTCACATCAGAAGACTAGAAAACACAGATTGCCTGATTACCCCATTGGGGCAGAAACTACAACACATTGTTTTTTCCCTTTCCTTTTGCTAACTTTTGTCCAGCCATCCTGGGGGGAGTGGGCTAGGACAACTTGAAGACTGGAATTTTCTTTCAACGGGAGTTCCTTTTCTGATTCTGAGGAGGTCTCATGGGCACGTTTCTGGACTATAGCTGAGTCGAAGGAGCGCCCCACAGTGTTTATGGGTGAATCCATCGGCTGAGGCACCTGTTCCGGTTCTGAATCACTTTCCCCGTCCTCCGAACTTGGAGGGCTGGAGTTTCGAGCTGGCTGCGGAGAACATGGAGCCCAACGCTTGGGTTTGGACTTTGCAAAGTTTCCTTTTTTCGCTCTTGCTGTCAGCGATGGGCAGGAGGACTGAAGGTGCCCTGTTAGGTGACAGTGACGGCATCGGAAGGCAGTATTCTCGTAATCTAGAAACTGGGTCCAGATAGTGTCATTGTTCTTGAGAATGATTTGCTCTGGCAGACCCTTGCTTAGATCTAGCTCTACACAAATTCTGGCATATGTGTAGAGGCCTTGTATTTCCCTCTGATAATCTCCCATCAGAAAGCTGCCCAAAGCGTTGCCTATTTGCCTGTATACTTCTGTTCTCCACAGATGTATTGGGAGATTTGGAAGTCTGATCCAAACCGGGGCCTTCGTAATAACAGCAGAGGCTGGGTCAAAGTCTGGGAACCATGGCGTTAGGAAGAGGCCTGCCGTCCCCATGAACCAAGGGCCTTCCTCTAAGGCCGTTTCGTAGTGCTCGAGATTGTCAAACAGCACTATAAAGTACCCTTTTGCACAGAAGTAGATCTTGCAACTGTGTGTCCAGTTGTCATGGATCCAGTCCTGAAGATCTTTTGAGCGTGGCCAAAGCCCATTGAATCTGCATATGATGGCCCTTTCAGCGAACTTTTGGGTTTCGTCTGCTAGCTCAGGGTAGGAGACCTCAACCGAGGGAACCTCCTCCACTTTGTCAACCAGGAAAGGCTTGGGTAAAGCCTGAGCTGTTGGCTCTGTCTTGTCAGGCTTATTAGCATGGACTGCATCTTTATATGAGAAAGCTTTAGCTGAGGATGGCTCTCCAGCAGCTCCACCTCTCAAACGAAGGGTCAAAATAATAGTTGCATCTTTCTTAATGCCGTAAAAAGAAATGGGGTAGAGATCCTCAAGTTGTTTACCTTCGTGGAGAAGCCGTTGCGCTGCAGAGGGGATACCCAGCTTGATATTCAGTGTCTGCTTAAGATGCTGCACTAGATCCATCTGGCTTACCCATAGTAACAGAGTTTTGCCTGTAATGGGCTTGACTTGTATCTGGAATGATGAGGAGGGTGCCGAAAGCCCCTTTCCCCTGTAGATCTGAGGAGAGGGCCGACGAATGCATTGATTGATGCAGCCATTCTGTACAGGCCCTTCTTTCCCGCGCGCCACGGCCTGAGGAAAAATAACTAAGGGATCTGTATTGACAATCTTGGTCTCTGCTCCGTGAATCCGACGAGGGCTGTGTGAAGGCGTTGTGGAAGCAGGGGATCGGGACCATGCTGCCTTAGATCTCTCAGCCGAGAGTTCTGCGAGTGCTTTTGTGCCTGCGGCGCCGTCAAGCCAAGTGTGACCGTCTTGCCATCTTGCAGCGGAATGGACGTTTCTGGTTCTCAGCCTAGATCTCTCGAGTCTCTTCGTTGCCTGGACGATCAGAGCCCCGCCGGCGGCCGAGGGCTTGGAGGCGGCGAAACTGGTGTTCATTCTTGGAGCCCTAACTGAACTTACATTAATTCAACAAGCTATTTGAATTAATCTAACTAGACTTGACTCAGTTAGCTAAGCCAACTAATTACAACTCATCCTTATCTCTTTAATTGATGGATAAATTCCTCAATTAATGGAGAAACTGTTGCATGTCCCCACATAGACTTCATGTTTGATTTTCCTTAACTAATTAACTCAAGATGAATTAATTAATTATTTTACAAACAGCTGCTAAGATCAAATTCGAATTTTACTTCACTATTTTAGTTTAGGGACTGACTAAAATAGGAAGGTATCCCGAAATGCTATTTATAGAATGCTATTTTTAGCACTTCCATTTTTCATTCCTTATAGCTATGTTCAACACTGGTTGAACTACTATTTATAGCAGTGCTATTTTTAGCAATTCTATTTTTAGCATTTCTTGTTGCTATTTTCAACACTCCCTCTCAACAAGAAAGGGATTATCAGTAACCCCAATCCTGTCTCTGTGGAACTCGAACTTGCATTTTGACAATGCCTTAGTCAAAATATCTGCATCCTATTCCTCGGTCGAAACATACAACAACAACATGATCCTCTTGACCACACAGTCTCGAAGATGGTGATACCGAATATCAATGTGCTTGGACCTGTCATGAAAAACTGGATTCTTAGAGAGTTTGATACAACTCTGATTATCGCAATAGATGACGGTTGGATCCATCCTCTAACCAAACAATCCCACTAGAATCTTCCGCATCCAAATGTCCTCACATGCAACTTGACTAGCAGCCATGTATTCAGCCTCTGCTGAGCTAAGTGCAACTGATCTTTGTTTCCTGCTGTACCAGGAAACTGCAACTGAACCAAGGTTGAAGATTCCTCCAAAAGTGCTCTTCTGGTCTGATGGATTCCCTGCCCAATCCGCATCTGTGAAGCCCTGGAGCTTCACTCCCTCTGTCCATCTGTACCACAATCCGAACTGAGATGTGCCTCTAAGGTATCTTAGCACATGCTTCACTGCCTTCCAAAACAGCTTAGTAGGTTGAACCATAGCTTGACTCAGCTGGTTCACCGCAAAGCATAAGTCGGGTTGTGTGTTCACCAAATACATAAGTGAACACACCAGCTACCAATAAACAGTAGCAACTACTACCTCACCTGAAGTAGCATCCTCCTTCCTCCAATTCCTAGCTAGAGGAGTCTGCATGGGCTTGCACTTCTCCATGTGAAAGCGCCTGAGTATCTCATTGGCATACTTGCCTTGAGACACAAATACTTCCCCATCTTTCTGCCACACTTCCATGCCTAGAAAGTAGTGCATAAGGCCCATGTCCTTCATCTCGAACTCTCTTGCAAGGTCCTCCTTGCAAGACTGTATCAGTTGATCATCACCTGTCAAAATCAGATCATCGACATAAAGAACAATGATCAATGGTTTACCTTCTATCATGATGTGGTAAAGGTTCGCATCTACTTCACTCTTGGCGAAGCCCAAACTGGTGAAATAGTTGTCGATCCTCGTGTACCAAGCACAGGGTGCTTGCTTCAACCCATATAGAGCCCTCTTGAGTCTGCACACATGTGACTCACGATCGAAGGTTTCGAAACCTTTTGTATGCTCAATGTACACCTCCTCCTCAATCTTCCCATTGAGGAATGTTGTATTCACATCCATTTGGTGGATCTTCCACCCCATATAAGTTGATAGTGCCAATATCGATCTAATCGATGAGTACCTTGCTACGGGAGCAAAAGTCTCATTGTAGTCGATCCCCTTGACCTGTGAGAAACCCTGGGCAACAAACCTTGCCTTATGTTTCTCAACACTGCCATCAGCTGCCTGCTTTACCTTGTAAATCCAGTTGGAACTCACCACTGACTTGCCCTGAGGTCTTGGGAAAAAATCCCACACACTGTTCCAAATGATAGAGTCGTACTCCTCTACCATTTCATCAACCCAGACTGATTGCTGCACTGCCTCCTCGAATGAAGAAGGTTCGGTATCTAAACACTCCCCAACCAAGGCCATGTACCCAGTGTACCGCTCGAGTGACCTCCTCTGTTTGCGCTAAGAATATGGTTGTCCCACATTCTCCCGTGCATCCAACATCAACCTGTCAGCTTCCCTTGAGTGTTTCCGCCCATCTCTGGAAGTCTCAGCATGAGTGGATGTATCCACTCCCAGATCCTTTGCATGTGATTGCTCCACATCAATCTGAGGCTCCTCACCCTTAGGAACTGAAAGTTCCTCCTCTGCATGCAACTTGAGCTCCCTCTCAAGTGACACTTGCATGGCTTTATGCTTGTCAAACTTTAGATCCCTGCGTACCACAGTCCTTCGAGTGGAAGGCAGGTACACTCGATAGTTGTGGGGTGTATCCATATACCCCACAGGTATTCCCAACTCAGTTGTTGGGTCTAGCTTCTTCCTGGCATCTTTGGTCACATGACAATAAACGGATGATCCAAAGATTCGGAAGTGACTTACATCAGGTCGCTTCCCAAAATAGGCCTCCATAGGTGTCTTCATTCCCAGTATACAGTGCGGGCTTCTGTTATACAAGTATACTATTGTATTGCATGCCTCAACCCACAAATGCAGTGGTAGGCTTTGGCCATGCAACATCACTCGAGTTTCTTCCACAGTCGATCTGTTCTTCCTTTCGGCCACCCCATTATGCTGTGGGTTATGGGGTGCCGTCAATTCTCGTTTAATTCCTTCTGCAACGCAAAAGTATTTAAACTATTAGGAGACATACTCTCCACCATTGTTGCTACGCAAGGCTTTTATTTTCTTTCCAACTTCTTTCTCTACCAAGGCTTTAAACTCACAAAACCTCAAGAAGGTCTGATCCTTCTTTTGCATAAAGTAGATCCAGCATCTACGAGAAAAATCATCAATAAAAATAACATAGTACCTTTTTTTAGCGATGGAGGCTGTAGAGTAAGGTCCTCAAACATCTGAGTGAACTCGCTCCAGGATTGCTCCAGCTCTACTATCTCGATCCGAAAGGAAGATTTCACATACTTACCCAAGGTACAACCTTTGCATGTAGTCGTCTACTCAAGTTTTCCCTTGGGTAATCCGGTAGAAATTTGTTGCATGATCTTCAGGGATCCATCGTGCAAGTGGACCAGTCTTCTATGCCATAGCTCACCAACATCTTGGCTCTGCACCCTCTCAGCTTTGGGACTCAAGCAGCACAGTCGTCTACCTCCAGCTTGTAGAGATTCTTAACTCAAATCCCTATTCGCTTTGTCTGTCCAGTACCGGTATGCCTCAGGAATACCTTTCCCTTACTAAAGACTACATCATAGCCCTTATCTTCTAGCCTAGCGATAGACACAAGATTCTTCTTCAGACCTGGTACATACTTTACATCAGTCAGGGTGAGGGGAGCTCCATGCTCCCTATGAAACACAACCATACCTTCACCTGAAACATGGTACCTTCCATCATCGTCCATCTCAATCCGCATCTGGAGATCCTTCTCCTCTAAGGTACTGAAAATATTTTTGTCACCTAACATGTGGAATGAAGCTCCACTGTCTAGGTACCACACACATCCACCCATGGATGAAACCATGCATGCGATAAGCGAGAAATCCATCTCAAACTATGAGGCGAGTGCCTCACCATCAGATCCCTTCGCGGAACCCTTCTTGGATTTCTTCTGTGGACAATTCGTAGCATAATGGCTCACTTCATGACAATGAAAGCATCGCACTTTCGATTTGTCAATCTTCTTCCCACCATGGGAAGAACCGGATTTGGAATGGGACGCCTTCCCTTTCCCTTTCCTCGCCTTACTCGCTAAGTCTAGATTTTCCTCATCATCTTGCTTCAATGAGGATCCATCTCTGGTGCTTCTTCTTATTTCCTCCTGCATCAGATCCGACCAAAGTCATTCCCAATCTAGCAGTTTTTCTCTTCCATTAACCGAGTCTTGGTAGCTACGCTAGCTCTTAAGAAGACCGAGGAGTGCAAGACTTACCATGTCATCATCAGCGGTTGTGATACCTACACTTCCAAGCTCATCCCTGTAGGTGGTAAGCTTGTTCAAATATGTAGAGATCGTGTCGTCCTTTTCACACTTGATCTTACGAAGCTTGTCTTTCAGTGCCAACGTCCTCTAATCATTGTTGTTCTGATATAGATCTTTCAATGTTTTCCACATCGAAAACGGTATCTCCTTCCCATGGAGGCTCGAGACAATGTGGTCTCGAACTCCCTCCAGGAGGATTCTCCTTGCTCTAGCCACACATTTCTTCCATTTCGCCAGTTGAGTAGCATCAGTCGGCTTGGGGACTTCTTAATCAATGAAGTCCTTTAGAACGTTATCCTCTAATACTGCCTCCATGTGATACTTCCAGGCTATATAATTCGAGCTGCCATCAAGGGCATACTCGAGTCTTAAACCACTGAACACCATAGGTGAAATTAAGATGTGATAAGAACTCGATTTCTATATTTAGGAACCATAAACTTTGAACTTCTCCTTCTTGTATATTGTTCTTCACCTTGATCACCTTTGCTCTGATACCATGTAGAAATTCCCACTGTAGATCAACAGATTATGCAATATACTAAAACAAAATATCTACTTCTACAACACTTTGCGGAAGCTTAATCGAATTGAGCAAGATCAAGAGAACACATATAACTGAGAATGAGAAATCAATCACACATAAAACAGAGGAAATAACTCGGGGAAAGCCTCAGCCTAAAACCCCAATCTCTATATTATCATACAAGTGGATATCTTTTTCAAGTTACAAAAAGAATCAACTCTCAAGATATCATGCTCTCTATGCAATCAAACAACACAACTCAGAGACTAAATAGACATTGTATATGTCCTCCTCAAGCCCTCCAAGCCTCCTATTTCCTTGCGCAGTTTTTCTTGGGGTCCAGTGAAGCCATATGTGTGAATTGGCCTCATCACACTCACGAAACCTGAAGAAGTAACTGCACAATCCTCAAGGAAAGAATTCCTTCTGCATGCAAGGAATATTCACAATGGAATATTCTAGCAACTGATAGTACACTGCCCCTCCATCTGATCTCAACTGGGTCTTTTTTTGAACTGACATGCATGAGTTATTTATGAGAGAATACTCAGTGATCTGAAGTGCAGTAGTTACATGCATGCAAGCATTAACTAATTGAACTTACATTAATTCAACAAACTGTTTGAATTAATATAACTGGACTTGACTCAGCTAACTAAGTCAACTAATTACAACTCATCCTTATCTCTTTAACTGATGGATAAATTCCTCAATTAATGGAGAAACCGTTGCATGTCCCCACATAGACTTCATGTTTGATTTTCCTTAACTAATTAACTCAAGATGAATTAATTAATTATTTTACAAACAGCTGCTAAGATCAAATTCAAATTTTACTTCACTATTTTAGTTTAGGGACTAACTAAAATAGGAAGGTATCCCGAAATGCTATTTTTATCACTTCCATTTTTCGTTCCTTATAGCTATTTTCAACACTGGTTGAACTGCTATTTATAGCAGTGTTATTTTTAGCATTTCTTGTTGCTATTTTCAACAGTTTCGTCGGGCAAATTTTGCATGCAAGTAGAAGAAGATTCAAGTAAAACTTCAAGCAAGAATTCAAGAGCGGAAGTATCAAATCAAAGGAAGCATTGCAGCGAGACATCCTTTGAAGACAAGACAGCCATCCTTATATTATGAAGAAGTGTCAAGGCCAAGAGTCATCATTGTAAAGTTGTAAAAGTGTCATCATTGGAAGAGTCATTATTGTAAAAGAGTCAATCTTCCTAGAGTCGAAAAGGCATTATTGGGAGGTATAGGAGTCTCTGTTGGGATGATGTCATGGTTGGGTTGCAGGTCATAGTGTGATTGGGTGTTCGGTCAAAATCATTGTAAATCATATTGTATCGTGGATCATTGTCCCAGGTACGGGAATCCACACTCTTTTCTCATTTCAACCATTATAGGGTAGCGGGGGAGGTGCTAGGCTGGTGCATGAAGTCGCCTACAGGTTGGAGCCTGTGAACACTTCAGGGTGGTAGGTTGGTCTAGGATGTTGGGGCATCTATTTAGTTGACTACTGAAGAAACCAGGGCATTGGGGCGTCCTTCCAGTGGGAGCCAGAGAAGAATGATTTTCTATAATTCTAGGAAGTTGTTTCTTTCATTTCAGTTGGGGATGAAGATTAAACAATTTATTAGAAAAGTGTTCAGTGGTTTTTGATCCAGAGGGGGTTTTCCACCTAAAATTCTAGTGTATATTGTGTTTTTTTACTTAATGTTATTACTACATAAACATTAATAATAATAATTGAATATTAACTAATGCTCTGAAAATATTTAAAAGTGCTAATTGTTAAGGAATATTGATTCACCCCCCCCCCCCCCACTAGTGTTTCCACAATTGGCATCAGAGCTTGGTTCCTTCAATAAAAGTCTAACAACTAGAAGGAGATCATGGAGTATAATAAGAATATAGTTCCTTTGTTCAATGGAAATAACTATGCACTTTGGAGTGGAAGAATGCAGGTTCATTTTCTAGCGCAAGGATACGATGTATGGGAAATTGTTGACAAAGGCTTCACATCGACCCAGGATGAACAAGGTAAGAAAAATATGGTATATGATGCAAAGTCTAAAGATATTATTATCAGTGGGCTTATCGAATATTTTTATCTTAAGGTATTGAGTTGAAAAACTGCTAAAGAGGTATGGGGAAAGCTTGAAGATATATATGCAAGTGACTCAAAGGTGAAAGAAGCAAAGCTTCAAATTTTCAGGGAAATTTTTTAGCAACTCAAAATGAGGGAAGATGAAGATATTGTTGCATACTTTCAGTGTGTTGATGAAACAACAAATGCATTGGAAGTTTTGGGAGGACCTGTTGAAATGAAAATTGTTGTTCGAAAGATCCTCATAACCTTGCCAACAAGATTTAACCCTAAGGTATCTGTCTTGGAAGATATATTGAATCTAACCAATCTTAGCATAGATGAATTGAATGGAATTCTTATGGCATATGAAACGATGATTGAAGAAGACGATGGCACATCTCACTTAGAAATAGCATTTTTCGCATCCAAGAAGAATAGTAAGGACAAGCAGACTCGAAAAGAAAAAACTTGCAGTTGTAAGGATAAAGAAAAGGGAGAAGAGCAAGAAGAACTCTTAGATAAAGAATTCGCCTACTTCATGCGGAAAATGAGAATAGTTACAGGAAAATTCAAAGGTAAACTTCCATTAATATGTTTTGATTGTGGTGAGGTTGGGCATGTTGCAGTCAAATGTCCTCACAAAAATGAGGTTATTACGAATGGAAAGAAAGGTCCTGGGAAGTTCAACAAGCAAGGAAAGAAGAAATGGTTTAAGAAAAGTTTCTTCACCAAAGAAGATAGTTCCTCATCTGAAGAAAACAGTGATAATGAAGAAGAATTCAACAGAAGAGTATTGTTTATGGCCAAGCACAATAAGCAAGAGGCACATGATGAAGAAGGAAACAAAGAAGAAGAAATGATTGAGCTTAAATTTCAAAACGAAGTGATCAGGGTTATCAAAGAGCTCAAAGTCGAGAAGAAGCATGTCAACACTCTTGAAAATGAATTGAAGACAGAAAGAGAACATTTCTTCAACCTTAAAATCAAGGTTGAAGAATACAATCGAATTGAAGAATCTCTCAGGAAAGAATTAAAGGAAAACAACAAGGAAAGAGAAGAATCAGAAGTTGAAATAGTTGCTCTACAAAAGGCAAGTAAAAAATGGAAAAAAAAAAATCAAAACTACGCGAACAGTTCAAAGACTTTGGATGAACTCATCAGCAACCAATGATCATACAGCGATAAGACTGGTCTTGGTCACAAAGAAAAATTCGAAAAGAAGTCAATTCTTTCTATGACAATTAAAAAAGATGGATATGCAAAATCTACCAAGAAGACAGATCTCTCGGCTAAATCAAGAGATCAAGGCTTGTAGGAAGAACCTTGGAAGACAATTACTCGAAGAAGCTTTCCTCACAGGTACAAACCTATCTTTTATGGTCATTGTTATTCATGTGGAAGGTTTGGACATAGAGCTACAGAATGCAGCACGTGTGTTTAGAATGAATATAATTTCGAGAGATCCTTCAGAAATGGATATTCCGAAACTCAGCATAATATCAACAAATTTCATCATTTGAGAGATGATGGCAAATGTTACAAATGTAACAATTTTGGACATAAGGTTACGGATTCTGAATTTTTAGACAGGTACAACTATTATCGGAAAAACCTAGAAGCAAATTTGCAGGATCACGAGATAGACACCAAACGAAATCTTCTATGAATAACATCGAATGTTACAAATGTCATAACTATGGACACATAGCATGTAACTACAGGTACAAGATGGAATCAACCATGAATGAAAGGTTTGATGATGACAATAAGAAGGTTTGGAAAGGAAAACAGGTACATGATGAACAAGTACAAGATGAGAAATAAAATAAAGAAGGAAATAAGGTCCCAACAGTTATTCTTTCACGATTCGTAACGAATTGTGAGGAATCAACAGTTTCTTTAGTTAATGACTTGATTCAAGATAGCTTGTTAAGTGACTCACTATTTTGAACAATCTAGCTTATTGACTCCTTAATGTTTGTAGAGGAGGAGTCTATGAAGCAGTATATGGCACATGTCTACGATTGATAGGAAGGTAGTTTGAACAAGATGGCAGTTTCATTACAGGTTCAAGGGGAGAAAAACAGTTGAAGGATTATAGGTTACCAAGAACAAGGCAAGATTAGTCTACAAAGGATATGCATAGGTTGAAGGAATCAATTTTGAAGAAACATTTTCTCCCATTGTCAGAATGGAAGCTATTGGGATGTTTCTCGCTTATGCTTGCTCGAGAAAAATCAAGGTCTACCAAATGGATGTTAAGTTAGCTTTTCTAAATGGTGAATTGGAGGAAGAAGTTTACATTGAACAACCTGAAGGTTTTCTGCTCTCTGACAAAGAAGACTACATCTGCAGATTAAAGAAGGCTCTATATGGTCTCAAGCAAGCTCCTAGGGCTTGGTATGCTCATCTTGACGAATATCTACATCAACAATAATTCAAGAAAGGAAGCGTTGACAGCGATCTTTATGCGAAAGTGGATCAAGATAACCTAACAATTATCGAAGTATATGTGGATGATATAATCTTTGGAAGTAGTGATGACAGATTAAGTAAAGACTTTGCCACAAAAATGCAAAGTGAGTTTGAAATGTCTATGATTGGTGAACTGAAATACTTTTTAGGGCTTTATATTTCTCAACATGATAAATGAATATTCATATATCAAACCAAGTACATCAAATAAATGCTCAAGAAAATCTGATGGAAGATTTCAAGCCAGTCCTTACCCCCATGGTAACATGTTGCAAGTTAAGCTTATAAAATTCGTCAAAGGATGTGGACCAAAGTTTGTATAGATCCATGATTGGTAGTCTCTTATATGTGACAACCTCTCGGCCTGATGTGATGTAGGCAGTTGGACAAGTAGCAATATTCCAAGCAGCACCAAAATAATCTCATATTATTGTCATCAAAAGAATTCTTTGGTATCTTAAAGGCATAGCAGAATATGGTCTATGGTATCCCAAAGGAAATGATCTGGTCATCCAAGCTTATACAGATGCAGATTGGGTAGGAAGTGTTGATGATCATAAGAGAACTAGTGGAGCATCATTCTATCTAGGTGGTTGTCTTGTTTCATGGTTAAGTAAAAAGCAGTCTTCAATCTCGTTATCCACAGCAGAAGCAGAATATGTCGTAGCAATAGCTTGTTGTACTCAAGTTCTTTGGAGGAAGAAAACTTTGCAAGATCTTCAAGTCAAGTTTGATGAGTCTATTCCTATATTTTTCGATAACACCAACGCTATCAGTATCTCCAAGAATCTTGTGATGCATTCCAAAACGAAGCACATTATGATTCAATATCATTTCATTAGAGAGTAGGTTGTTGAAAAGAATATCAAGCTTGAATATGTTGGCACAAAGGAACAAATTGCTGACATATTTACCAAACCATTACCTCGTGAATCATTTTAGTATCTTCACCGAAAGCTTAGGATTCCCCCAAGTTTTCATTAGACTCTTTCTCTTATCTACTCGAGTAGAAAGGGGGAGTGGAGGTGTGTACAGGTCCACAGGATGGTTGTTTTTCAGGGGGAGTTACCCCTTTCCATTGATGACAAAGGGGGGGGAGAAGGCAGCAGGAAGAGTTGTCATGATCATAGGGGGAGTACTTGTGTTGCCATCAATGCCAAAGGGGTAGATTGTTAATCAGTGATTTTCATTGATGTCAACCCAAGCAGCACTAGGGGCTACCCCGATCTTGCATGGGAATTTTGACTTGAAAACATAATCTATTCCAAGTCAAGGATCCTCTAGATGGATTCTACTCGTCGAGATGTTTATGTTGATAAATGTCATGCCAAGTAATTCTTCACGGTTTGAGAGATATTCATGTTTGAAGCTAGGAACTCCAGTTAGTGGGCTAAAACCCTATGGGGTTGTGGCATGGCACTCATAATTGGTTGTGGTCATTGAATAGTCAATAATTAATAAATAAAATTTCTCTTAAAATCCCTCCAATTTTCACTTGTTGAGGACCCTCTCAACTCAAGACATTCATATAAATTATGACCCTCATATCCTCCTCTTGTAGGGATTTTGTAGCTTCAAACAGGTCATCATGGGATTTTCACTATCACTTTTTTTCTATGAAGCTTCAGAAGATGAAATTAAAACCAATTTGAGACAAAATCTTGACGAACTCGTGACCAAATTTAAGATCTTGGTTCTCTATATTTTTGGAGATATGATCTGAGGAAGTTAGTGTTTTTGCAGACTCCCAAATTCCATTTCAAACAGGTGACGTTGGGAAAATCATCATAACTTTCTATATGAGCATTGGATTCAAATTTCGTAAATAGTCACAGAAAGAGGATGGATTGTAGTTAGTTGAGTAGTGTTTTTAGGGCTGAAGGTCGCACAAGTGACATGTGGCACTTCGTACAAGTTCGCTCTACTGAAATAGTCTATAATCCGGTCATCGTGGGAGATTGGGCATAACTCGTTTTTGAAGAATACAATCTTGATCAGACCTATGGGGTTCGAAAGAGGGCTTAGAGGGATACCATAGGATGAAATTTTAGACCCTGGAGATCCGAAATTACATAGATACAACAAATTCAATATCGATATCCCAGAAGGTAAGAAAAAGCATGTATTCAAGGATCATTGCAGTAAAGACCACACATCAAGAGTCAAGGGTAAGTCTACTCCAACAAGGTATGTATGATTAGTGCTTACATTTTAAATATGAGTGTCATCTCTGACATTTGTTTTTACAGAACAATGTAAGTACATACAGGGTCTCGGTTATATCTATATGTCTCTATATGTCACATTTAGTTTTTTGGATGTCCTATTCTTGATACTACACATTTGATGCTACATATTCTTGATGTTGCACCAAGTCCGCTAAATATATATGATGTTGTAATTTCATGTTAATTGTCTTGTCATAGTTGATAGAATGTTCTCTGTTGTTGTACTTAGAACTTGCTCCATCACAAGTCGAGGGTCTATCATCAGTTTTTATTATATATATCTTTAGGTCAGTTTTGGATATAGTCTTGCATAGAATCCAGGCCTATATCAAGAGTTGGAGTCTTTGTCTACTGCTGCAACAAGTCAACAACAAAAGTGACAAGCACACTTCAGGTACGCATTGTAATTTTAATTTGCATTTATTCATTATTATGCACTTACATGTGTTTCGCAGGCAAAGGCAAGTTGAAGGGTATTTTGTTTTGTTTTGGGATTGGTTTCACTGGGAAAATTTTGCATGCAGGTAGAAGAAGATTCAAGTAGAACTTCAAGCAAGAATTCAAGAGAGGAAGTATCAAATCAAAGGAAGCATTGCAGCAGGACATCCTTTGAAGACATGACAGCCATCCGTATATTGTGAAGAAGTGTCAGGGCCAAGAGTCATCATTGTAAAGTTGTAAAAGTGTCATCATTCGAAGAGTCATTATTGTAAAAGAGTCAATCTGCCTAGAGTCGAAAAGGCATTATTGGGAGGTATAGGAGTCTCTGTTGGGATGATGTCATGGTTGGGTTACAGGTCATAATTTTATTGGGTGTTCAGTCAAAATCATTGTAAATCATATTGTATCATGGATCATTGTCCCTGGTACGGGAATCCACACTCTTTTCTCATTTCAGTCATTATAGGGTGGCAGGGAGGTGCTAGGCTGGTGCATGAATTTGCCTACAGATTGGAGCCTGTGAACACTTCAGGGTGGTAAGCTGGTCAAGGATGTTGGGGCATCCATTTAGTTGACTACTGAAGAAACCAGGGCATTGGAGCGTCCTTCCAGTGGGAGCTAGAGAAGAATATTTTTCTAGAATTCTGGGAAGTTGTTGCTTTCATTTCAGTTGGGGATGAAGATTAAACAATTTATTAGAAAATATATCGGTCGTTTTTGACCCAGAGGGGGTTTTCCAACTAAAAATATTGTGTCTACTGTGTTTTTTTATTTACTATTATTACTGCATAAACATTAATAATAATTCAAGATTAACTAATGCTCTGAAAATATTTAAAAGTGCTAATTGCTAAGGAATACTAATTCACCCCCCCAGTGTTTCCAACAATTGCTTCAATTTCTCAAAGTTATCCTGGATTTTCCGATTCCATTCAAACTTAGTTCCTTTCTTCTGTAGAGAAGTGATTAGGTATGCTAGTTTGGATAATCCTTCTATGAATATTTTGTAATAACCTGTAAATCCCATGAAAAAACTAATATTAGCTACATCCTTAGGCACTAGCCACTGTGATAGCCTTTATCTTTTTCGGATCCATGAAAATCCCTTCCTCGTATATCACATGTCTAGTGAATTTGTTTATGATAAAATGAGAATTTATCATAGAGCTCATTTTCTCTAAATATTTGAAGAACCATTTGTAAGTGTTGATCATTTTCTTATTTATTCCTTGAGTAGACTAAAATGTTATCTATGAATACAATGACAAATTTGTCCAAAAATGGACTTAGTAAATTATTCATCAGACACATAAAAGTGGTTGGTGCATTAGTGAGTTCAAATGGTAGTACCACGAACTCATAATGTCCATACCATGTCCTAAATGTCATTTTGGGAATATCTTTTTCTTTTATTCTTATCTAATGGTATCCAAATCTTAGATCAGTTTTTGAAAAAATTGAAGCTCCTTTGACTTGGTTAAACAAGTCATCATTCCAAAGCAAGGGATACTTGTCTTTTACGGTCATTTTGTTGAGTTTCCTATAATCTATATAAATTCTAACAATTCCATATTTGTTTTCAACAAATAAGACTAGTGCACCCCAAGGTGATACACTAGGTCTTATATACTTCTTATCTAACAGTTCGTGTAGCTGAATTTTTAATTCCATCAATTCAAGAATGTTCATTTTGCATGGAGCTTTTGATACCATAATTGCTCCAGGAATAAGATCAATAGTAAAGTATATATCCCTTCTTGGAGGAATTCCTGGTATTTTTTGAGGAAAAACAACCTTATATTGTTTTAATATAAGATAATCCTCTACAGGTGGTTTTTTATAGCTACTAGAAATGTCTTCAATCTGAATTGTAAACATTTGGAATCATTTTCGAGCATATTTTTTTAATTGTAAGGCTGAAATTTTCCTCATATAAATGGCTCTTAGAACCCCTTTAACCATACGGGCTTCCCCTTCAACATTGATATATGTGAAAGACTTCTCTAAATAGTTTAAGATTACCCTATGTATTTCTCCCAAATCCATACCAATAAGGACATCATAAGACCCCAAAGGAAGAATATTCAAATTTAATTTAGTATTCATTCCATTCATATCTAATGAAAAATCTTTACTTATATTTTAATTAATGGAAAAACCTGTGAGCAATTTATGAAACCGATGTTTCGGACTAGCAAGGTGAGTCCATCATCAAGGTAATGAGATCTGAATTTTGAGAAGAGAGAGTCGAGAAGAATAAGAAGCTATTAATAGAAGAATAGAAAGATATCATTTTAGCTTGTGATGTCGGCTTGATTGATTTACATTTAATAATTAATTAATTAAATAATTCTTAATCAATTTAAATTAATATTTATTTATATTTTATTTTATTTTATTTTATTTATTTACTTATTTTTTTATTTTTTTAATATTTATTTATTTATTTATTTATTTTTTTTAATTTATTTATTAATTTATTTTATTATTAATTTATAATTAATTTTAATTTTTTTAATTTTATGAATAAAAAAATTTTATTTAAAAGACAAATGTATAAATATTTTATTATGTTATCTTTCAAAATTAAATTAAATTAATAAATAAATTTCAATTTAAAAACTTATATATAAATATTTTTATGTTATTAAAATTATGTGATATGTTGTATATTAATTAATTAATTAATTATAATTATTTTGATCTAATTAATTAATTAATTATTATTTTTTATTATTATTTAATAGATTTCAAAATTAAATTAAATTAATATTAATAAATAAATTATATTTGAAAGTCTTGTATATGAATATATATATATATTATTATTATTATTATTTTTTTTATTATGTTATTTAAAATTATGTGATGTGTTATATATTAATTAATTAATTAATTTTAATTATTTTAATTTTAATATTTTTTAAATTAAATTAAATTAATAAATACATTTTATTTAAAAGACTTACATATAAATATTTTTTTGTTAAATAAAAATCAAGTGATATGTTATGTATTAATTAAATAGTTAATTTTCCATTAATTTAATTTTTATTATTATTATTCTTTATATATTTCTTTATTTATATTATTTATTTTTTAAATTTCAAAATTAAATTAAATTAAATTATTTATTTAATTAATGAAATCAATTATGAAAAGACAAATACAGTCATAAGGGCGAATTAGATTATTTTAAGGTTTTTTCATTTTATTTATTAAGGGTTTCCAGGTACTACTTAGCTTAAGACCATCATCCCTATTCATATTATTGGAGGATTTCTCAATTTCAATTGCCTCTTTAATTCTTCTTTTTAAATAATGGTCTTCCTTATGGATTAATTGAGCTTGTTCCATACATATATAGTGAGAAGATGAACATGCGTGCTCTGCTAGACCTGATTTATCTGACCTATTTCTAGTAATGTCATTAATGTGTTCTTTTAATCTTACTCCAAAGGATCTCCCTGTTTCCCCTATATAAACTTTACCGCAAGAACAGGGAATCGAATAAACACCTTTATGATTTTTTGGGTCTATTTTGTCTTTAGCAGACTCAAGCATGTTTTTTATGGTGTTAGGGGGCGTGAAAGCAACCATAATATTATGCTTAGCGAGAACTTTGGCAATTTTATCAGTGATTCCTTTAATATAGGGTAAGGAGATTCTAGGGTTTTCAAGAGATTTTCTTTTTTGTTTATTGGTTATGGAATCTTTAATTATTTTATGGATAGTGTGATTTTGATAGCCATTGTTTAAAAAGACTTCATGGAGATGGACAAGTTCTTCTTCTAAATGTTCCGGGTCAGAGATTCTAGAGGCTCTGGTGGTTAGGGTTTTGATGACACCAACTTTCTGTTTCGGATGGTGGTGGGAGTTTGCATGAAGATACCTGTCAGTGTGTGTCTATTTTCTGAAAACCTGGTGGCTAAGCTTGCCATTTTTCTTGGTAAGGAGGACATCTAAGAAGGGGAGTTGGTTGTCTTTTTCAATCTCAATGGTGAATTTTATGTGTTTGGAGAGGCTATTTAAATGAGATAAAAATTCCTTCAGCTTATCCACACCATGGCTCCATTTAGCAAAAATGTCATCTACAAATCGTTTCCATTCTTCAGGGGTAAAGGGGAAAGATCTAAGGGCCATTTGCTCAAAGTGTTCCATGTAGATATTGGCAATTAATGGTGATAATGGAGAACCCATTGCAACACCATGAGTTTGCTCATAAATTTTTCCCTTAAAACTGAAGTATGAAGATTTAAGGCAGATGCTTATAAGTTCCACTGTTTCAAGGTCTGTAATTTTCTTCAAG
This sequence comes from Pinus tabuliformis, assembly GCA_031772625.1. Taxonomy (NCBI): domain Eukaryota; kingdom Viridiplantae; phylum Streptophyta; class Pinopsida; order Pinales; family Pinaceae; genus Pinus; species Pinus tabuliformis. Next base: position 815,206,602 of record CM062814.1, read on the forward strand.
ACTTCTAAGGCTTCATCTACAGGAATCATAGTGTAGAGAGACACCACGTCAAAGCTAACCATTAGGTCCTTGTCATTAAATTCTAGGTTTTTGATCCATTCAATGAAGGAAGCAGAATCTTTGATGTAAGAGGGAGTGTTACCGGTAACACTCCCTCTTACATCAAAGATTCTGCTTCCTTCATTGAATGGATCAAAAACCTAGAATTTAATGACAAGGATCTAATGGTTAGCTTTGACGTGGTGTCTCTCTACACTATGATTCCTGTAGATGAAGCCTTAGAAGTCTTGAAGAAAATTACAGACCTTGAAACAGTGGAACTTATAAGCATCTGCCTTAAATCTTCATACTTCAGTTTTAAGGGAAAAATTTATGAGCAAACTCATGGTGTTGCAATGGGTTCTCCATTATCACCATTAATTGCCAATCTCTACATGGAACACTTTGAGCAAATGGCCCTTAGATCTTTCCCCTTTACCCCTGAAGAATGGAAACGATTTGTAGATGACATTTTTGCTAAATGGAGCCATGGTGTGGATAAGCTGAAGGAATTTTTATCTCATTTAAATAGCCTCTCCAAACACATAAAATTCACCATTGAGATTGAAAAAGACAACCAACTCCCCTTCTTAGATGTCCTCCTTACCAAGAAAAATGGCAAGCTTAGCCACCAGGTTTTCAGAAAACAGACACACACTGACAGGTATCTTCATGCAAACTCCCACCACCATCCGAAACAGAAAGTTGGTGTCATCAAAACCCTAACCACCAGAGCCTCTAGAATCTCTGACCCGGAACATTTAGAAGAAGAACTTGTCCATCTCCATGAAGTCTTTTTAAACAATGGCTATCAAAATCACACTATCCATAAAATAATTAAAGATTCCATAACCAATAAACAAAAAAGTAAATCTCTTGAAAACCCTAGAATCTCCTTACCCTATATTAAAGGAACCACTGATAAAATTGCCAAAGTTCTCGCTAAGCATAATATTATGGTTGCTTTCACGCCCCCTAACACCATAAAAAACATGCTTGAGTCTGCTAAAGACAAAATAGACCCAAAAAATCATAAAGGTGTTTATTCGATTCCCTGTTCTTGCGGTAAAGTTTATATAGGGGAAACAGGGAGATCCTTTGGAGTAAGATTAAAAGAACACATTAATGACATTACTAGAAATAGGTCAGATAAATCAGGTCTAGCAGAGCACGCATGTTCATCTTCTCACTATATATGTATGGAACAAGCTCAATTAATCCATAAGGAAGACCATTATTTAAAAAGAAGAATTAAAGAGGCAATTGAAATTGAGAAATCCTCCAATAATATGAATAGGGATGATGGTCTTAAGCTAAGTAGTACCTGGAAACCCTTAATAAATAAAATGAAAAAACCTTAAAATAATCTAATTCGCCCTTATGACTGTATTTGTCTTTTCATAATTGATTTCATTAATTAAATAAATAATTTAATTTAATTTAATTTTGAAATTTAAAAAATAAATAATATAAATAAAGAAATATATAAAGAATAATAATAATAAAAATTAAATTAATGGAAAATTAACTATTTAATTAATACATAACATATCACTTGATTTTTATTTAACAAAAAAATATTTATATATAAGTCTTTTAAATAAAATGTATTTATTAATTTAATTTAATTTAAAAAATATTAAAATTAAAATAATTAAAATTAATTAATTAATTAATATATAACACATCACATAATTTTAAATAACATAATAAAAAAAAAATAATAATAATAATAATATATATATATATTCATATACAAGACTTTCAAATATAATTTATTTATTAATATTAATTTAATTTAATTTTGAAATCTATTAAATAATAATAAAAAATAATAATTAATTAATTAATTAGATCAAAATAATTATAATTAATTAATTAATTAATATACAACATATCACATAATTTTAATAACATAAAAATATTTATATATAAGTTTTTAAATTGAAAATTATTTATTAATTTAATTTAATTTTGAAAGATAACATAATAAAATATTTATACATTTGTCTTTTAAATAAAAAAAAATTATTCATAAAATTAAAAAAATTAAAATTAATTATAAATTAATAATAAAATAAATTAAAAAAATAAATAAATAAATATTAAAAAAATAAGTAAATAAATAAAATAAAATAAAATATAAATAAATATTAATTTAAATTGATTAAGAAATATTTAATTAATTAATTATTAAATGTAAATCAATCAAGCCGACATCACAAGCTAAAATGATATCTTTCTATTCTTCTATTAATAGCTTCTTATTCTTCTCGACTCTCTCTTCTCAAAATTCAGATCTCATTACCCTGATGATGGACTCACCTTGCTAGTCCGAAACGTCGGTTTCATAAATTGCTCACAGGTTTTTCCATTAATTAAAATACTCTTCCAGCCTGTATGGAATCTCTCTTCAACATCTTTACTTATTTCAGTTATTTTTATTTTAGCTTCTATGGCCAATTTTACTAACCACAGTGTACTCTACTTTTCCTTTTTAAGTCCACATTTTTCAATTGAAACAAAAGAAATATAACTTAAAGTAGAAATAGGGTCAATTAACACAGTCACATTCTTTCTAAAGATTTACCTTGGGTCTCCAGCATAATGGACTAATGATCTGCTTCTCTTCCATCTAGCATTGCATTAATCCTTAGGACACTGCAAGCAATATCATAAATTGTAGATGCTTCTTACATATTTTTTATCATTGTCTGATCCAGGTGGATATTGGGGGCCACCCACCTATTCCACTTGTACCTACACCATTGTTTCTTTCAGTTTTTTAGTTTCCTTATTTGTAGCACAATTTACTATTTTTTGCAGATTTTTGGGTCCTGAACTTCCGGAGCTATTTTGAGGCCCTAAATGACATTTTTGGAAAAACTGGGAGAAACATGGGTCCATTGACTAATGTTTCTCACTCACAAGTTGTATTCCTTGGATAGATCTTTCTAACAAGGTATTGTGGGCATCAAACGGAGATCATATGCCAAAGTTACGACCCCGGGAAGTTGATGTACCAATTACCCAAAACGGGGCCCATAGTTTGGCGCTTCATCTCCTAGGGTTAGGTTTTTGGATTTTTAGGGCTTTCCATTGTTTCTCAACAATACATAGGCCTTCGAGACTCATTGTAAGACAATTCAGAGGCATGTAGCTGCCACATCTCTTCTCAGAGATAAGCTACCATCGCCCGAGCTAGTTTATTTCAATTTCTGTTTGTAAGCATATTGCAGTGGTATCAAAGCGGTCTGCTCTTTCTCTATTTTTCTTTGCATGTCCCCAAGGAGGTCGAGATATAAGGAGTTATGGCTTCAACAGGTCGAACCTTTGCAAGACCAGCCTCGTAAATCCTAATGGCCTCCCATGGCGAATGAAAAGAAAGACGAGGGGGCAGCAGATCCTATCAAAATCTTGCTCGAAGAGGCCCTCGAGTGAAAAAGCAACGCGATGATGGACAAATTTGCCCAGATCCTTCAATGGCTACCCAAGGGCGACACATATACTTCCACCAGCTACTCTAGAAGCGCCACACCCTTTAAGGTACAAGTTACCTTTGACATTCCCATATTTGAGGGTTAGATAGATGCAGATGTTGTAGATAAATGGTTAAATCTACTAGAAGGGTATTTTTTTGTTCATGATTTTTCCGGCTGGGAAAAGATTAATTTCGCTCTTCTCAAAGTCGCCCCCCACGTCAAGGACTAGTGGGAAACCTTCTATGAGCAGAAGGATGAAAGTACTGCCTCACTGATTTCAGCTGCACCCACTTGGAAATCATTCTGGAATGCCATCAAGGAGCAGTACTACCCTGTCAGAAGCTATGAGGATAAATACATAAAGTGGACCACGCTGTGGCAGGGAAGGGACCAAGATGTGTTGGAGTTTACCAATATTTTTTATACCCTTCACACAAAGTGGGGTATCAAGGATTTTGAGCTGCATTTGGTACTCAAATACCATGGCTGCCTACACAGGTACATCCAGGACGAGATGGAGTTCCTAGACATCCCCTCGCTCGGCATGGCATACTGATATGTTGTCAAGATTGAGAAAAATTTTAAACAGAAGAAGTGAGACTTTGGATCTGTGAATCTGAAGCAAGGGAAAGGTGCCCCCAAACTGTTGAACAAAGGACAAAGCCAAAGTGGGGTGGCCCAAGACAACCCGCCAAAGTCGCAAGCAAAGAACAACACCGCGAAGCCGAAAAAGGACACACGAAAGTGGTGTGAGTTCCATAAGAGCTCCACTCACAACACAAGTGAGTGTCGGGCCAAGCAGTCACTAGTGGTCGAGCTCGAGTCTTCGAAATCAGATGCATGTTTTGACTCTGAGTCAGAATCCGATAAAGGGAATGACAAACAGATGCAGTTTATCGATGCGGAGCCCAACGCCACTGTTGCCACCATGAAGATCCAAAAGGAGGAACCTGAAGATCTAAAGGAGGAGGAGTACCTCTTTCACTCCCATATGTGGGTAAAGGGTTCCCCGCTACAGTTCATTTTCGACAGCGGAAGCCAAAAGAACCTCATTTTTGCAGAGGTCATGAAGTGGTTGGGCTTACCGACCACAGCACATCCACAACCGTACACCATCGGTTGGCTTCACCAAGGACGGGATCTTCGCGTGAGCCAGAAGTGACGCCTTCCATACAACATCAAGCCCTTCACAGATGAGTTATTGTGTGACATTTATCCCCTTGATGTTTGTGATGTATTATTAGGCCAACCATACTTGTGGAAGGGACATGCTATGTATGAGTCAAGGCCTCATTTTTTTATTGTTACTTTGGCAAATAATTTGTACAGGATACCAGAGGTAGCACCACCTATCGCCATCTCTTTGGTTACGGCAAAACAATGCATTACTTACCTCATTTCCAAAACCGGAAAATTTATTTCCCTAATGATACGTCCTCAAGGAAAGAAGAAGACAGTGGCCACGACCTCCAGGCAGGGCCCCTCTGCACAACAACAACAGATGAACAAGGTCATGGAGGAGTACGAGGACATCTTTACCTCCCCCGCAGGGGTGCCTCTACACTGCCAGGTCAAGCACTCCATCGATCTGACCCCAGGTGCACCACTACCCAATGGACCAATCTATTGACGCTCTGTTATGGAGAACGACAAAATTAGGAGGCAAATTCAAGAACTGCTACAGAAAGGTCCCATCTGACCGAGTTCATCACCCTGTGGGAGCCGGATTGTGTTGGTACAAAAGAAGGACGGGACTTGGAGACTCTGTATTAACTATCGGGCGTTGAACAAGATCATTGTCCGGAATAGGTACCCGATCCCACGAATTGATGACCTTCTGGACCAACTGAAGGGGAAAAAATATTTCAGCAAGATCAACTTGAAGTTAGGATATCACCAGGTACCAATCGAACCCTCTGATGTGTGGAAGACTGCGTTCAAAGCCAAGAAGGGCCTTTTCGAATGGTTGGTTATGACTTTCGAGTTGACAAATGCTCCTGCAACCTTCATGAGGTTAATGGATGACATCTTGCGGCCATTCACCAACTCATTTGTAATGGTATACTTGGATGACATCCTGATCTTCAGCCAAATTTTGGAAGAACACCTCCATCACATCCGACAGGTTCTCCACACACTGTGGCAACACAAGTTGTGCCAATTTGGAGAAATGCACTTTTGGCATGACCCAAGTTCAGTATCTACGATACATTATTGATGAACGGGGAGTGCATGTGGATCCAGCCAAGATCCAAGTCATTCGGGATTGGCCAGCTCCAACCACTCTGGCAGAGCTCCGTAGCTTTCTGGGTCTTGCCAGTTTCTATTGTAGGTTCGTTTTGGGATTCTCTCATATCACTTGGCCCTTGAGTCAAGTCACCAAGGGAGGAGCAAAAGCAAAATTCTTTTGGTCTGAATCTCAATAGAAGGCATTCACAGAGTTGAAACATCGCCTCCGCTCGGTACCAGTGCTCGCTTACCAAACTTGCAACAGCCATTTGAGGTCAAGACAGATGCCTTTGACTATGCTATTGGGGTAGTCCTTACTCAACACGAGAATCCAGTGGCATATCATAGTGAGACACAGTCCGGAAGTATCCCACTTATGACAAAGAGATGTATTCCATTATGCAGGTCTGCCGACAATGGAAGCATTACATTTTGGGGAAGGAAACGGTCATCCACACCGACCACCAGCCCCTGCATTTCATACAGATGCAAGGGAAGTTGCAGAATGATCGCCATCACAAGTGGTCCGCGTACCTGTAACAGTTCCATTTGAATATCAAGTATAATAAGGTAGCACCAATAATGTTGCAGATTGCCTCAGCCGACCACCGACCATGGCGTTAACCACCGTGCTCAATTCTTGTGGGCACGAGACTTCTATTTGGCCACTTCTCTACAAAAGTGACCCAAAATTAGGCCACACATACCATATGCTCTTGGAGGTTCAACATGTTCTAGATTTTCACCTCCAGGATGCCCCATTATGCCACCTGGGTCACCTTTGTGTTCCTTCAAGCGAGCGTACCAAGATGATTTGGGAAGCGCACTATAGTCAGGTTGCTGGGCATTTTGAGGTTCAGAAAATGGTGGAAGGCAACTGCAGAAGTATTTCTATTGGCCGAATCTTTGACAAGTTGTCGAGAAGTACATAAGATCCTGCACTTCCTGCGCCATTTCCAAACCAACCATCAAGAAGCAAGGCCTCTATACTCTTCTGCCAACCCCTAGTCAACCTTGGGAATCCATCTCCATGGATTACATGTCGGGCCTTCCTTCTACTAAGCATGGCAACGACTGTGTTTTTGTGGTCATCGACAGCTTCTCGAAGATGGCCATTATGGCGGCGTGCAAGAAGAATATCAAAACAAAAGTCGTTGCTAAACTCTTCTTTGAACGAGTGTGGGTACACTTTAGGATCCCACAATCTATCTTCTTAAATCGGTACAGCAGGTTCCTCAGTGAATTTTGGTCCAGTCTCTGGTCAATGCTAGACACCAAGCTCACTAAGTCCACAGCTTTCCATCCCCATACTGATGGCCAGACAGAGGTCGTCAACAGGATGATTGTACACATTTTGCGCATGTACAACTCAAAGCATCCATGCGTGTGGGATGAGAGCCTCCCATATGTCCAACACAGCTATAACCGGGCTCTCCATAGCTCGACTGGCCACAGCCCCTTCCAGGTGGGCTTGGGATTCCATCCACTATGTCCCATTGATGTGGCCATCTATTTGCAACTACTCAGGCAGATTTGGCTCATGTCCAGTCTGAAACAGATAAGGCAAACAATTTTATTGAGCACATCCAATAGATCCGCCAGCAAGTACACGACATTCTAGATAAATCAAATGCCAAGTACAAGCAACAACATGATCAACATTGGGTGCCACACAAGTTTCAGGTGGGTGACAAACTCTGGTTGCATTTGCAAAAGGAACGCCTTACTAAACACTATCGGAAACTCAGACCACTCTAATATGGTCCTTACACCATTACCAAGGTTGTGGGATACAATGCATTTGAGCTCAGCATTCCCTCATTCCTTGGCCTGCACCTAGTGTTCAATGTGGACCGCCTTCGACCATACTTCCCATCATTCCTAGACACATCAGACATTGCAGAACAACTCACACCTGTAGAGTTAAATCCAGATTACATGGAACAAGCCACAACTCATCATATCGTGGACACGCAGAGAAATAACACCCGACAGCAAAGGATCCAACTATATCGAGTTGTCGAAGCAGGCCAACTCCTTCACCAGGGCATGTGGCTCACCAAGGACAAAGTTCAGTAGAAGTTTCTTCATGTCATGGAGGAACTCAACGCAATGGGGACCATTACTTCCTAAGGGGGGAGGAATGATCCAGATGGATATTGAGGGCCACCCACCTATTCCACTTGGACCTCCACCATTATTTCTTTCAGTTTTTCAGTTTCCTTATTTGTAGCATAATTTACTATTTTTGGTAGTTTTTCGGGTCCTGAACTTCTGGAGCCATTTTGAGGCCCTAAACGACATTTTTTGGGAAAACTGGGAGCAACATAGGCCCATGGAATGATGTTTCTCACTCAAAAGTTGTATTCCTCAGATATATCTTTCTAACGAGATATTGTGCGCATCAAACGGAGATCGTATTCCAAAGTTACGACCCCGGGAAGTTGATGTACCAATTTACCCAAAACGGGGCCCATAGTTTGGTGCTTCATCTCCTAGGGTAAGGTTTTTGGATGTTTAGGGCTTTCCATTGTTTCTCAACAATAAATAGGCCTTTGAGCCTCATTGTAAGACAGTTCAGGGGCATGTATCTGCCACATATCTTCTCATAGATAAGCTACCATCGCCCGAGCTAGTTTATTTCAATTTTTGTTTGTAAGCATATTTTAGTATTTTACATCAATGAAATAAAGTATTATTTATGTTGCATCTTTGTATTTATGGTAATATATGTAATCTGTTGCGTTCTTGTTTAAATTCAGATCATTGTTTTTATATTCAAATGATTTTTTGGACATTCTCTCCACAAATGGTTTTCATTATACCCCCAACACTTAATTGGTAGCCTAGTTGATTTACCAAAGTTATTATTTCCAATTCCTTCTCCCTGCGCAAACTTTGTCCTAAATTTTTGTGTGATTTACATTTATGGTGTAGTTTCCACCCATGACTTTAAAGGTGTTGGAAAAGGTAGGTTTCTTAATCCATTTTTCTTAGCATTGAACTTTTCATTGTTCTTGTCCATCCAACTTTAATAATTGTCACTTTTTTGTTTGTTCTGGTTAAAACACGGGTATGCCTTCCTTATTGTTTCATCCATGCTTTTTGGATTGTAAAATTCAATCATCTCCTTGTATGAAAAAGGAAGGCAGATAATAAACCTATGTAATTTTTCCTTTTATTCTTTCAAGTATGGTATATACCTCATAAAGCTCATGATTTTGTTCACAAATGCATACACTGTTGATTGTCCCAACCTTAGCTCATGGAATTCTTTGGATTTATCATCGAAGTATCTTTATTTTAAATAATTATTTTTTAATTCCTTTTTAAATAACTTCCATGTCAAGTTTTTGCTTCTAATTTTCTTTATGGATTTATTTTCCTCCGACCATAAGGTTGTTTTACCAGTTACTTGATATGTAACCAATCTGACCTTCAAATTATTGGGGTAATTATAAACCTCAAAATACTTTGACTAATTCAGAATCCAAGATTTTTCCCCTTCTTTAGATTCTCCAGCAAAGTTTGGAGGTCTAATCTTTTTAAACTCACCTTGCAACTGAGTTGCAGCCTTTTTCTTCTTAGACACAAAGATACTACTGCCATAATTTTGTTCCTTCTTTTCATCAAACTCGGGCGTTTGACTTTCACTAGAAGTTATAGACTCAATTGTATCAATAGATTCACTTCTAGGCCTTTTCCTATGAGATTTTCCAGCTTTCCTACTGCCCTTATTTTCTTCCAATCTTCTAAGTATGTATCCATTATATCCTCTTGTTCATCCTTTGCTTTAGACAATTTTTGTTGATTGGCCTTAATACTGTCTAAATTTTCCTTTAAACTACGGACTACTTGTAGGATTTCAGATTCATGATTATCTGTATTACCAATTTCTCCACCCATCATCCCCAGCTCAATATTATTCTCCTTACCTTCCCTAGGTGACCCTATAGAAGTATGTCCATTGTTATCTTCAACCATTCTTCAAATTTTTATAGTTGTTTGGTTGTCTGTATGTCACAGAAAATAATATTTCGGTTCAGGACCCATGAAAAGTCTAATATTGTAACCTAAATCTCTGATACCACTTGTAATAGACCTCGTTATACACACCTAATTATTTTTTTTTAACTAAATATAGTAAGTATAACTACTTTTTATCATACCCTTTTACTTGTATGGTAGTAATTTGTCATCAATCTTTACTTTGTATTCTTTTACAATGACCAATTCACAAAAGAGTTTTATCTATGATTCTTGTTATTTGTACACAAAGCTCTTTCTTCTAATACTATACTTGTTTTATATTTAAAATTAAGCCCTCTTAATTACATTTTCCAATCAAATAAGTATTGGTATATCATCACATAATGCACATTGTTTGGCTCATTACAGATTCCTCTTCCTGCCCCAAATATACGTGTAAAAATATTCTAAACATAATCTTTGGAATGTTAGGTTTCCATATTTTTAAATTTTATTTATACCCTAACACAGTGATCAAATGAGGAGATTTTTCATCTCAACGATAAATGGTAATCACTAATTTTGTTGGGTGGAGGTTCAGTAAGCACAGTGGGAGGGCAATGCACTGGATTGCGGACCCGCCATTTTCTCATGGTAGAAAATGTAATTATTTTGAGTGTTAGACTTTTTCCTGTTTAAGGGGTTGGTTCCATTTTTTGTAAAAGGCTTAAGCCATTTCTGCTTTAGTTAGGACATGAGGACCTTTTGGGTAAACGCAAGGGTTACTTTGTAAAATATGTAATATTATTACTGTGGTTAATTTAAAAATTCCTTCTTACTTGACCAAAAAAATTTATACCCTTTATACTAAATAAATTACTAATTATTTATTTAATCTTATGATTACCTTGTAGAATAAAAGGTTTGACTATAATAACTCACATACCCCTAATCCGTATGGGAGAGTCGAACCTAAGTTCACGATACCTCTTAATGTTTTATCAACATGTATTGTCACCATATCATGCTTATTATGCCTTGGTTTAATAGGCTTCATTTAAGAAATATATAAACATACCTTTAAGTAATGAATCTCTTACCTTGTGATATAGTTATGCGAGGCTTTGACATTACACTGCTTGTATTATTAACGAGTGGTCATTGACATGGAACTTCTTGACAATTTTTCTAACACACGTGGTTCTAGTTGCTATTGTGGAGCTTTAAGGTTGTGACACGATGGTAGCTACCTCATGCCTTCACATGGATTAACTTCGATTAATGTGTAACCCTAATCTTAACAATTATAATTTTGGTTTCGGCTCGATCGACAGTTGAAAAGATTTAGGGTTTAATTGGCTGTATTGACCATCCCTTGTGCCATTTGCTTACTCATTCTTTCGCTAGCTCATGGACATAGATATGATCGATCTGCAACTTAATCTAACTCATGCTAACTCTCTACCGTATTGGATATGAGATAATTTGAATACTTTTGGAATTCCATAAACCTTCCTACGTCAATTTTCCATGTTGAAAGTGTTAGGCTAGATGCTCCACTAGTTTCTAGAATTCTTATCAAAGGTAATTTATGTTGCTATAGAGGTAATTTATGTTCAAATCTTTGTAGACTTCGAATTTATGTTTCCAATACTAACTCATTCTATTCACCCTTTGCTTTCCAAGTTTAACAAAACATCGTTGAGCTAGTTATACTTCATATTTTGGTTTCGGATTTTTGTCAATAATTATTCCTCCAGGGTTTTAATAACTTCATTACCACTGGAAGAGTGATGTCGGTTGGGTTCTCATATATTTCATAGGTAATTGAAAAATTCACTACTTGGAATATCTATTATTATTCTCTTTATAATTTTAAATTACCAAGAATCTAATCTTAACAGCTTTTTGATGTAGGGTTTTTGAATCTTTAGTAGATGTTTTCATAATTGGATTTTGTTTTTGATTTCAATAGAGTTTATTTCCAATATTTTAGCAAATAGTTCCACCTTTGCTTAAGTAAGATTTCTTAAATTGTTAAAGACTTTTTTTCAAATTATGTTCTCCATTGTTTTGGCAATACTAGAATTAGGGTTTTTAGTTAATAACCCTATCTTGACATGCTAATTGCTTAAAAAAATTATTCCCTTTAATATCTATATATTGTTGGGTCCCTATAATACTAGTGATTACCCCATTACTATTGTAGTTGTACCCATTATTAATAATTTTTATGCCCCTATTGTCCCCATATTGTTATTACTGTGCCCCATAGAATCCCTCTATTGTTATTTTTGTGGCTTTATATTATTATTGTTAGGTCGGCTGGGTTATATTGTGACTCCTTAGACTCCTATATATAGAAAGGAGGTTTTGTCATTTGAATCATCCAAGAATTGTTCATTTATGTAATGTAAAGGAGGTTGCCCCCTCGAAGAGGCTGAATTTTAAGGCGTTGATCTATCTTTTCTATATTTTCTTGAGCTGGTTTCATAACATTTGGTATCAGAGCTTTGGATTCTAGGGTTTCGCTGCTCCAAACAGGTCATCGTGGCATTTTCTCTATAACTTTTTTTCTGCGATGTTTCAGAAGCTAAAAAAAAAACTCATTTGAGAAGAAATCTCGTTGAACCTCGGGTCTGAATTCCAGAGCTTTTTGTGTTATATTTGCGGAGATATGATCTGAGGAAGTTGGTCTTTTTGCAGACTCCTGAATTACATTCCAAACAGGTGACCTGGGGAAAATCATCATAACTTTCTCTCTGAGCATCGGATTGAAATTTTGTAAGAAGGTATAGAAGAGGACAGACTGTAGTTTCTTGTATATATTTGTCAAAGCCAAAGGTCAAAACAGTGACTCGTGGAACGTCGTACAAGTTGGCTCTACTGAATTAGTCTATAATTAGGTCACTGTGGAAGATTTGGCATAACTCTTCATTGGAGAATCCAATTGGGGTCAAACTAGTGGCATTGGAAAGAGGACATAGAGGGCTAACACAGGTTGCAATTTCAGAATTGGATGATCCGAAATTACAGAGATACAGCAGAGGCAATATCGAGCTCCTACAAAGTGAAAAAAGGTGTGTAGATTTTTTAAATTTTTTCTTAAGCTTGGTTTGAAAAATTATTTTGAAGGAATTCAAAGGGCATAGTAGAGCATTAGTATCGGTAACTGATTCCCCGAGGAAAGAAAATGCAAACACCTAGTAAGCAATCTGAAAGCTCTAGCATGACACATGAAGAAGAAGAAGAAATGATATGTGATATATCAAAATTACAAGACCAAGTGCAACAAATTTCACTCTCACAAAAGCTAACAGAAGCTAAGATAAATGGTGTGGAATCTAAGATAAAGGGTGTGGAAGCCAAGATTGACGATTTGAAGATAGATTTGAAGGCAGATTTGACAAATTTTCTACAAGAAATACTTACTAATGGTGAAAAGGGAGTAAAGGAAACTCATGATGCAAACAAAGGAAATGTTAATCATGATTTCATAGACTCTAATGTTGGATCGAAGATGCACCATATTCCAAAAATCGATATGAGGAAGTTTGATGGCAAGGATCCCGCAACATGGATATTACAGATGGAGCAATTTTTCGATCTCAATAATGTGCAAAACATACAAAAGGTACGTATTGCAACTTTATATTTGGAACCAAATCAGTTTGTATGGTATCAATGGCTTTGCTCTCGTAAACAATTTATCACTTGGGAAATTTTTACGGAATAATTGATAGCACATTATGAGGATACAAAAAGCAACACTTTTTTAGCCAATTGATAAGTCTCAAACAAAAGGGTTCAATAATGGAGCACATTGAGGAGTTCCAAAAATTGAACATAAGGGTAAAAAATATTCCAGAGGAGCATAGGATTGATGTGTTCATAGGGTCTTTAAAGGATAATATCCAACATGATGTTCGCCTTTGGGAACCTGATTCATTAGAGAAGGCATTCAGGTTAGCAAGAAAAATGAAAAGTAAAATTATGGTAACCAGGAAGCATACCACTCACAACTATAAAGACGGAAGTGTTGTTGCCACTAGTCTTTGACAACCTATAAGGTTGACACCACAATAATTGGAAGAAAAAGGAGCAAAAGGGCTTTGTTATAGTTGTGATAGAAAATACGCTAAAGGTCTTAAGTGTGCTGAGAAGAAATTATTCTACATAGATTGTGAAGAGGAAGAAGAAATGAGCAAAAAAGGTCAAAAGAAGAGGATATACTCCAGGAACAAAGCCTAGATGAAAAACAAATGAATCCGACCATATCTTGTAATGCATTGGTGGGAATTACCACTCCTCAAACCATCAAGATAGAAAGACAAATCAAGAAGAAAAAGGTAATAGTGTTGATTGATTCAGGAAGTACCCACAATTTTATTCATTGTAAGGTAGCAAAAGAATTAAATTGCTTCTTATATCCAGCACCAGAGTGTCAAGTGATGGTTGCAAATGGAGGAACAATAAATTTCTCTAGAAAGTGCCATAATATCAAGCTATCCATGGGAGAATATGTATTGACTAGCCCAATGCTTTCCATTCCAATGGGAGGTGTTGATGTTGTATTAGGAGTCCAATGGCTACAATCCTTGGGTACAATAGCTTTTAATTTTCAAGAACTTTTCATGAAATTTTCTGTGGAAGGAAAGGAAGTTGAATTAAGGGGTATTGCAGGGAAACCAGGAAAGATAATCAGCTCTAACGGTATGACAAAGCTTCTAAAAAAGGAACAATAAGGTAATTGCATAATTATGTTCACTAGATGTTTCCACATTGCAATCATCTATTTCTCCAGATCTCCAAAAAGTCTTGGACAATCATTCCAAGGTATTTGAGACTCCCAGAGGTCTCCACCTATTTGTGAACATGATCATGCTATTCATCTGATTCCAGGAAGTGTTCCTCCAAACATCAGGCCGTACAGATATCCCTATGCCCAAAAGAGTGAAATTGAACGTATGGTTGCAGAAATGCTATAGGCTGGTATAATTCAACCGAGTCAAAGTTCTTTCTCTGCTCCAGTAGTATTGGTGTGCAAGAAGGATGGATCATGGCGCATGTGTCCAGATTATAGGGAGCTCAACAAGCTCACTATTAAAGATAAGTTTCCCATTCCTGTCATTGATGAATTACTGGATGAATTGCATGGATCAATTTACTTCACCAAGTTGGATCTTCATTCAGGATATCATCAAATCAGAATGAAGACTGAAGACATTCCGAAAACAGCATTTAGAACTCATGAGGGTCATTATGAATTTTTGGTCATGCCTTTTGGCCTTACCAATGCACCCTCAACATTTCAAGGTTTGATGAATTCAATTTCAAACCATTCCTTAGAAAATTTGTGTTAGTATTTTTTGATGATATACTAATCTACAGCAATTCTTGGAAGGATCATGTTGAACATGTTGACAGGGTGCTACAACTATTGGAGGAGAAACAATTATATGCAAAAAGATCCAAATGTTTCTTTGGAGTACAAGAGGTGGAATATCTGGGTCATATTGTATCTCATGAAGGAGTTAAGGTAGACCCTAGCAAAATTAAAGCCATTAAGGAATGGAAAATCCCCACATCCATAAAACATCTGCGAGGATTTCTCAAGTTGACAGGGTATTATCGCAAGTTTGTTAAGAATTATGGGAGAATAGCAGCACCTCTAACAACACTATTGAAGAAAGATGCATTTTCATGGACTCCAGAAGCAACAAAGGCCTTCGAACATCTTAAAGAGGCAATGTGCCAAGCACCTATCTTAGCTACACCAGACTTCACAAAAACCTTTATTGTGGAATTTGATGCTTCAGGAAATGGAATTGGTGTTGTTTTAATGCAAGATGAAAGACCCATTGCTTTTGAAAGTCGTCCAATCAAGGGAAAGTTTTTACACAAAGCTATTTATGAGAAGGAAATGTTGGCAATACTCCATGCACTTAAGAAATGGCGACCCTACCTAATGGGAAGACACTTCAAGGTAAAAACGGATCATGATAGCCTTAAATACTTTTTAGAACAAAGATTATCCTCTGAAGAGCAACAAAAGTAGGTCACAAAGATGTTGGATTATGACTTTGAAATCATCTACAAAAAAGGGAACCAAAATGTGGTGGCAGATGCACTCTCAAGAAAGGATGAGGATGTGGAAGCATTGTTGTGCGCCATTTCTATTATCCAACCAGATTGGATAAACGAAGCAAGGGAGGAATGGAAGAATGACAAAGAAGTGTGGGCACTTATTCGAAAGTTACAACAAGATTCCAGTACGTCGGATACATTTAGCTGGAAAAATGATTCGTTATGGTACAAAGATCGTTTATACCTCTGTAAGAATTCCTAGCTAAAACAAAAGATTCTTATGGAATTGCACACTTCTCCCTTAGGAGGGCACTCAGGATTTTTAAAAACTTACCACAGGGTTAAGAAGGAATTTTTTTGGGATGGCCTTAATTCAGATATTCAAAAGTTTGTGGCGGAATGTTTGGTTTGCCAACAAAATAAAGTTGAAACAATTAAGACATCGAGTCTATTACAACCTTTATCCATTCCAAGCCAACGTTGGGAGGAGGTTTCAATGGATTTTATCACAGGTTTACCCAAGTCTGAGGGAAAGAGTGTCATCATGGTGGTAGTTGACAGACTTACCAAGTATGCACACTTTTGTGCATTATCACATCCATTTAAAGCCAGTACAATTTCTACTGCATTTATGGAAACAATTCAAAAGCTACATGGAAACCCAAAGATTATTGTAAGTGACAGAGATCCCATTTTCACTGGAAATTTTTGGACAGAATTATTTTCTTGTCTTGGTACTCAGTCAACTCATAGCTCATCTTATCATCCTCAATCTGATGGGAAAACTGAGATAGTAAACAAATGTTTGGAAGGATATCTTCGTTTCTTTGTATCTGATAAACAGACGCAATGGGTCAAATGGTTGCCTCTGGCTGAATGGTGGTATAACACTTCCTTCCATACAGCAACAAAAATGACCCCATTTATGGCACTTTATGGGTATCAGCCACCATCCATCACATCATATTTAAGAGAAAATTCTAAGGTTCAAGCAGTGGAACATCACATCGAACATCAACAACAAGTCCTCCAACTCTTAAAGGATAACCTCGTGTTGGCAAAGAATAGAATGAAACAACAAGCAGATCAACATCGCAACGAAAGAAGTTTTGATGTAGGTGATTGGGTATTCCTACGGCTACAACCATATAAGCAAATGTCCCTCAAGCAAGCTAAGAAGGATAATAAATTATCACCAAAGTATTATGGTCCGTACAAGGTGTTGCAAAATATTGGTACTATGGCATACAAATTGGAGCTTCCTGCAGCTTCTCGATTGCACCCAGTTTTCCATGTTTCATGTTTAAAGAAGGTTATAGGCAATAAGCTCCCAATTCAAACAATATTGCCAAAACTTGACGAGGAAGGAAAAATTATATTGGAACCAGAAGCAGTCACAGAAACAAGAACTCGATAGCTACGAAATCGATCAATTTTAGAGTATCTTATCAAGTGGAAGAACTTATCTGCTGAAGATTCCACATGGGAGGATGAGAATTTTACACAGAAGCATCCAGAACTACTCAAGCGTTGAGGACAATGCTTTTTTGAAGGAGAGGGGCATGTTGGGTCCCTATAATACTAGTGATTACCCCATTACTATTGTAGTTGTACCCCTTATTAATATTGTTGTGCCCCTATTGTCCCCATATTGTTATTATTATGCTCCATAGAATCCCTCTATTGTTATTTTTGTGGCTTTATATTATTATTGTTAGGTCGGCTGGGTTATATTGTGACTCCTTAGACTCCTATATATAGAAAGGAGGTTTTTTCATTTGAATCATCCAAGAATTGTTCATTTATGTAATGTAAAGGAGGTTGCCCCCTCGAAGAGGCTGAATTTTAAGGCGTTGATCTATCTTTTCTATCTTTTTCTTGAGCTGATTTCATAACATATATTATCGTGATCATTATGGTATGTACATGAGAATTGTCATGACATTCCTTTGTTTGGCAGATATATTTCATATATACTTATGTTATCTTTTAGTTAGGGTTTTTTTAACCCTACATAAGTGTTAACATTCATATGTTATGCTTGGTTAATTTATCTCAAGTTTAGTATTTTAGATTAATAATAATTATAGTCTTTCTTATTCTATAACCATTTCTAAATATATATTTATGGTTAATTTGTGAGGCTAAAATGTAGCATCCTGCAATGTTTAAACCTCTAGGTGAATAATATTACCCACACCTTTTCTCATCATTTCCTCTGTATAATATCTATTTTTCTTATGTTTTATCCACTACCTTTAATTGAGAGCTTTATTTTTTTTATTCTTATAGGTAACATATAAACCTTCAGGGAAATTTTGGAATTTTTTCCTTCGAACGATACAGTTTGGAATTATTTCCCTGAGTGCATAATTTTCGACTTCTTTCTTTCCAGGTCAGGTGTCCCTAAAGCCCTTAGTTACTTCTCTACTTCTGTGTGGCTCTATGTTTGAGGACAAAATGCCACAATTTCTGTCTATTGTATTTGGTTCATAGAATGATCTTCATTGCAACTTCCTAAGGAAGTTTATATTCTATAGGCTTTTATGCCTGGCATGTAATTTGGTTAAGGGTGCTTTTAACCCAAAACATTTAACATTTGTAACATATTTACTATTATTATGGTCATTCTTGACCGCAATGCAATTATAGAAGTTTATGCACTTTTAATAAAAGTGTTATGTGTTGATTTCTTTGAATTAATGACTATATTTGTTTCTCTATATGTTCTTATACTTTTGTCTCTATATTGTAGATTGAAGAATTAGATATTCTTTAGTTAATAGTGTGAAATGATTAATGTATTTATCTATTTTCAGTTATTTTTCCAAAAATCATTTGTATGTTTAATTATTTTGTTTAGTACTATTGTCTTTCAGGTCTTTTCAACCTTATGTACATTACTTGTATAATACAATAGTAACTTAATATTTTCCACTAAGCCATCTCATAAATGAGTATTTTTTAGTCTTTATGCTTTGTAATCATGGTATAGTTTACAGTATTGTAGGTGTATATAATATATGTATACATTCCCCTCGTATATTGTCTTAGTTTTTCTTCAGTCTTTTTCCATATGATGTATTTAATCTTTAAAGATTAACTTGGACATTTCAAAACTAGTCCTAATCTCGTTTATTAGTGATTGTATCGAAATATATATATATATATATATATATATACTTCAAGTCCTTTCAACCTGAAAACAATTATTCTTTTTCTATATTTTAAAAGAATAATATTTATGCACATCTTATCTTACCTCAATTGTGTGTGTGTGTGTATATATATATATATATATATATATATATATATATATATATATATCACTCAGCATACTAATAAAAATAAGTTCATAAAAACAACTAGTCATTTCTAATTACCAATTCGTCTCTTTGAAATTTACATAGTAATATTCTTATAGATATCTCAAACGATAAATCTAATCATTTGAATTTTTATTCCTTCTTTTCAACATCTATTTTAGCTTTTCCACAAGTCTAAATGCATGCAAAATCTCAAATGATTACAATATTTCACCATGTAAATTCTCAGCTTTTCTTTTACTGTCTCTAGTGTTTTAATTCAAATCTTGAACTTGTGTAATAAAAAAAATATAAAATAACAAATTATACTTCTTAAAATTCAAAAAGTTATAGATACTAACTTGAAGTTAATAATCTGAAAATTAAAACTAGAGCTAACTAGCTCCTTCCATCCTTAACACTTTTTCCAAAAGAAAATGTCTCCCTCAGCACTCAGGCCTGCAAATCCTCTTTCAATAGTTATTGTCACCTTTTTCATTTCAACAGTTTTTCCACTATGTGACTTTCAGCGAGCAAAAGACAAAAATATAATACCCCTTTACCAAAACAATTAGTAGCTAGTAACTACATCCACCTCATCCAACATGTGGCAGGTAGTTACTAGCTCAATTACGACCCCTACTTCCCCACTCTCAAAGGCAACTCCTATCTTTAAGGGAAGTTTAAATCATTTCCATTATCACTTATAATCTAATCATGCATATTAGATGCATAGGACTTAATTAATAAGTTTGATCAATGTCCAACATTAACTTGCAGCCATATCTCTTTGAGCCAGGTGTAGCTTCAGCATCAATTTCCAGATTCCTTTATTTTATTAACAGCATAATAAATACAAATTTACATTTAACATTTATCAGTAATATATCAATGATAAACTAGTTCCAAATAGCTATTTAAATTTAAAACAACAACCATAATTAATCGTATACAAATTTACAACATAAACTCCAGATCAAGGGACATCACAATGATGCATTGTATTGCTCTCATACTACTAGTAGTTAGAACAAAAGATACAAAAGTGAAAACATTTTGGCAAAGAAAACAATGGTTGGTCTAAGGAGAACAAAATCCAATGAAGAAAGGGAGTGTTTCAAATATTCCCATCAATTTAACACATCATAATGAAATTGATATCTTGAGGAAAAATAGTGTTGAGCATTCCCAACTGAAGCAAATAGACTTGTCTCCCATTGATGTTCAAGGAAAATATTATAACTCCAATGGTGAATGAAACTATTGTCAAAGGAAACTTGTTTTCTCGGCTAGAATGAATTAATTGTTGAACAGGGAAGAATGAATCATTACAAACTTTAACTTTTTGTGTAAAGAATGGTGAATATTTGAGTGCAAATTTCGAGGTGGAGAAGTTCAATGGGAAGAATAACTTCAAATTGTGGAAGCTAAAGATGTAGGATTTTTTGAGGCAACAAGGGTTGCACAAGGCTCTAGAAGGCAAGAGAAAAAAACCAGTGGACTTGTTTGATGAAGACTAAGAAAATCTAGATGTGAGAGCTCTCGCCACCATTCGGTTGTGTTTGGTAGACGATGTCATTTTCAATATTATTGGAGAGGAAACAGGATTGAGCCTATGGATAAGAATCGTGAGCCTCTATATGACAATCGCTAACAAACTGAATCTACTTGAAGCAACAATTGTATACTAGTCTACAGATGAAAAAAGGTACCAAAATTAATGATCATTTGAATGTATTTAATACTCTTATATGCCAGTTATCTAGTGTGAATTTAAAAATCGATAAGGAAGAAAAGTCATTTATGTTATTATGCTTTTTGCTTGAGTCTTGGGACCATCTCATCACTTCCATTAGTTTTAGTACAACCAGTTCTCTTCACTATGGATTTGTTGTGGGAACATTATTGTATGAGGAGGTGCAGAGAAAATATAGTGTAGAAACTTCCACACCTGCAGCAACGGTGACTAGAGTTTAATCCAGAGAAAGAGGGGAGAAATTAAGACATACATCAAGACCTAAGTCAAAAGGAAATAAAGGTAAGCTAAAATGTTTCTAGTGCGATAAAACAAGGCATCTCAAGAAGGATTGTTCAAAGTGGAAAGAATCCAAGGAAGACCCCAAAAAGGAGATAAACCTGGTTTAATCAAATTCAAGTGTGGTTGATGAAGTTTTATCTATCTGTAATGTCTCTCAATATCATGAAGAATGGTTATTAGATTCTAGTGCTTCACATCATATGTGTCCACATCGGAGTTGGATTTCTTCATATCAAATAGTTGATGGTGGTATTGTTCTTATGGGGAACAATGTGTCATGTAATATTGTTGGGGTTGGTGTTTGGTCAATTTAGAGTGTCCTAAATTTCTATATTAATTGTCAGTCTGGGAGTCGTAAACTGTCGAAGTGTGGCGCACTATATGTGCAAGATAACGTATTTCTTACTTTTTGTCGTTTTTTATTTTTTATTTGTTTTGGGGGTTTTTATCTTCGTTTATCTCCTAATGAGAAATGAAAATTCTAAAAGACAAGTATGGATATAAATATTCAAGGCAATTATGTCATTTATAATGATTTCCAAAAATTCAAACTCAGAAGGTCTTTAGAACATGCAATGATGAAATCAATTTCTAAAAGAAAATAAAAATGTGCCACTATTTTAATCAAACAAATAGTGAACTATTGATCATGAAACCATTATCCCTGCTGCTGTCTAAATACAAGAGAAATGAATTAATCTACTATACTCAAAGAAATCCAAAAATTGCAAGTAAAGTAGAGCTAAAATCAAATTACATCAATTCATATTCTGACCCCTCGCCAATTAGTCTCACTATGGCTTTCAGAGGTAATCATAAACAACTTGAGCAATCTGATATCTATTTGCAGAAAAGTAAACTTAAAATCAAATCACATCAATTCATAGTCTAACCCCTCGCCAGTTAGTCTCGTTATGGCTTTCGGAGGTAATCATAAACAACTTGAGCAATCTGATATCTATTTGCAGAAAAGTAAACTTAAAATCAAATCACATCAATTCATAGTCTTACCCCTCGCCAGTTAGTCTCGCTATGGCTTTCGGAGGTAATCATAAACAACTTGAGCAATCTGATATCTAATTTGCAGAAAAATAAAACTAATATCAAATTACACACTCATACTTCAATCCCTCACCATTAGTCTCACTATGGCTTTCGGAGGTAACTGACAATGATATGAGTAATTTAATATCTAAGCTAACTAATAAAGCCAATGAACAGAACTGAAATAAACAAAACAGAGCTGGAATTAAAAGCTAAGAAAAATAAGTCAGCAGAAAGACAAGATTGATTCCATGTCATTAGTCATTGTGAAAACTATATGCAAATTCCCGGGCTGCCTACTGTAATCTGGAACAAATACACTCTAATCAGCGTTAACAGCAATGTAAAGCATATAAAATTATGGACAAAATAAAATGTTAGTACCATAAGAAATGCAATATATACAAGTGAATAACTATGGCATAATGAACGTAAAGAAACACAGCATGAAATTGTACAGCAATATGAAACAAAACCTCGGCGTGTGCAGGGGCCCTCTGCACAACCTCGGGCAACAGCTATCAACCACGAATTATGCTCAGAAACAGAGTCTTCTCATATATTCAGAACGCAATCATAACAACGAAACAATGTCACGGCACAGTGGGCTCGTTAACAGTGAACGATACATTCAAAAAACTAACTATTATGTGTATGGAAACACATTATTTATAACAGAAGGCTACATAACTGATTTCCTAAAAACTGCGCTGACAGAGGACACGTGAATGACAATGTCCATGGATCTAGCATCATGGCTGCCGTGATGATTAAATCTATTGAGGGTGGCTGTTGGATTCACCTTATGGAGCAGTCCACAGGTGTCGATATGTCCCCAGAGATCTAGGAACGGCCACGCAAGTCTTCACGTGTTTGGAAACGGAGTCCTGTTGCTGTAGGACTCCTATATTTGACCACCGCTTGACCACCTTTGACCACGGCCTTCTTCGATGAATTCGACTGAGCCAATAGGACTCGATCCATGTCCACGTCATTTTCAACTTGCCCATGTGGCTCGATTTCCTGAAGACACCTGCAATATAGACTTTAACAAAAAGGCTGCAAAAAGTTGAACTGGCTACGGAAAGTGAAAAGATTCCGCAGCTTATGAGCAAAACTCTAGTTCAAACAGCAAACACAGAACATAGTTAGAAAACCACTTTATGTGCTCTTTTAACTCAATATGCAATGATGTTGATAGCTTATTAGGTCCAGGTAGATGGAGAAAGTTTAGGAAAATATGTAGGAAAAGTGTGGTTTTGGGGCTCAACAGTTGGCAGGATTAAGACTAAAATGTTTTATGGTATTGTAAGGACATTGACAGAAGTAAAAAATGTACCTAAACTTAAAAATAATTTTATTTCTTTGGGTCCCCGATCGAGGTGAATATCGAAGAAGGCAGGAGGTTGGATGGTGAGCTCGCCACCCATTGATGAGCGAAACATTTATGAGGGTATATGATGTGGCCAGCCCCTTGAATGCACAAGAATGTGAGCATTCATCACTTAGTTAACCTGAAAAATGTACATCTAGGTTTTTGCTCTATTTGTAACACTCTTCCTCTACATTATTTATGGTGGAATATGCTCGTGCCCCTGTCACGAGTGGGATTTCTTTTGCATGCCACAAGCAACGAGGGCCAATGCATGCATTAGGGGAATTTTGAGGTCTAAAATGGGCCTCCTAGGGAAATTATAAAATAATAGTGGAAATAATAAAATAATATTAAATTACGTCATCAAATTTTAGAGGGAAAAAGAAAAAACTATCATTTCAACTCATATTTTCAACTTATCTCCCTATGGTTTCTTCAAATTTCGAGCGGAAACACTTGTTGGATGCAAAATTTGATTCCTCGTCCAAGGAGTACCCATGTTGCATACTTTCGA
Organism: Pinus tabuliformis; assembly: GCA_031772625.1. NCBI lineage: Eukaryota > Viridiplantae > Streptophyta > Pinopsida > Pinales > Pinaceae > Pinus > Pinus tabuliformis. The sequence continues at coordinate 815,230,684 of CM062814.1, forward strand.
TGGACCCTACTACACAAAAAATGAAAAATACATGAAAAACGTGATTACAATCACTTTTTTTCATGTATTTCTCATTTTTCGTGTAGCAGGGTCCATTGAAAGTATGCAATATGGGTACTCCTTGGATGAAGAATTAAATTTTGCATCCAACGCGCACTCACGCTCGAAATTTGAGTAAAACCTTAGGGAGATAAGTTGGAAATATGAGTTGAAAAAGTAGTTTTATTAATTTATTATTTTTTAATCTTATTACTTTTTTACGCCAAAAATGGTGAATCATCCCCCATGGTTGACATAATCATCTTGAATCCTATTGGTTCTTATAAAGTTTATTTTGGTTGTACATTTTTCTTAGGAGGCCCATTTTAGACCTTAAAATTCCCCTAATGATAGTTACACTATACTCCTCGGGAATTATTTCTTTCTTTTCTCTATAACGAGTCTTACTATGCCTATTACTAGTCTTGCAGTGGTTTCTTTCTATTGGGGCAATGGTTTGGTCTTTGTTCTTTAAAAGGATTGGTGGTTTTGGCATGATTAGGGAGGAGGGATGGACAATAATGTTGGTTGTTTTAACAGGGCTGCTCATTGGTCAGGGTGTTTCTTTCCAATTCTGGAGTCGTCTAAGTTAGTTGTTAACTTGTTATCTCTAGCCTTGTTGCAATTGAAATTTGGGACGAAGACGGGTGTCCATACAAGGGTATTTCTTGAGTCTCTTGCCTTTATTGTTATATCCTTATATTATGAGTCAATTGGGTGCATTATATATGTTTCGGTTCTAGTTACATGGCTAGCAGTGTATTGTCAGCAACTAGAAGTATTAACATATCTTAGGTGTCCCTTTTTTCCTCTTGTTTCTCTATACCTTCACTTTGTGTTGATATTTTCTGTTATTGTTTTCTCCTTTCCATTCCTATCTTTATTTGGTCCTACCTTGTCTTTCTCCCTTTGCCTCTGGTGTGTAGTGTCTAGAACCCCAGTGTTTCCATATCCTATGCAACACGCCTCGATGGTGCATGCGTAGTTGCCGAGGCAACGGTGGCATAGGTCCCCAAGATTGAAATCGTGTTGGGACATAGGAACGAGAGGTTGCAGATACATTATGCTCTATCATCCCTCCTAAAATGAGCAATGAAATATTTCACCTTGATTCCCTTACTATTGTGGACCATCAAGATTTTTCAAACTCATAGATTCTTGAGGAGGTAGCTCATTGGGTTCCTATCCCTAGCCATATCGAGGGAAGACAAAAACAATATCTCAACTCCATTTCCCTATACTAGCAAATGAAGACCCTCTTGAGTAGGGGCTTGAAAGATAAACACGAAGAGTGATACGACATCTTTTTTTCTTTGAATGATATTAAGTATGCCCAATGTCATCAACATGTTTTCCTGAAAAGACTCATTGCCAGGATAGCCCATTTAGAGAGCCACCTTCAGTGTGAATCAAACACTCTAGCTCCTCCATGGTCGAGCGCTAAAGACCCTACTCCAGTGACTTCTTCAAATTCTTGACTTCGTATTAAGCATGATAGTAGCTCCTTTTATTGCAGTTCAATAGTAGATAGGCCTCTTTTGCATCAGTTGGTTTTATTTTGGACAGTCTATTTCCTCTGTAGGCAGTTAAAAAATTTGGTTTCCCTTATGGCAGATTGAAACTACATACGATGAACTCTATTTAAACTATGGTTATATGGCTGACGTATTTTGATATTTTTCTATTCTGAGTTAATATCAATATAAATTCACAACAAAAATAAAAATTAGGAGTTTTGGATTTTGGAGGCCGCAGGCTTACAGGCAAGGTGACACACTAAAAGTGTCGAAGGGAATCCTAGTGGCTATGAAGGCTACAAATATTGGGAATCTTTACAAGTTGAAAGACAACACTCAAACAAATGAAGTGGAAGTTTTATTTGAGGAAGCTAATAAATCCACTCGTTTATGGCATCAGCAATTGGATCATATGAGTGAGAAAGGACTAAAGGTAGTGATAAACTACAAGTTACTTCCATATTTGAAATCTTTGAATTTGAATTTCTACAAACATTGTGTCATTGGGAAGCAATGTAGACAAAAGTTAAAAAAAATGGAGTCATACTTAAAAAGGTATTTTTTATTACATCCATTCAGATGTGTGAGGCCCATTTCCTACAGTTTATTTTGGTCAAGCCTCTTATTTTGTAACATTTGTAGATGATTACTCTAAGAGGGTGTGGGTCTATGTTCGAAAAAATGAAGTTTATGTGTTTCATGGATTTAAAGAATTTAGAGTTTTGGTTGAAAAGAGAACTGGGAAAGAAATCAAGTGTTTGAGAACGAATAATGAAGACGATTTCACCTCTTTGGAATTTGAAAAATATTGAAAGGAAGCTAAGATCCAAAGACATAAAACCGCAACATACACACCATAGCAAAATGTTGAGGCAAAACACATAAACAAGACTCTTCTTGAGATAGCAAGGACCATGCTCAGCAATGCTAGTTTGTAGCAAGAGTTGTGGGCAGATAGTCACCATTGCTTGCTATTTGGTGAATCAATCACCATCAGTTGCCATAAATTGTAAAATTATTTAAGGGTAATGGATAAGTCATCTTTGTGATTACTCAAATTTAAACAAAATTGGTTGTGAAGCTTATGCTCTTACTCTTAAAATTTAGCATTATGAGTTAGATCCCATATCAACGTATTATTTTGTTGGTTATGATGATGTACTTAAGGGATATCGATTGTGGAAACTTATTGTTGACAAAATCGTATTTAGCAATGATGTAGTATTTTACGAATCCTCTCTCATAAAATCAAATAATGTAGAAGTTGAAGTAAAATAGGAACATGTACCACAACATCAAGAAATTCATTTATAGACTTAGCCATCCACAAAAACAAGAAATCAAGAAGAAGCTTATAGAAAGGAAGAAGATAAGGATACAAAAAATATACAGAGAAATGTGGAAACACCACAACCAATAATGAGGAGAATTGCAGAAGACAAAAATCCTCCTAAGAGGTATGAAAAATATGTTTCATTTGTTGCTTTGATTACTAATGATGGGGAACCTTCATGTTATTAGGAAGCAATGAATGATACTAAAAGTGCCAAATGGAAAATAGCAATTAAAGAAAAAATGGATGCCTTAAAGATGAACAAAACATGGGACCTAGTAGAACTCCCAAAAGACAGAAGGGTTGTAGGGGTGCAAGTGGGTCTACAAATTGAAGAATGGTGTTGATGGAAAAGTTGAGAGATACAAAGAAAGACTTAATGCAAAAGAATATTTTCAAATGGAAGGTATTGCTTTCCATGAAATGTTTTCACTTGTTGTCAAGCTTGTTTCTATTAGTGTTGTATTAGCACTAGTTGTTTTATTTTACCTTCGGTTGGAGCAATTATATGTTAAAACAACATTTATAAATGGAGATTTGGATGAGAATATATGTGTGTGTGTGCACGCATGGAACAACCAAAAAGGTTTATTCAATATCATAAGAGAAGATTTGTTTGCAAACTCAAAAAGTTATTATATGGCCTAATGTAGTCTCCCAGGCAATGGTAGAAGAAGTATTACTTCATGGTAAGCCAAAACTTTACTAAAGTAAATAGGATCATTGTGTTTACTTCAAATGTTTAAATGGCATATTCTATATCTTGATGTTATGTGTTGACTATATGCTTGTCGCAAGCAAAAGAATGATTGAGATCAACCAATAAAAGCTCGGTTGGCTAGGGCTTTTGATATGAAGGATCTAGGAGTAGCAAAACAAATTCTAGGCATGGAAATACACAGAAAAAATGGTAAGTTTTAGTTATCACAACAAATGTATAGAAATAATTCGTAAATTTTGATACGAATAATGTGAAACATGTAAATATCTCTTTTTCTTCTCATTTTAAGTTTTCTTCAAGAATATGTCCTAATAGTATAGAAGATAAGAATTATATGTCTCATGTATGTGATGGTATATACTAGACTAGATATTTCACATGAACTTGGTGTTGTCAATAGATACATGGAAAATCCAAGAAAAGGTCATTGGTCAATAGTGAAATGGATGTTTTAGTATCTTAGAGGCACAATGGTTGTAGTTATCAACCTATGGTTATGTTGATTCAAATTTTGCAAGTGACATGAACAAAAGGAGGTCTATTTCAGATTATGTTTTCTCTTGCAAGAGAATCTATTAGTTGGATGTCAAAGCATCAAAAAACGACTGCATTATCCACCACTAAGGTAGAATATATCAATGTATCACATCCATGCAAATAGGCAATTTGATTAAAGGGTCTTCTAGATGAGTTTGTGTCAGAACAAGAGATAACTCCTCAAATGAATTGTGTTTATTCATTAAGATTACTCGTGGTTATATACATGAGGGAGTGACTTTTGGGCTTCACCTCCTGATGGCTCTTTATTTTCCATTATTTACTATTTACATTATTTACAAGTGTTCACTCAATCCCAATGATTAGGTGTCAACATTCCCAACCTTAATCCGAAGGGATTTCGATGAGTCCAAGCATCATTTTGAATCTTTCAAGGTTTTCTCTTCCAAGCGCTTTGGTGAAGATATCTGCAATCTGCTCATTAGTGGAACAATGACGTAGATGGATTGTCTTGGCCTCAACATGATGTCGAATCATATGGTATTTTGTATTCATGTGCTTCGTTCGATTATGGAAATTTGGGTTTTTGGCCAACTTTATTGCAGAATTGTTGTCAATCATGAGTGGAGTTTAATGTACCTTTTTTACCTGCAAATCTTCCAGGATTTTCCTGGGCCACACAATTTCTTTTGTTGCCTCAGTTGTTGCCACATATTTTGCCTCTATTGTGGAATCTGCTGGAACTGATTTTTTACGTGATCTCAAGGAGACAGTGCCTGATCCAAGACTCATAGCATAACTTGAAGTAGATGCCCCAGTGTCTTTGTCTCCATCGAAGTCTGAATCAGAGTATCCAATCAAGCTGAAGCCACCCACCTGTGTATACTTGAGTCCAAAGTTTGGGGTTCCATTCAAGTACTGTAGAACTCTTTTTGCAACAGAGCAATGTCCCTCACAAGGCTTTTGCATAAACCTGGAGAGGATTCCAACAACAAACAAAATGTTTAGTCTAGTAGTAGTCAGGTAGTTGAGACTTCCTACAAGTTGTCTATACTTAATTGCATCATCAAATTATTTTCCTTCAATGGATGTGAGCTTTATGTTTTGTTCCATTGGAGTAGTCAAATAATTGCACTTGGCCATGCCAAACCTGTTCAACAGATCTCCAATGTACTTTTGAGAGAGGAATATAGACTTCAAATGTTGAGTTACTTCAATACCAAGATAGTAGTGAACATAGCCCAAGTCAATCATTTCAAAACCTTCCCTCAATTCCTTCTTTATGGATGCATGTAGCTCTCATTGTTCCCTGTCATCAAAAGATCATCTACACATACCACAAGATATACAACTATTTTTCCAGCTTTCTTGACAAACAAAGTTGCATCATCAAGATCATAATGTTTGAAGTTGAATTTCAGAAGATGCTTAGTTAACTTGTCATACCAGGCTCGTGGTGCTTGCTTGAGGCCATACAAGGATTTCACAAGTTTGCATACTTTATGTTCATGTCCCTTCACAGCGAATCCCTCAGGCTGGGACATAAAAAAATTCCTTTTCAGATCTCCATTAAAGAAAGCATTTTTTACATCCATTTGATGGACTTTCCAACCGTTGGATGGTAGCCCATTTTTTTGTGGGGGAAAAAGTATCCTCATAATAGACCCCTTCCTTCTATGCAAAACCTTTTGCCACAAGCCTCGCTTTATGCTTGTCAAGTGAGCCATCAGCTTTATACTTGTTCTTATAGACCCACTTGCAGCCAATTGGTTTGGTTCCCAATGGAGGATCAACCAGCTTCCAAGTGCCATTCTTTATCAAGGCATCATACTCATTTTGCATCGCTTCTTTCCATTCATCGTGACAAGCGGCTTCTTTGAAGGAAGTTGGTTCAAAATCTGTAGACAAATTCAGTTCACAATCATAAAAAACATCCATATCAATAGGTGAATCAGAATCATCTACATCACCTCCATTTTTCCTAGTTGAATTTCTTGTTCTTGTCTTTTCAACCTCATCAGGATGAACACTTTCAAGTGTCTTTGCCAGCCACTTTGGGGGACCTTTCTAAGATGGTCCAAGTTGTTTAGTTGATTGAGTTGGAACTTAATCAAGATTGAGTCTCCTAATTATGTCAGTCACATCACTCAAAGTATCATCACTAGTTAGAGTTTCATGTGGGGGAGAGAGTGCTTCAGAAGAAGATTCCACATATTGATCCAGTATAGGAATCCCCCCTTCAAGATGTGGAATTTGATTATCAAATTCTTGAAATGATTTTGCATGTCTGAATCTATCCAAGCGATCAAGTTGTTGTTCAACAACATTGTCAGCTTTGGAATATTCAAGAAAGATTACATCTCTAGATACAACAAACTTTTTATTAACTTCATCATAGAGACGATATGCTTTGGAGGTATTTGAATACCCCGAGAAGATACACTTACGACTCCTTGCACCAAGTTTGTTTCTATGTACGTTTGGTATCAAGGCATAACAAGTGGAACCAAAGACCATGAGATGATTTACCGAAGGAATGTGTCCATACCACATTTCACAAGGAGTCTTGTTTCTAATAGCATTAGATGGACAGTTATTCTTTACATATAGAGCACATAGAAATGCATCAACCCAAAACATCAATTTTACATTCTTGAAAAACATCATGGAACGTACCATATTTGAGATTGTCCTATTCATTCTTTCAGCTACTCCATTCTGTTGGGGATTATAAGGCAAAATTGTTTGATGTTTGATCCCATGTAATGATCCTAAATAGGAATACCAGTGATACAAAGAAAATAATCTGTGCAGCAAATTATAAAAACGAAATACACATTAAACATTCACAGAAAAGCTGCAAATATGGAACTGATGAGCCATTTTATTAATTATCTGAAGGCCAAATACAATGGATGACAAGATGGTGCCTGTGGGCTTGTCTCAATGACAAACTGGACTAAACCCAGCTGATGGAATAGCTGAGATGATGGTCGTTCAGTTGCTACACCACTTTTCACTGCGATGTCCCAACAAATTTTTGATCTGCAACTTCGACCTGCTAGAATGTGCCCAAAATTTGTCCAGAAATTTATATCCTTCCAGCCATAGACTCTTAAATAAAAACCCAGAAGGGAATTTCTCTGGTTTTGACTTTGGGTTTTCGGCCTCCTTGGAGCCTCTCCACCAGCTGCTACAGCCAAATTCGACTTACAGGAAATAACCAGCAACTCCCTTTCCAAATACCCCTGGAACGATGGGCTCACCTTCACTGACTAACTCCTTGCTCCCTAGATGACTGCTCTCCGAGCACCACGAGTTTGCTGCTACAGTGGCCTCTGCGTTGGTCCAACTTACTGCTACTCCGGCAGAGTTGCCTTTTTCCATGTTGCCTCCTCAACTCCCAGCTCTCCTAGCAAGATGTGAATCCCTTTTTGTTGGTCTATTCCCGGCTCTCCCAACACGTTGTGAATTCCCCTTGTTGAATACCAACTCCTCCTGTGTGTTCTCTGGCTGCCCAGGAATACGCAGTTTTCTCCTACGCTGATGGCTGAAATGTGTGACTGTACCGGACTCCCTAAAAATCCCTGTGTAACAGCCTCCCTAGGGCGAGCATGGATGGTCCCCTAAAGAAGAGGTTGAATCTTCCCTGCGGAAGACTCGTGGATAAACAACCGGTAGACTCGTTGAACAACAGAGTGTACAAAATGAGTTTGTTGTCAAAATAATCAGAATGCCTCCAAAATGAGAGTTGATCTCTCTTTATAGCTCCTTCGGCCCCCTTAGCCTCATGTGGGCCCCTCCATCCACTAGCTCGAATTCCCTCCAACGTATCCTTGGCCACTTTTGAATTATGCATGTGATGGCCCCCACATTCCATTTGCTGCCAAAAATAATTCGAACTGCCTATAGTTCCTAAGTTTTTGCGTGCGGGGTCCTTCTCCTAAACCAAAATTGCTGCCAAAATTGTGTTGTTGCATCCTGTGACTAATTCATTTGAGAAGGGACATGACATTCCTCCCCTCCCAAATGTTTCTTACCCTCAAACAACCTCAAAGCCGGGTGCTCTAGTATGTGCTCACCCTCCCAGGTGGCATCCTCATCTGGTAAGTTCTTCCAGCGTACCAAGAACTCCCTGATGATTCTGCTCCTCAGTTTCCTCTCTCTTCTCTCCAATATGGCCTCTAGTTCCAGCACCAAATAGCCATCATCATCCAATGGGGGTAGATCAACTGTTGCAATCACCTGATGTCTCAGCGCCTTCTTCAGGCATGAGACATGAAACACGTTGTGGATCCTTCTCCCCGAAGGTAGTGCTAGCTCATAGGCCACCTCCCCAACGCGCCTGGTCACCTGGTAGGGCCCATAGAATCCTGGTTGTAGCTTTTCGACCCCCTTCTGTTTCAGTGTGGACTGTCTGTAAGGCTGCAACCAGAGGTACACTAAGTGCCCCTCCTCAAAGTGTCTCTCTATCTTATGCCGATATGCATACAGTTGTTGTTGATTTTAGGTTGTCACTAGATTATCCTTGAGAGCTTTAAGGATATCTTGGCTCTCTTGGACCCAGTCTTTGGCCTTTGGGGCCTGGCTATCTCCGAAAATAATATCAGCAAAAGTTAGAGCATCATAACCATAAAGGGCACAGAAAGGAGTCATACTAATAGATATGTGGTATGTGGTGTTGTAGCAGAACTCGCCCAAGTGAAACCATCAAATCCACGTCCTCTGCTGACCTATCACATAGTTCCTCAGGTACCCCTCCAACCACTGGTTGACCCTCTCTGTCTGGTCGTCCGTCTGAGGATGGTAACTGGTGCTAGGAGTAAGCTCTGTCCCAACCAACTTGAAAATATCCTGCCAAAAGCCACCCATGAATCTACTGTCTCTGTCGCTAACAATGTTCTTGGGGAGTCCATGTAGTCTGAAAACCTCCCGGAAGAACAACTCAGCTACCTGGGTTGCCGTGAATCTAGTGGGGATGGTGAAGAAGTGGGCAAATTTGGTCAGCTTGTCGACCACCACATATATGTAGTCCTTCCCCTGTACTGTGGGGAGCCCCGTGATGAAATCCATCGAGATACTTTCCCATTTCCCCTCTAGAATGGGAAGTGGTTGTAATAGCCTTGCAGGGTGAGTCAACTCCCCCTTGTTCCGCTGGCAGGCCTCACACTCCCTTACGTGTTGCAGCACGTCCTCCTTGAGGCCTTTCCACGTGAACCTCTCCCGAACAGCCATGTAAGTCTTCCAGAACCCCTGGTGTCCGGACAGTGGTGAATCGTGAGCTGCCTGGAGTACCCTCTCCCTCAACTACGAGTTGGGCACTAAGTAAATGCGCCCCTTGTAATAGATGACCTCATCCATCACATGGTAACGCTCATCTGCATGTGTCCCCTCTAGCACCTCGCAGGCCCTCTTGTCCTTGGAGTACTCAACCAACAGCTGAGCCTTCCAGTCCTGGCAGATGCTCATAAGAGATAACCCAGTTGGCCTCCTGGATAGAGCATCAGCCACCACGTTGTGCTTGCCCCACACATACTCAATATCGAAGTCGTAGGCCTGCACCTTGCTGACCCATCTCTGTTGCTTGTCGTTGAGGCCCTGCTGCCCCATGAAATGTCGAAGACTGTTGTGATCAGTCTTCACTCTGAATCGGTTTCCCACCAAGTACTGGCGGAACTTGGCCAATGCATGCATGATGGCCAACATCTCCTTGTCATATATGGAATATGACAACTCATGCGATAGGAGCTTCCGACTCTCGAAAGCTATGGGGTGCCCCTCCTGTGACAAAACGGCTCCAACTCCCACCCCTGATGCATCACACTCCACCGTGAATGGCTGGGAAAAATCTGGGAGTGCCAAGATAGGGAAACTACTCATCACCTCCTTGAGGCAATCGAAAGCGGCATGTGCTCCCTCAGTCCACGCGAAGGCTCCTTTCTTGGTCAAGTCGGTCAAGGGCACTGCCAGCTGTGCAAACCCTTTGACAAACTTCCTGTAGAAAGTGAAAATGCCCAAGAAGCCTCTCAGCGTAGTCACGTCTTGGGGTACTGGCCAATCCGGATGGCCCTGATCTTCTCTTCATGAACCTTCACCCCATCTGCTCCAATGATATGCTCGAGATAAAGCATCTTTGTCAAACCAAACTCACATTTGGAGAGCTTGGCATAGAACTGTTGCTCGTCCAGAATGCGCAGTACCTCCTCCAAGTGTTGGAGGTGCTCCTCCCATGTCCGACTATAGATCAGACTGTCGTCAAAGAACACTAGCACAAACCTCCTCAGCTGCCCCCAAAAGATGTGGTTCATGTAAGACTGCAATGTGGCGGAAGCATTGGTCAGCCCAAATGGCATGACCAGAAACTCAAAGTGCCCATAGTGGCACCAGAATGTTGTCTTCGGGATGTCTTGATCCCAAACTCTGATCTGGTGGTACCCTGAACGCAGATTGATCGTAGAGAAGTACTTGGCTCCTCTAAGCTCATCCATCAGCTCAGCAATGCGGGGAATGGGGTATCGGTTCTTGAGGGTCTTCCTGTTAAGGGCTCTATAGTCTATGCACATCCTAGGGGTCCCATCCTTCTTCTTCACCAGCACTACGGAAGAAGCAAAAGGACTGGAACTAGGCCTGATGTGACCCAAAGCAAGCAGCTCCTAAATAGCTTTCTCGATCTCGTCCTTATAGGCTTTGGGGTGCCTATAAGGAGTGGTGATGACTGCTTGTATGCTCGGTTCTAGCTCAATGGTGTGCTCAAACCCCCATCTGGTGGTTGCCCTAGTGGAATGTTCCTGAACAATGTTGCATACCTATCCAAAAGAGCAAGTATGTTTGTCGGTGGTGACTGTGCTTGTCCCCTAGCCTCTGAGATCCTCAACTCGACTGCCCACGCAATGTCCCCATGTCGAAGATCTGGCTCCATCTTGTGCGTCGAAACTGTCTGAGGTGGACAAGACTACATGCCTCTCAAAACCACTAGTTTTTTGTCTGGCCCCATGAACTCCATATCAAGTTTCCTCCAATTAGTCGTAACCCTCCCAAGGGAATACAACTACTGGACACCCATCACCACATTGGTGTCTTGCACATCAACCACAAAGAAGTGGACCGGCATCAAGTAGTTCCCCATAACTACTGTCAAGTAGGGCACGTATCAGGTACACTGGATGGTACAGTCACCCGGCACTAGGAAGGAGAATCCCTCAAACTCTGCCATGGTGAGGCCCCTCCTCTAGACCAGCTGTGTATCTATGAAGTTGTGGGTAGCCCCACTGTCCACTAGTACCAACACCCTCTGTCCCTGTACAGTACCTCTAATCTAAAGTGTCAACAACTTTAGAATCCCACATAGAGAAGCAAGGAATCCTCCTGATTAGGCAAGAGATGCCCCTCCCTGTGGAGATGGTGGTGGTGGTGGCCCTCTGTCCCACGAACTCTCTCCATTTGCCCCACCGCAATCTTGCTCCACCTCGTCCTCCTGGTCACTGTCAGAAAAGACCTCAATGTAGTGTGCTCTACCCACTGTGCAGCTATGGCTTGGTGCCGAAGACTCCTTGCATGTGAAGCATAGCTTTCTCCTCCTGAGGTCCTTTCATGTTTCCTCATCTAGCTGCCCCCTCCCCTGTGTGGTCCTCAATGTTGGGGGTCTAGTCTCATGCCCTTTCTGTGGGAAAGGGGTCCATGCAGGAAATGGCGCTCTAGTCTTGGGGATGGCCCCCCACAAATCTCTGGCGCACACCACCGCCCCTGCAGCGTAGAGGGTCTGCATGACTTCACCAATCCACGCAGAGGCTCAAGCAAACCTTCAATGAACGTGTATACCCTCCTAGCCTCGGACAAATCTGTGACCATCACTGACACACGCATAAAATTAGAAAAATACTGCTCTGGGTTGCCTGTCTAACGCAGTTGTGTCAGCTCCCTGAAGGATGCCTCTGGATCCCTCTCATCAAACTGCTCCACGACCCTCCTGGTGAAGTCCTCATATGAAACTATCTGAGCAGGCCCCAAAGTGGTTAGGCCGTGAAACCAACAGTGATGGGCTTCCCCCTCCAAGTGCAGCGCTGCCATTTTAATGGCCTCTTGTTCTGTCATCCGGTTGAGTTGAAAGTATGTGTCCATCTTTTCAACCCAAGTCTTGGTTGTGCACTTGGCAGTGCCATCAAATGTAGGTAAGTACATCCTCCCTATGGTTCTCTGCAGCTCATAGTTTTGGGTCCCCTGTCCTCCGTACCCCTTGTTCCTCTCGCTCTGCTTGAGCTTGCAGTAATCTCTGAAGGAGGGGGCTTCTTTGAAATCTTCGTCCATCACCTGCCACTCTCTGAAGTAATCCCCCATCTGGGGAGTTTCTTCCTCCCGTGCTAGTTCGATCTATGCCATCGGCACAAAGGAGGGTAGTGTGGCCCTAGTGGGCACACTCACTGAAGGGCGCTGCATTGCTGGTGAGGGATGTTCTAAGGGATGAGAAGCCACGGAGGTCTCTCCACACAAAAACCCTCTAGGTGTGGCTCTGTCTCGACTGTGTGATTTGATCTTAGACAACATTTCTTTTTGCCCTTGGCCAAGTCACTCAAAGCCCTCAAGAGGCTATCGAAAGCCATCTCCTCCCGACTCTTGGGCTCTTTCATTTCCTCCTCTCCGACCTTTGTTTTCCCTCTTTTCTCCGTGTCTGGTGTAATTTCCAGCTCCCTCTTTCTGCTCATGTACCTCTGCCCTCGGTAAGTGATGTTCTCCCAATCTTCTCCTCTAATGGGAAACCAACCCCACAGCTGAACCAAGAATTAGGCTCTGATACCACTGTAATGATCCTAAATAATAATACCAGTGATATAAAGAAAATAATTTGTGAAGCAAATTATAAAAGCAAAATACACATTAAACATTCACAGAAAAGCTTCAAATATGGAATTGCTGAGCCATTTTATTAATTCTATGAAGGCCAAATACAATGGATGATCAAGATGGTGCACCTGGGATTGTTTCAAAGACAAATTGGACTAAACCCAGCTGATGGAACAGCTGAGATGATGGTCGTTTAGTTGTTGCACCACTTTGCACTGCGATGTCTCAGCGAACTATTGATCGGCAACTTCAACCTGCTGGAATGCGCCCTAAAATTGCCCAGAAATTTATATCCTTCCAGCCTTAGACTCCTTGGACGAAACCCAGAAAAAACCAGAATGGAATTTCTCTGGTTTTGAATTTTAGTTTTCGACCTCCTTGGAGCCTCTCCCCCAGCTACTACAACCAAATTCGACTTGCAGGAAATAACCTGCGACTCCCTCTCCAAATACCCCTGGAAAGTTGGGCTCACCTGCACTGACTAACTCCTTGCTCCCCAGATGACCCTTGGTCCGGATGACTGCTCTCCCAACCCCACGAGTTTGCAGCTACAGTGGCCTCTATGTTGGTCCAGCTTGCTGCTACTCCAGCAGAGTTGCCTTTTTCCCAGCTCTCCCAGCAAGCTGTGAATCCCTTTTTGTTGGTCTATTCCCAACTCTCCTAGCACGCTGTGAATTCCCCTTGCTGATTACCAACTCCTCCTGCATGTTCTCTGGCTGCCCAGGAATACGCAGTTTTCTCCCTGCTCTGATAGCTAAAATGTGTCACTGTACCGGACTCCCTGAAAACCCGTGTGTAACAGGCTCCCTAGGGCGAGCACGAATGATCCCCCAAAAAAGAGGTTGAATCTTCCCTGCAGAAAACTTGTGGCTAAACAGCCAGTAGACTAGCTGAACAACAGAGTGTACAAAATGAGTTTGTTGTCAAAATGATCAAAATGCCTCCAAAATGAGAGCTGGTCTCTCTTTATAGCTCTTTGGACCCCCTTAGCCACATGTGGACCCCTCCATCCACTAGCTTGAATTCCCTCCAATGTATCCTTAGCCAATTTCAAATTATGCATGTGGTGGCCCCCACATTCCACTCGTTGCCAAAAATAATTCGAACTACCTATAGTTCCTAAGTTTTTGCATACGAGGTCCTCCTAAACCAAAATTGCTGCCAAAATTGTGTTGTTGCATCCCATGACTAATTCATTTGAGAAGGGACATGACATCCCATGTTGGCGAAGATAGTTTTCAAATTCATTTGAAGTGTATTCATTTCCATTATCAATGCGAATAGAGCCAATATGAGATTGTGCATCATTTTCAATCCATGTATGAAAGTTCTTGAATGTTTGAAAAGCATCAGATTTGTTCTTCAATAAATAAACCCAAAACATTTTGGTGTTGTCATCAATAAATGTCATCATATATTTATTTCCATTTGTAGAAGGAACAGGCATTGGACCGCATAAATCTGAATAAATGAGTTCAAGTTTTCTATGTGCTCTGGAATGTGAATCATGAAAAGATTGTTAGCTATGCTTTCCTAGAATGCAAGCATCACATTGCTTAAGTTTCCTCGGAATTGTAGGCAAACAAGTGACACCATTTTTTTTCAACAAGCGAAGGTTGTCATAGTTCAAGTGTCCAAATCGAGCATGCCATAATAGACTTGATGGAAATGTACCTTCATCATAATGAACACTGTATGAGAAATTTTGTGCACGAGCAGAGGTACCATGTTGCTTCAAAAGCCTTTCTTCTTCTATCCCCGTAATGACAAGTGAGTGATCTGATGCTTTTCTCACCTCAATCTTGCCATCAAACATATGAATGGAGTGTCATTGCTGGCGAATGTGGACCAAGGACAGCAAGTTTCTCCTCACTTGTGGGAGATATAAAACATCATGCAGAAAAAACTCTGGAAGACCAAGCAATTTGAGCCTGATTGTGCCAAGCCCTGATGGCTTGAGTTTTGATTTGTTTGCAAAGTATACTGCTCCATCAACATTGCCAATAAATTCTTTAAAAAAATCTCTTCTAAAATTCATGTGGCAAGTTGTTCTTGAATAAAACAACCAATCATATTTCCAAGAAGCAAGTTAAGCATTAAACAAGTCTTCATTTACTCCAATATTACAATGTGCCACAACATAATGAGTGGATTCAAGTGTTTTACCTTTCTCTTTGTCATTGGTTTTACCTTTGGGTTGATTTCTTTCCTGCTCAATTTTGTCCCAAAGCAACTTGCATGTGGATGCATCATGTGATCCATCTCTATTGCAACGTATGCAATGAAGATCAGACTTTTCTCCTTGAGAGTGTCTACCCCCTTGCCTCTGAAATTTCTTCTTCCTCTTCCTTTTCGACCACCTCTTCCTCTGGAAGAATCTTGAGCATGATTCTTTTCTCTATGTGCAAGACACACGGCTTTTTCAAAACACTGAGTTGTCTTCTTACCAAAATCTTTCTCTCTCAGCAAATTTATTTACAAGGGAGTCAAAGGCAATTTCTTTGAGGTTTCCATTTGCTTGCAATGACTCAAGATAATTTGAATAAGTGGGATAAAGTGCCTTGACAAAAGTTATCAGAGGAATGTCTAGTTCAACATTAGTGACTTTGATATCATGCATACTAGATTTTACTTCTGATGCAAGAGCAAGAGGATCATCATTTTGTAATTCAAGATTGAACAATTTAATCATCAATTGGACAACTTCAAGCGCAGAGTGTGAATCATATAGTTCCTTCCACTTCTGTAAGGCTTCAAAAGCATTTGAAAATGGTGAAATATTGCGACTCACCTCTTCATTTACAGATGCTGCAATCAAGGCATAGGCCTTGTTTTTCTTGTTTTCCCAAATGGTGAATTCCTTGTCTGAGGTAGGCTTTGCCGATTCATTGTATCTTTCTCCTACACAAACTCCTTTCCACAGTTCATTGAAAATGAGTGTGTTTGATCTTCCAAGACCACTCAAGATAGTTCTCCTTCCCGTTGAGAACCACTCCCACAATAGATATCAATTAGTGCATTTTAAAATCTGTGTATTGTAAAAAAATACTTCTGCTGCCAATGTATAAATTCGCACTCCTAGTGGTAAAAATACAATTCTAATATATTTGAAGCCGAGGTATAGTTGGGGGAGGGTATATTTGGGGGAGAGAGTATGTGGGGGAGGGAGTGTTTGGGGTAAGGTAAGTGTATTAAGAGCGACAATATATGTATTATGCAATAGTGCAACGTTATATGTATTATAACGTTAATTATGCAGGAAGTAAATGACTGTGGGAGGTATTATAACCATAGGTATTCAACGTAATATCATAGGAGGTATTATAACCTAAGTAGTATGATTGTGGGAGCGCAAGTATGACAACGTTATATAACATAAGTGAGAGCATAATATATGTACCTGTGTGTGGGATTAAACCAGTGGCAGTTCTGGTATATGTACATAAAACCAGTGTGTGAGATATCATTCAAAGCCATGAAATGGGAGGCAACGTTATGAATGGAGTATGGGAAGGAGGTGGTACCAAAGCGGTATTGGAGGAGTCGAGACGATGGTGACAAGTATGTCAGGGGAGGGAGGTATGTCGACAGACAATGTGGTATGGAGGAAGGAGTGGTGTGGCTCTGCTACGCAATGAGGCGAGGTTCAACTTAACACTGTAGACCCAATGTATGGGAGTCCACGCTTCCGCTGGGCCAACTACTATCAGCGCAAAAGACAAGCAGTGACGTATGGTGGTTGGTAAGCGATGGGAGGTATGATTTACAGTAATACAATGGTGTAACCTCCAACAACCAGTATAACAGTCACAGCAACACAATAACGCATGCAACACTCATAAAAAATTTGGCATACCATTCACGCAAGAGCGTTGTTTGCTAAGATAATCTCATCCCCATCAGCGCTAACATTGTTGAAGTCTATTATGATGTCTAGCAGCCGCGCAGTATATCCTTGACGCTCACCGGTCTGTGTAGATATGCAAAATCTAAGCCTATCTGAAATGAGAATTGAGCAAGAGCAAAAAAACATATGCATTAAGCAGAAGACAGAGCTGGGACAACTCCTAGTGAGCAGGAAAATAACAAGAGCATAAAGCTAAATTTGGGTGCTGGCTCTAAAACCATGTCAGGCCAAGAAGCAACTCCTCAAATGAATTGTGTTTATTCATTAAGATTACTCATGGTTATATACATGACGGAGTGACTCTTGGGCTTCACCTCCCGATGGCTTTTTATTTTTCATTACTTACTATTTACATTATTTACAAGTGTTCACCCAATCCCAATGATCAAGTGTCAACAGTTTGGAAACAAATAGAACAATGTAAATATATTATGTGATAGTCAAAGTGATAAACATTTCGTTGTTAATCAAACTTCTCATAACAAGATTAAGCAAATAGATATTAAATACCATTTTGTAAGACATGTTATTGATGGAGATGAAGTAGATCTTTAAAAAGTTCATACTCAAAAAACTAGGCAAACATTTTCACAAACCAATGCTATTAGAGAAGCTATAGTGGAGTTTGGCTTCTCTTGGATTGCAGAAAAGATGATGAAACGGGTTTGCGCAGGGTATCAAGCAAATTGTCGCTGAGATAGAGATCATTGGATTTGTGACAATAATACATTTTTAGAAAAAAAAACAACTACCTCTTTTAAACAATAGGGCAATTTCAAAACATTTGACTTTCACATTCTTCAAATGCAAGCCAAAAAATTGTATAACTACATGTAATTGTAAACCCTGTATGCAACCCACGAATTTCTTGTGAGACAAAATCAATGTCCTTGCTCTATGATAAATTTTCTAAATATTATACTTCATTTATTCTTTGCAATTTTTTACTCTTATTTTTCTCTATATGTAAAATATGTATACCAACATACTCTTTATAACATTGTACATACCCAATTTACTACTCTCTTTGGACGTGAATGAACTTGAATGATCGAATGAAATCTACAGGGCATGGGATTCTCCTCTATCGACTTCAATGATCAAATCAAATCGATAAAACTTACATCATTAAATAACAAAATTGCTGAAGATGTTGATAAATTTAAAACGCCATTTTAAGTATATGTGAATCCACTCGAAAGTTCGTCCATTTGATGTTTTTAAGTATGTGAATCCACTTGAAAGTTCGGCCATTTGATGTTTTTTAAATACTCATGCACAGGAAATGCTAAATAACGAATCATAAAATTATATGAAGTGTGGCATGCTATATAATGGTAGTACAAATACAGTTTCTAAAGATTATTTGGTCGCGTTTCATAATAGCTTTTCATGAACAAATATGTATTCTAAACATTGTCAAGCCTTATTCTTACGCCTCCAGATTTCTTACAATCGTCAAAATTTATTCTGTGAGATAAAATATGTGTTCAGAGCTTAACAGCATATAGCAAGCCCATCTGCCTTACTGTTTGAAATGCATCAACCATAATTTCATTTTTTAGCTTTTAACTTTAACGCCAAGAGAGTGAATGCATGGAAGACATAATGCGATTAAATCAACTTAAATATTAAGTCACAAAATAATTAGAAATGAATGCATCGAAGGCAGAAAATAATTACAACTATGGGGGAAAACTATAATATGACATTTCTTTCTAACTTAATTTCCTTTAAGAAGAAATTATGCAATCATGCATTCTTTCTAATTTAACTTATTTACAATACCGGCATATTAAACATTATGAAAGTTTTGATATACAAAATAGTTTGTAATAAGAATCACTCGTTGCAATTATTACAATTACTACAAAATAGTCTCCACGTGAATTATAACTTTATGGAGGAAACTTTGGGCGTTGTAGGAAGATCCTGCTCATTTATACCCTGCACAAAACACAAGTTTCTATCAGTAACAACAATATGAGTAGTTTGATGAGACAGCCCACAACAAATGCAATGGGAATCAGATTATTTTCTTCCCGTTCCATTGTCTAATAAAGAAAAAGAAAAATGGTTGTTGAAGGTACAAAAAATTCATGTATAGTTTGATCACCAAGAAAATTTATAAAAAACTGGGTTGAGAAAGCTCCTCAACATCTGCTACTGTCATAAATATATATCAGGATGTCAAAATTGATGATGATTTCGGGGTCTGGAATAAAAATTGAAGATGATTTTGGGGTTTGGAATATATATAAATATATATATATAACTGGGTTGAGAAAGCTCCTCAACATATGCTACTGTCATAAATATATATCCAGATGTCAATTGAGGCTGATTTCGGGGTCTGAAATAAAAATTGAAGATGATTTTGGGGTTTGGAAAATATATATAGAGAGAGATGTGAAGTTCCTTGATATTGTTGTTGATCATGTTGGATTCTCTTGGGGCGAGACCCCGAAATCAGGGCCAATGGTTTACCTGGTTTAGCATCCACAAAGTGTGGGGAAGTACTCCCGGGTTTCCTGTGCTTTCATTCCAAATATAGAGGGGTTGCCTCGCATCTTCAAACCCCAAAAGACTCACTCTAGCTTGGTAGTCCTTGAAAGAGATTGTATCAACAGAATGCTTGGCTTTGTCTAGTAACATGTTTCTCTATTTGTTTGTGGGTCTGGTCCTAGTTCTGTTTTAATGGATTACAGAGAGATACAAGAAGTAAGAAGGGTGCTATGGAATCATGAGGAGCAAATTCAATGTAACAGGTCCTCCCTCTTCTCAGTCATTGCAAAGGTACATGATAAGCATCAAGCTGTATCTCAATTTGCCTCAATTATAGGAACATTAGTGCAACAGAAAGAGCAGATAGCCACCTTGTAAGCAAAGTGTAGCATGCTGAGAAATATGGTTTTGAATCTAAGGGAGCCCAGTCAGAGGCTTCAAACCAACGAATGTCAGTTAGCTCAGCTCACTCAGCCCATGAGGAGCTAAGGTAAGAAGAAACAGTGCACCAGCTGGTCAAAGATATGGAGATCGGAAAGCAAGACTTGGTACCATCAAATGTTGGCCTGGGTGAGGTTGCCAATCGTCATGTGTTATATTCAGTGAATCAGTATTATGTTTTTTAAAGTATTAGTATACTAGGAGTCATTTATAGAATATATAGCTGCAGCAAGAACTGGGACTTTTTGTGCAAATTCATATGTACATTGTGTATCTGGTAGGCAAGGAGCTATCTTTTTTTGGTTAAAATCTATGGACATGAATTATATGTATTATCACTGCTAACCTTGCATCAGCTTTTAATAATATAAAATCTGCCAGTTTTCGTTTCAGAAAGAAAAAAAGAATAATAATTATATAGTTTAATAATTAAAATGAACATGTTTATTGTTGATGTTTGTAGCATCGGATGGGAACTTCTGCACAAGCCTAATGTCAAACGTGTGGAAGTCATCCAAAAAGGCTTTTTCTATTTCGTAAGTCATTTTAATTAAAGTTAATTATTAAAATGAAGAATATTTTAGTAGTAAGCTGATTAATGTCTAATAAAATGTAGAGTATTTACACTAGTTATTTAGATATACTCTCTACCGTTGATTGGGATTTAATTTCAACCATCAATCTCATTGAGAGATTAGGGTTATGAAGACTTAGGTCATCAACTCAATATTATAAAAGAAAGAAAAGTGAAAGGGAAAGACACAGAAAGTGTTAGAAAAACACAAGTGAGAGAGTGATAAAGGATTTTCACTCAGTGTAGAAGCCCATAGGAGAAAAGACGAAAAAGTGTGAAAATGTCTCAAAAATTTAAGGGGCTATACAAGTTTCTGAGACAGATTTCAGCAGCAGCAGGAGGGTTTTTACAACAGGTTTTGGCAGGGGCCGTACAGGTTTTGGAGGGTTTTTTGCTGTAAAGTGCACTAGAACAAACAGGTTTGGCTGTAATTTTTTTTTCTGTGGGCTATTTTCCCAATTTGGGAGCTCTTGTAAGCTTGGAGTAATTTTAATGAAAAGTTAATATTTGAAGGGCAAAAATTTATGTGTGTATTTTGGAGATTGGTTTCCTGTAGCTTGCTGATTTTTTTATTTCCAATTAAATCTTCAGCAAGTGTATTTTATTCAATGAGCTGAAAAATTCAAATCTGAATTAATTTCAGTAAGGAAATCATAATGAATTAATTTACCAAGGCTGTTAGGAGCCTGGAATAGAGATTTCAATATTTATATTTTCCCAACTGCACATATACAATTTTGCTACTTTGAATGTCTACTTAATATGAAAGTTCATAGCTTAATTGCACCCAAGAGAAATGAGGTGTTTTTACATTTCAGTATGGATGTGAAATGTGGATAATCTGCATAAACTAAAACTAAAATGTAAGAAAATGGCCTCCAATAGCAAATTGAAAAGAAAGCGAACATACCAAAAAGGTCACACATAAAATTAAAAACAGGCAAATAAATAAATAAACCACGTATCCATCTTCACTCTGAATATTTTAAACACCAAGAAGGTTGCACATAGATTGTCTTTAATCCCTCTCAGTACTTAATAGATCTGGGGTTAAGATGGATCCATGTTGGTCTTGAGATGACAGCATGTGTCCAATCTAACTAAAGACCCTTTCAAGTTCCCATGCTAATAATATATGCACTTAGACCTTGTTGATGCTCAGCCAACAAATGAAAATGATGTTGAACCTACCCATATTTATTTACTGCTTTGTTCCTTACTTGACCCCTTGTTTAGAATCAGCTGATGAATAATAAGATTCAATTCGACTGCAGATTTGGAAGACACTCAAACACTCTCAATATACTCATTCATAGTGATTCGAACTTCTCCAAAGGCTCAAATGTCATTTCTGCAAAATAACATATCTCTAACATTAAGTCGACTGTCAAACTGGTTATAGTTCAAGGATGATCGATTTCATAATTAGCAGACTTTTACAATACAATCGCTGATTATGCATCAAGATTCAATTAAATTTGAATTCGTTCAAAGGTTTTAACTTGCATAATTAATTTCCTCAACTTCAAAAGCTTGTCAGAATCTTTCTTTTGTGTATGGGGCTTGATCCCTTAAATTTAAGACACTTCTAAAAAGATACCTTGCTATAAACATTAACTTTATTTCTTATTATTCTAACCGTCACTCAATAATACTATAGACGTAGCATTAGTTATGCTAATAATTGTCAATAGATCAATCACTGAAGACTTCTCACAGTAAGACAGGATCTGATGATCAACTTGTGATCTATTCCTATCAAATCGGTTGGCCTAGGAAATTCCTTTCCCCGTTATTCTTATGCATACAAATTTTTGAGCAATGTGATTACGACAATGAACTCAATCACCAATACAAGTTCAAGCATTACTCAGCAATCTCCCCTCTTTGTCTATTGTTACTACATTTCAGTAGTTGCTTGGCTACTAATAACTCAGTTACCCACCACCAGTGGGTGACCCCATAGGAGAAATTTTTCTCCTAGATTTGTCTTCAGCCCCCATAGGAGAAATTTTTCTCCAAGATTTGTCTTCAGCCGACAGCCTCAACAGCCACTACTGTAGCCGATATTGTGCCAGTTGATCTCCGCTCGCTGAGCCAATCATATGTCCCCCCACCCATCTACTGAGCATATGTTTGAAGGTGGGTGATCCAATCCTAAAGGTTTGTCTTTCATTGTGCGATCGGGTGCTTATGCTTGTTTTTCTTGGGCAAACTTGGGTATGGATTATTGGGTGACTTGGAAGAAGGGATGGTTTCAACTGTAATCTAGTTCCCTTACCTTAAATGGGGGGTTAATCCTCAACCCCTAGTCCCATGGGATCTCCCCTACTAGCTTATAGCTTCAGGATGGGCATTACTTAAGAAATCTCAATTTTGGTAGCATGGTCTTGTTTTCCCATTCCACATTTTCCACTCCCCTCCACACATTACATGCCCTATTTCATCATCTTCCCTCTTTAGGGCCACATTACCACTAGGTCTGCAAGGCTCTAGTACTTCCCCCTCCCCTTGTCCACATGTCTGGGTCGGGCATGGAATGATGCCCTATAGGTTGATGCCGCTAAAAAAAAGACAAAAGCATAATATGGATTATGGCCACATACAAAGGAAATAATACCACAAAATGCAAAAGATGGTCAGGACAATAAAATTTGGGGCGTGGGCAAAAGTCAAACATGAGCTTTACCCCTTATCATTATGGCCATCACCCTGGTTCCTAGGACCCCTATGAGTGCCCCCTACATCATTAAGGAACCCATGCATGCCCCAACCCCTGGTGGGCGATGAACAGCCCCACCTTAAGGGGGGGGTAATCATTGTTATATCCAAAGTGGAAAAGTCAACCTTGGGAATAAATCCGCAAGGGTCTAGAAATTGAAAAATTCATTAAAGTCTGGAGGCTTTTGAAAAAATCAGCAAAAGCTCGGCAAATTTAAAAAGTACAAAAGTATTCGTTTTTTTTTTTTTAGCATCTAAAGTATCCACAACATCAGATAAATGCATTGCCACATAAATATGAAAAGAAAGCTAATATACAAGATGTATAAGAAGTCTAGTGCTACATCACGTATCAATATTGAATCAAGTCCAGAATCTCAAGTCTTTACTCAGTCTCAAGAGTCAAATATCAATAATAAATGTATATCATGAGTCATCTACATGTCATAAACTAATCAATCATTGAGTTCCTCTGCCCCTTTTACAGGAATAGGGAATGGCTTTGCCTTTTCTTTGAGAGGAAGAAGGCCCTGCCCCTTGGGCTCCAAATGGACTATGTATGTGTCGCCCTCTAGAAGCAAAAATAGGAGGTCACCTTTGTCCTTTGTTGTTGGCTATCCTAGATGGTGTCACCTCCTCCTCCTCCTCCTCCTCCTCCTCCGCCTCCGCCTCCTATTCCTACTCCTCCGCCTCCTGCTCGTCCTCCTCCTCCTCCAGGCTCCTCTACCTTTCCCTCCCCTGCAACTGCTACCTCCTCCGGCTCTAGTGCCTTTGGATTCACCTCTAACCAATGAAGGGCTAAGTCCATGATAGGCCTCTCAATCTCAACCCTCCATGCAGTAGTGGTGTCAATATGGTCCAATGAGATGGCTTCCACATCAGGGGTTTTTTGAAGTTGTCTCACCCACAATCAGGTAAATCTCCTCCTCTTAGGCAGTGACAAACACCTCCTCTCTCCATAGGCACAAATCACAAAGGTTAGAGTGCAAAATGAGTGGAAAAATCAGCCTTTTCCTAATTTGTACACAGCCCAACACCTCACTCACCAATTTTTGGATCAACTCTCAAGTTTTAGGATTAAATCCCGAGTTTTTCATTTTTGAAAAAATCGTGAAAAACTTGGCCAATAAAATCGGCGAGTAAAAAATCGCGAGTTCCCAATGTTATCACGATTTTATCATGACTTTTTCCACAAAAGCTATATCATACACATCATGCTCTCATTCCCTGTTGCCCCAAGCAGTAAAATAAAGGAAAATTCAATAAAAGGCAAAAGGGAAATGAAGAAGGGTGGAAAAACAAAGGTCAGGGTAAGTCATGTACCATGATTGCTCCCTCCCACATTCATACACCCAAATATGTGGACATCCCTTACCATTAGCACCCTTGAGCCCATGGCATTTGGCCTTGAGATCACTGTTTTACAAAACGGCCGAATCGACTCCGACTCGACCGAGTCGAACCGAGTCAATGGCCTGGAGAGTGACTCGGCGAGCTAACCGATCCGGTTGACCGAGTCACATATGACTCGACCGAGTCATCCAATGACTCGGCCGAGTCATATGTGACTCGGTCAACCCGGCCGGGTCCGTTATGACTCGGCCGAGTCACTGTTGGGATGGCTGGGCAGCGTAAATGATAAAAAAAATTCACTTTTTTGGTAATTTTTGACAAAGTTAAATGCAGTTTATGGATTCCAAAGGGTAATAGTAATTTGTTAAATGCTTTTGGGGTCCATTTCCCCCTCCCAAACCCTATTTAAGACACCCAAATGCTCTCATTCACTCACAGCAGTCTTATGCATTTGAGTGAGAGTCTTCTTTGAGAATTAGTGAGCAGTTCTTGAGCTTGTTTTGGAGCAGCAGTGAGGAGTCTTGGAGGAGCATTGTAGCTGGAGTGAGGAGCTTCTTGGGCAGCCATTTGGAGCAGCATTGAGGAGCTGATTCTTGGAACAAGCTTGAGGAGGCAGTTTGTGCCTGGAGGTATTTTTTTCCACCTCTATAAATCTGTTTTTGCTTAGTAAATTTTAGGTGCATATCAAGAAAGCTTAGAGAGTGTTTTTTGTCAAATAAATGAACATTGAATCAATTTTATTTTTTTTCATTTTCAGATTGTTTTCCTAGTCAAAAAATGGCACCTAGAGCAAAAGATCCTGCTTGGGCATATGTTGAAATGGTTGATAATCAGATGCATTGCAAATTTTGCCATAGGAAAATTAAGGAAGGTCCTGGGGGCATTAATAGGCTGAAACAACACTTGGCAGGGATTAGAGGCCAAATTACCCCATGTACCTCATCAGAAATTGGGGAGATTAGAAAGAATTTGTTGGCCAGCTTTGAGAAATTTAAAGAAGATAAGGCTAGGCAAAAAGAGATACAGGCTGAAATTGGGAGGAAGAGGGAGATACAAAAAATGATGGCTACCAACCCCCACTATGATTTTGAGGGTTCTTCCTCTATCCCTCAAACTGAGGCATCCAACCCTTTCCGTTATGTTCCTCCCTCTTTTGGTTCTGTTCAAGATAAGGGAAAGGGTAGAATGAATTTGACAAAGGGTGATGTGACTATCAAAAGTTATTTCACTCCCTCCTCTCCATCAGATGCACATGGTCCTGAAGTTAGTAAAGGTCAAATTCAGCCCACTTTAGATGACCATTGGAAGAAAGAACTGAGGGAGACTGCTTGTGACTACATAGCTAGATGGTGGTATGATGCTGATATCCCCTTTAATGCTGCTCGTTCACCATATTATGAGCCTATGTTTGATGCCATACATGCTGCTGGAAAAGGCTTCAAAGGCCCTACTATGCAAGAGCTAAGGGGGTTTCGTTTGCAAAAAGAAATTCAATCCATTAATGAGTATTTGCAAGAGTTCAGGGACTCATGGGCAAGAACAGGGTGTACCATCATGTCAGATGGATGGACTGATCAAAGAAACCGTACCATCATAAACTTTCTTGTCTTCTGCCCACAGGGAACCATGTTTTTAAAATCAGTTGATGCATCTGATAAGGTAAAAGATGGCCACTTGTTGTTTCAGCTATCGGATCAGGTTATTGAGGAGGTGGGGGTGGCTAATGTTGTTCAAATCATCACAGATAATGCCTCTAACTATGTTCTTGCTGGTAAACTGTTAGAGGAAAAACACAAGACCATATTTTGGACCCCATGCGCTGCACATTGCATAGACCTCATGCTTGAGGATATTGGAAAATTAGATTGGGTCAGAAACACTGTAGATCATGCCAAAAGCATAACAAAATTTATCTACAATCATACACTGGTTTTGAGTCTCATGAGGAAACACACTGGAGGCAAGGATATTATTAGGCCTGCCATCACTAGATTTGCTACACATTTTTTGACATTGCAATCTATGCTTTCCCAACATAGAAACTTGCAAAAGATGTTTTCCAGTGATGAATGGAATCAAAGCAATTGGTCTAACAAACCAGAAGGCAAAAAATTGAAAAGGAAAGTCCATGAAGAAACTTTTTGGAGAAAGGCAGCAGAGATTGTGAAGCTTGCTGAGCCACTAGTTAAGGTGTTGCGGTTGGTGGATGGGGAAAGGTTGGCTATGGGCTTCATTTATGAGGCTATGGATCAAGCAAAGGAGCAAATAAAGACAGCATACAAGGATAGAGTGGCAAAGTATGGGCCCATTTGGGCAATCATTGATGAAAGATGGAACAATCAACTCCATCGCCCTATACATGCAGCTGGGTATTTTTTGAACCCACGGTATCATTATAAAGCTAAGGAGTCAGGAGCTTTGAGGGGGGAGGTCAGAGATGGACTGGTTGATTGCATTGAACGCATGATCCCATCGGAGTCTGATCAGCTGGAGATACATCAAAAGGTCACATCCTTCAGCAATGCAACAGGTACCTTTGGGAAGAACCTAGCAAAGATTGCAAGAGAAGCAGATGAGCCAGGTAAACAAAAATTTCAATTTTCAATTTCTTAATGGTTTTACAGTTTTACTTTTTTTATTAAAGTTTGTTAAATCATTTATAATTTGAAAGTTAGATATAATTTGTAATTTTGTTGAGCTTCAGCCTTCATCTAACTCATAATTCATTACACTCCTATGTTTTTTGCAGCACAATGGTGGGAGGCCTTCGGTGGCCAGTGCCCTCAATTGCAAAGGTTTGCAATTCGTATTTTGAGTCAAACTTGCAGTGCATCTGGGTGTGAGCGCAATTGGTCTGTCTTTGAGAGGATTCACACAAAGAAGAGAAACCGTTTGGATCAAAAACGGTTGAATGATCTAGTTTTTGTCCAATACAACCTTCGGCTCAGACGAAACCAATTGCTGAACAAAAGACCTGATTCAGATCCCATTGTGTTGGAAGACATTGATCCAACATCAGATTGGGTAGTGGAGAGTCGTCCACCAGAGTTTGATCCTGATGAGGATCTTGATGAACTTGAACATGTTGTTCAAATTCAGCCTGTTCAGTTGAATGCAGATCCCAATCCACCAGCCTCAATCTCACAGCCAGCAAAGACTCCAGTTGTAGGTGCTTCCTCTGCTCAGCCACGACAGAAGCGCAGCCGCATATCTACTCTATCTCAGCTTGCATCTGCTGCACAGCCTGCTAGTGGTACTGGTACCACTTCTACAGTTGCAGTTGGAGATGATGATGATGATGAGGAGCCATGGGGCCCCTTGTCTGACTCTGATGATGATGATCCAGAGATTGGTCGAGATGATCTTGGCTCCTCTGGCAGTAGCTACTAGCCAGTAGAACTAGTATTGCAGTCTGGTCACCATCACAGTTTACTTTTGTTGTAGAGGCCATTTCTAGCCTCCTTGGTTATTTGTATTTTGTTTTGAGTCTTTGATCATGTATGACAGTTGACTATGTATTGCCATTGGGTACCATTTTGATATAGTGGATTGGTTCATGAGCCTACTTTGATCATATGTTGTCTTCCATCTATATTATAATGCTGTGCGTTTGGAAACATGAATAAAAATCTTTAAAATTATGTTTAAAATATTTAAAATTATGTTTTTTAATAAAAAAAATAAATATTTAATGTATTTTTTACAATGACCGAGTCATTGAAATCGAGCCGGCCGAGTCATTACCGTTTCGGAGTCGGAGTCGGAGTCGATCCTCGGCCGAGTCGGAGTCGGAGTCGGAGTCTTAAAACATTGCTTGAGATCCCTGTGTCCTCATCCACCTCATCATTATCCACATGACACCCACCATTTGAAGGATGTACCTTGGACATGTCCTTCTCTTTAGGGGCTCGGAACACCTAATAGGGTTGTTTATTACCCACTCCTACCTAGGAAGGTAACATCATTACATGCTCAAATCCCCAAATGTGAAAGGGAACCCCACTATGAAGTCCCATCTCTGCCCTTAAAAACATGTTTGATTCACTTAGATGCACTAACGAATTATTGTACCTGAGGGTGAGGAGATGCATTGGATCTTATACAAGATTGGCAAGCAGTTTCATCACGGGTGGGCAACTTAACTGGGACCCAAGCCCACCATAGGATCATATTGACACCTGTAGGGGATGCATTGAGAGCCATGGGACTCTGTCACATGATATAACATTGTCCCACCTTATGGGCACCCATAATACCTTTAGCAGCTTGTTCATTGCCCCACATTATATGCGAGATGATGCACTTGGACCAGCAATGCCCCCAGTCAGCTTAGCAGTATATACAAGGTTTGGCAGCTGATCTGAGGCCCAGAGGAGGTTTGTCTCATCCTTGATACATGGGAGGGCAAGCACTCTCTTCTGTGCCCTCACTTGGAGCAGTCTACAAGCTTATTTTTCATTAGGAGTCCCATGAGACCATTTCATGTGCCCAAGAGCCACTTTGGAGCACCACCTGATCATTTATTCAAAGATTAAGGGGCTAGCGCCTTGTCCATCATTCATGGAACCCTCTCCGTCATTATGGCACCTTGAGGACTCAACTTGCCTTCCAACGGACCTTCTAAACCATGATTTCATCATTTCAACTCACTTTTGGATGGCTTTTTCACTTTATTTGCTACTTGGTGGGCCTGCCACCAAGGACATGTTATTTGAACATTATTTTATGATTGTAGGGGCTATTAGGCTAATTCAAATTAGTAGGAGGGTCATATAAATAAAGATGACTCTCATTTGTGAGAGCATCATCATCATCACTTGGATTATTCTCTTGTAAAAGAACTCGCACTTTTTCTTTGGAAGCTATTGGAGTATCTTGGATGCACTATGATATTTGGAGCTGAATTTTGATCTTGTCTTGGAGCCACTTTTTGAATATGGATGGATATATTGCATGATTATCTCGTAAGTTCTTTTGTTGATGAAATTTCTCTTGAAAATGTCTAATGTATGTAATTGTTGCAACTAACGTAAATGTTATTGTACCCTGATTTTGTTGAAGAAATTTTTTGGAAACTATTTGATTGGGTCTTGCATATGTTACTCGTGATATAAAATGCAATGAATGTTCCTAGTGATGAAATGTTATTTTTCTTCATGAAACTCTATTTTAATAGTAGGTAATTGTTGAAGGTTGGTAGCTAGGGCATCAACTTTTGACCTCCTTGAGGACAACTTTGGCCAATCTGACGCATCTAGGACTCCATAGCCCAAAGGACTAGGCACTGGTCCAAGAGGTTTGGTGATCCACTATTTTCTCCATCTTTCCTCCTCCTAAATTTCAGTCCCTTAAAGTTAGGGAAAAATCTAGGGCTTGCAGCGAAATTTTAGGGAGGTGATTTTTCGAGAATCTGAGGGTCCAAACATCAGTCTCAAATTCTAGGCTACATATGCTCCAAGTTTGGTGGGTATCCCCCGAGTTTCATCCATAAAATCTCTTTCCATAGGTGCTACTTTAAGAGGGAAAACCTAGGTCTTGTTCTCTCACCTTGGACACTGCTTTCAGAGTTGTATGAGCAAAGTATTGTGGAATAAATCATAAGAAACCCTTTCTCCTCCTTTGCCTTGACCTAGTGAGTACCTTGGATGTATTTCTTCCCACAATCATTCATAAAACTGTAGGTCTAGCGCAAGTATTTCCTAGGTCTCTCCAAGGAAGAGAAGTCTTTGGAAGTATTAAAATCATCACATATAGCTCCTTTGAGAGGTCCTACCTCATCTCCTAGAATCTTGACCTTAAGAATGTTGATTACCATCATCATATCTAAAACCCTAGGTCTTGATCTCTTCATCTTAAAGATTTTCTTGGAGAGCTTTTAGCTTCTTTGAAGCATCAAACCATTATTATGTCTCCCCTTGAATGGGCTTTGTGGAATCACTTCACACCTAAATCATTGATCTATTCATCCTAAGTGATTCCCTTCCTACTGGGACTCCTCCTATCAATGAAAGTCAGACAAAAGCAGGGGACCTTAACTAAGGTAACAATGGCTCATTGTCCTGTTGTTGTCACTTAGTCTAGTAGTTGTCCCTTAGGTTTCCCTTCCTTAAGGTCCTGATAGATTGTGTGGTAATAAACTCCAAGTGGACTTAATCTACCACTATTTGGATTATGTAGAATAACTCAATTTGATTTGCAGGTTTGTGCTGCCTTCATGCCATTTAACTCTTAAAAACCTTTCTTTCCCCTAGGACTCGAGTATCTATCTTGGTTGGAGTAATTGATTCAGTTATCAATCACACTGTCACGAGATCATTTTCTACACTTGCCACTCTTTTATCAAATATGTGTTTTGTATTTGAATGCAAATTTTATTTTAAATCAAGTCAAATCATCTTGTACCCACTACACGGTCTTTGAATCTATTAACTAAGTCAAACACCCCATACCTATTACCAGCTCCCTTCTTTCTTTTTGCCATTCTTTATTTCCTTAAACTAGGTTCCAGATTGCTTCAATGATGCTCTAGAGAGTCATTTCTGTTGTCACGTGTTGTTATTTTGGCCACTTGTGGACATCAAAATAATTTTTCTCTATAACTCTCCGATATTGTGTATTTGTGCATAAATCTTATGTAAGCATTATAAATAAAACACATGGTTGAGAGTTTTATGATAAGGGGTCATGAAGCTGAATTAGGGAAATCATGATTAGGAGTAGTGTTGAAATCTCTCGGACATCTCTCAGATTTTTTCAATTTTTTTCAATTTTTTTAAGCTGTCACTATTTCCCAAATTTTCCAAGTTTTAAAAGTCCATGTTTATGCTTTGTTAATACTTTCCTCAATATTTTTTATAAGTTTCTTTTAGAGCCCTCTCTGATATCTTCCTCAAAACAGTATTTGCAACATTAATTAGGAGATTAGTAATAAAGAGGGCATGATTATGTATGGGTTAGAGCAATCATTTGCAACCATGGTGTACATAGAACCTCCATGCCCATAAGTGTGGCATGCCCACCCATGCCCTCCAAGCCAACAAATGGATACTCACTGAATCGAATCTTAAATTTCAACCACTAACCAGTCAAGTTCACTATTTCTGCATGCCCACTACAGAGATAAAGATGCAACAACAAAATGTAAACATAATCATGGACAGCATAGAATCATAGATGTAAAATATAAAGATAATGCATGCATAGATTTCTTCATCTTGGAATAATTTAAAAAGCTAAATTATAGACATGTAAAACAAAGATTAAATATTTTTTAAAATAATAAGTGGTCCAAGTAACTAGTTGTGTAGGAGTGGTTCACCTCCCTAAGCATCCAACATAGATGACTCCTCCAATTTGGGTTATGAGGCCAAAAGGCTAAAGAAACGAACTATGGACATACATCACCTTAATACAACCAACAACGCTCATGACTTGTCCAACCCAGACACTATAAGACACTGCCAGTAGTCAGTACATTATTCAACCTTCAATCAACTATGGAACTTCCTTCATTCAAGCACTAAAACACAGCTTAAACATTTTTTCTCTAGAATACAATCCCTCAGGAAATCTATACCAGCTCGTGATGCAAGGCATGCAAGAAGAGCCCAACCACTACTTGCCCTTTATGGAAAGCCAAGCAGAGTGATTTATATTCTTGCTCAACCTGTACACTCACAACAAACAATTTCCCGATCAAATTCCCTCTCATACCAGCAATGACACTCACAGTGTCTCTACAAGATCACACAACCCCTAGATTCATGGTGTTGGTTACAATTGGTTGTCAACATTGAGAGGAACACCATATGAGAATGTGTCATGGGAAAGGGCTTTGCAGTTGAGACACTTTCTGCCTAGAATACTTTGACATGTTTGTCTGTTAATCGAACCAAGTTTGAGGGACTTCAGATCTTTCAATCAATAAGATAAGCATGCCCCTCAGCTTCAATGCCTTATGCAATGGCCACAGAAGGTTAGGAATACCTTATGCACCATACTACATAGGACCTCTCAAGGTCTGATTAAGAGTATTCCCCTCCCTGGGCAAAATATTGGTCAAATGGTCAATGGACATTTGTTGATGTCTCTTTCCAACCATTTTAGAGGACAATGAATCAATGGACAACACCCTGGACTACATCCAGATTTTTAATGAAGCCCAAGGCTTTAAGCTCCAACCAACCATAACATAGTGTTATGATTGTCTTGGAAAGCCATTCCAGATTAGCTTGCTTGCCAGCGCTTGTTTTGGATTCCAGCCCACCAGATCTATAAATTTATGGAGATTTCATTCACATTCCAAGCTTTGCAGAAGCCCTTGTGGAACATCATGCTTCAGCAAATTGCCAATAAAAGTGGAAAAATGGATCTCTATAACCCAATGTCTAGCAGCAAGGTTCCAAATATGTTATAAGGCCCTCACTACTGCCCATACTTATTACTCATCACCTTGGCTCCCTTCTCAGACAACCTATCCTTCACTAGAGAATCTCTAGCAACACTTTCTCTGAGTTCGCCTACAAGGGAAGAAGGGCTTCAATCACATTAATTGGGATCTTTGTTGTAGTCCAAAGGATTGGGTACATAATACATATGGGGATGATTGAACCAACCTGTCAAGATCAGAGCCTTTGTGCCAAGTGGTTTGTTATATCTATAGAAGGACAAGAAAACTACAATGTCCTCTTGCACAGGTGTATTTTACATGGAGCACTGTTGGGAAAAAAAATTTGTCAAATCTCAACTTTCAAAATTTACTATCAACCTCAACAAAGGTTCATATTCCAGGCATGTTTGCGGATCAAATCATTTGGAATGTCTGCGAAGCCATCAAGCGGCGTTAGAGCATATAATACCCCATATGAGCATATAAGCATAATGCCGAAGTATGTGGTGAGTCTGAAAACTGAATTACCATTTTACTATTCTGGAATTAATATAGGATAATAATTATACAATAGTATGGTGCACTTGGGTTGCAATTCCTAAGAGCACCATGGGTGCAATAAACCAATAAATGAGGAAGTAGGGTGAGTCAAGAATTAATAATATATTACTGTTCTTGACAAGTATCTATTTCCCAAGCCTTTCTATATTCTTTCCTTATGAAACCCATGCAAGTATGATGTCCATGCAAGCCATGGGGATGGGATTACACTCAACCTTTTTGGAGTCAATCATTTATTCTCTCATTTGTGTACTGCTGTTGGAAAAAGTGCATTCTGCCAAACGGATATGCTGTGATAGTTTGCTACCATTAAACTATGTGGAAACCATGACTGAATCCGTGGATAATTATTGAGAAAAAGAGGAAATTAAGTTATAGTTGAAATTCCCTAGTTCCCAACCATAGAGATTTATTGACCAGCCTAAACCAAAGCACTAGATGGAAGAGGGATAGCCCTGAGGGATGGTTTAGCAGAAAAGGGGATCCAATTCCTTGTGTTGCATAGGCTGATGGGGAAGAGGGGTTGGTTGAGTGGGATTGTTGTAGCAAGAATGGTTTCCCGTGCTAATTTATTGGTTGTGATATCTAGAAATTGAGGTCAGTAAGAAAAGCTAGAGCCATAGTCAGTAAATTCACCTTTCTTATTTCATTGCTCAGCATGGGGCTGGCACCTACACAAGCTAATGCATGTGGCTGGAAGGAAACACTCGCATTGAATTATTTCCCCGAACATAGGTCCCTAGACATGTCGTAGTCATTCAATAATTAAGGAGGTCAAAGTTGTAGGTCTTTCACATGCCCCATAGCTTTGCAATCTGTAAACACTTAACTATAACTTGTAATATGTGTGTGTGTGTTTTACATTTAATATTATTTTGTACACCGGTCCTTAGGCCTTATTGTACCCTCAGATTTATCCATCTGGCACACATCTTAAGATTGATGGGATTGTGGGTCAGATGCCATGGCTTTCTAAACGATAAACTTCTACCCCTTTTTCATCCACATTTCATATATGACATGCCTCCATACACGCATAAATATTTATGCTCCATTTGAAGTAGAACAAATTAGATATATAGATATGCTATCAGATATACGCAATTTGAGTTGCGTAACATTGGATACATATATCCTGTATTGAAGTTGAAGACAATTAACACGGCATATGGATAATAATAAGGGACCTGAGAAGCTTCAGAGATTTAACATACCTGGCTGCCAGACTGAGATGTTGGAGTTCCATGTACAAAAGATGCAGATGGTGATTTCAAATCTGCTTCAAACTCGGCTGCTTTCTCAGGTTGCAAATATGCAGGCATTTGATCCTCGTCAATTTCAGAGAGCATGTCATTCTCCAAACCACCCAGCTCTGTTTCAGTGGTAATACAAGCGGGATATATCAATTACTTCATGACACAAAAGGCATGGAAGATCAGACTAATACAAAGATTTAACTGTCAGTAACACTGTAATGCATTCCAAACAGTAAAGGACCTATTACCTCCCATTAGCTCTTCTTCATCCAAATGATCGGGCACTGTGTAGCTTCCAACCAAAGACTCCTGCATCTCTGAGCTATAACCAGCCAGATCTTGAATATCTTCTTGAACTCTCTGTTAAAGCAAAGCCGGAAGGACATCAGAGCCCAGCCAAACATAGTACATACAATGCCATTGTTTGGATTTTAATTATAGGATGAGGCATGCCACACCAGTTTTTTATAGCCAAAAGCCTCCAACTGAGATTTCAATTACCATTATGAAATATAAGCCCCTTTCTAAGTTTATTGTGGTACTTTCAAATATTAGTCCTCTGTTGCTATAATTACTGAAAATTGGATGTATTAGGACAAGATTAACATAACAATTTTATTGGATAAATTGAATTTCATCAGGCAGCTTACTCTAGGAGAATAATTTCTAATCACCTAATTTTCATAGTGAAACATATGCAATAACTCGTAGATAATCAATTTAAGGCAGAAGAAAGAGTCAAGACAACTTGCAGAAAAAGCATAACCAATACAATGATGACAACACAATATAACTGTCTTTAATGTGGACACTAGCTGCCAGAGTGTGAATGCATACATCAACATCATCTATCGTCAATCGCTTCATTGTTCCAGTAAGCTCCTTATTTCCTACTCTCATGGCTGCTATCTGCATAGGAATATAAGTAATTAGTTCATCCAAAATTAAAGATAAATTGCCATCAAACAGAACAAAAAATAGAAGTATCCATTCAGGCTCAAAAGATAATCTCATATCATTTCACATATGCAGATAAATTATCGCAGTACATCCCAAAAGAAATTTAGAAACAAGATTTATGTTAAAAATAGGAAAAATGTACCCTTATATAAGCTTCAGTGTTCAGAATAGTAGCATGTTTACTCCAAAATAGATACATGTATGCTTACAGAAGAGTTGGAAAACTGTCGTACGAAAACTAATATATCAAAGGCCCAATTAAAAAAAAAACAGGACATTGCAGATGGTAAACAACTTTCCTTGAAAGGGGCGCTTAGTGCGGCACAATCCCCTGTAGCGGTTACCCAATGATTGTGTTATCTTTCAATTGTAGAGGGTTTGCTAGCACCCGTAAGAAGTTAGCATTGAAAGACCTATTTAGAAATTCTTATCCTGATGTAATTATGCTCCAAGAAACTCTGGACAATGGCGAGGTTGTCCTGGCATCCCTCAAAGTGTTGTTGCCAAGATGGTCTTTTGTGGTATCCGATGAGAAGGGAAGGTCTGGGGGTCTAGCCATGGGTTTTAAAAACAGCAGCCTTCAGCTTATAAATTCCTAGAGCTCAGAACTGGTTTTGGAGCTGAAGTTTATTCATCGAAGCTCTGTATGGACCTAACTTTCACAAATACATATGGACTGTGCCATGACAGGGGGGGTTTTCTGGAACTCTCTTTTATCAAAATCCTTCATGAAAGTCCCAAATTTGGTTGTGGGA
The DNA here is from genome assembly GCA_031772625.1 of Pinus tabuliformis. NCBI lineage: Eukaryota > Viridiplantae > Streptophyta > Pinopsida > Pinales > Pinaceae > Pinus > Pinus tabuliformis. Next base: position 815,267,052 of record CM062814.1, read on the forward strand.
GGGGATTTCAATTTCTCTTTGGGAGTGTCCGAAACATGGGGTTCCCAAGCTCAAGTCGACCCCCTGGCAGACTTCTTTTCAAATAAACTGATGGAATGTAACCTTATAGATGTCAACCTCTGAAACCGGATTCGTTCAAACAGGCCAAAGTGTCCCAAATCCAGCGAATCAAACACGATTTGTGCCAATTCGTGTCCGGAAATCAGGACATGTCGTGTCCGATTGGGACATCGAGTCCCAATCGGACACGTGTCCCTATTTCCGGACACAAATCTAGAAAAAAGGGACCCACGCGGCCATAAAAAGGCGAAAATCGTTGTTCTTTTCATCATTTTCACTCATCTCTTTTGCAATAGGTGCCTGTGGGTTTGCTGTGAGGAGTTTGGAACAAGAAGCAAAGGGTGTTGGAGCGTTTTCAAAGAGATTCAAACAAGAAGTAAGTGCATTTCCTCTCTATTTCTTTGCATTTGTATTACAGCGTTTTGCATATGCATTTCTTTTACAAATTTGTGCATTTTTTGTTTATTTTTTTACAGTATTCATGGCTCAATCAAGGGCAACAGGTAAGGGGTAAAGGAAGGGGAAGAATGTCCCCATTGGAGATGCCCCTCCTCCCCCAATTTCATCAGAGTCTGCTGCAAGTATTCCCTCTATTGCAAGTAATGTTGAGGGAAGACTTCCTCCTAAAGGTAACATTGAGAAATATCCCTTGTGGAAATATGTCACAAGAGAGGAAGGGCCAAGCAGCAAGGTGAAGGGAGGAGGCAATGTGAATTGGAGATGCAACTTTTGCCACAATACTTTCACAAGCACATATTTTCGTGTGAAAGGCCATTTGTTGAATTTACCAGGTTGTGAAGTTGGAGCTTGTACAAAATTTCCTTTACACGAGGAAAGAAATGGATAGAGAGTTCAATGTTGGTATGGCACATGTGGCTGCAAAATAAAAATAAAAACAAGAATGATGACCCCCTTCCATTTTTGAGGAAAGGCACCAACAAATTCTCATTTGAGAGTTCTAGTGGGGGACAAGCAACAAAAAGAAAGGCAATTTCACTTAGTTCAATGGACAAGATTTTTCAAAAGAAAAAACGGGAAGAGCTTGATCTCACCATTGCCTTTTTTTCTATCAAAACTTCATATTCTTTAATGTTGCACGCTCATCTCTATTTATTGAAATGTGTCGAGCTCTAACTAGGGGCTCCATCATGGTATGTGCCTCCTGGTTCAGAGAAGCTTAGAACCACATTGTTGAGGAAGGCAAAAAAAGAAGTGCAAAAAATGCTTAGGCCTATTAAAGCATCATGGCCAACATCTGGGGTTTGCATTGTTTCTAATGGACGGGCAGATCCAGCACGGCACCCACTCATCAACTTCATGGTGTCTTCTTTGAATGGTCCAGTTTTCTTGAAAGCAGTGGATACACTTGGAGAATGCACAAATGCACAATATATGGGTGAGTCGTTTATTAAAGTTATTGAAGATGTAGGTGTTGATTCTTGTGTGCAAATCATTGTAGATAATGCACCTGTTTGCAAGGCTGCTGGCATGATTGTGGAAGCTAAATACCCACAAGTGTTTTAGACACCTTGCATTGCCCATTCATTGAACTTAGCACTGAAATCCATTGCTTCTGATGTGCTTTGGATTGGTAACATTATTGAGGATGCACGGCATATCCGTAACTTTGTACAAAATCATACAAATGCCCTCACTATCTACAAGGAGTACATCAATCTATCATTGTTGAAGATTGTGGATACACGGTTTGCCTCTTCATTCATCACGTTGAAGAGGTTGAGGGAGGTCAAGACCGCTCTTGGGGCCATGGTTATTTCAGAGTTTTGGTATTTTTGGAGAAAGACAGATCAAGTAGCCTCTAAAAGAGTGAAGGACACAGTGCTAGATGATGCTTGGTGGGAGAGGGTAGATCTACTTATTCAGATCATGGACCCTATCATTTCTTTGCTTCGATTTGCAGATACAGACCAACCCATCCTAGGAGAGGTTTATGAGGGATGGGATTCCATGATTGACACTGTGAGGAGCCTTACTTTACAGAATGGGTGCCCCGAGTATGAGACATCACTAGAGGCCTTCTGTGGTACAATACAGGATATTCTTGTCAGCAAATGGGACAAGAATTGCACACCTTTACATTGTTTGGCTCACTCATTGAACCCAAAATACTACAGCCATGAGTGGCTGAATGGTGGACCTTCCCGCAGATTCCCTCCTCACAGGGATGGTGAAATCTCATAGGGGAGGAAAGATGCATTCAGGCAGGTTTTCTAGGATAGAGCATTGCTTGATGAGGTGGAGGATGCCTTTGCAGAGTTTTCCACTAGCACTAGTCGACTTGCAGGATATGATGTGATTAAAGATAGGGGGCTAAGAAGCCCTATTCTTGGTGGGCAAATCATGGGGCAGCAAGCCCTCCTCTACAGCAGTTAGCCATGAGGCTCCTCTCTTAGGTGACTTCTTCTTCCTGTTGCGGGAGGAATTGGAGCACATATGGGAATTTGTATAGTGCTAAAGAGAGCAGGCTTGAGCAGTCCAGGGCAGAGATAATGGTGTATGTGCACACCAACCTTCATCTTATTTACAGGCAGAGGGAAGAGTGGTTGAAGGGAAAGACAAAGATGTGGAATGTCTTTCCTGATGATATGGGTCTGGACAGCAGTGTTGAGTTGGCATTGGCCAACATGGATCTCAATGAACCAGTGCTAGAGCCTGTTAGATTTGATGATGGTGATACTGTAGAGGGGTCATCCTCCACACCTGCAGATGCAGAGACGACTTTGGATACAGGGGAGGAGGATGCAACAGAGGAAAGCAGTGATGACCATGATGATGAGGATAGTGATGTTGATTCTGATGATGACTATGATTGATGACTCATGAGTCATGAGCTACCTACTGCCTTGAGGCTTGTATACTTGTAGTTGTTTTGTATTTGCTACTTCTATTTGCCATTGGCATTGCACTACCTATGTAACACATTTTGATTTTGATGACTTAATGAGAAAACTACAGTATGTCAGTATCTTTATCTTATTATCTTGTCTTTCTCCTATTGGTTCATCGATGAATTGAATATGTATTATGATTTATCATTTATGAATTTAGAATTTATGATTCATTGATTTATCATTTATGTGACATGTCACAAATTACAATTGTATTTGAATTTTGTATGTACTATGCATGATATAATGTTACTAACTTACTTTGTAAACAGTAAAACTTACATCTAGATGAAGATCTATGTTTGAAATCAATGAATTTGTATCATGAATGAGAATTTGTGTAAGAAATATCTAATTTATAATATATATATATATATAGATATATAGATATATAGAGATATATATATATATATATATATATATATAAAATAATATATAATCTATCCAAACGTGTCCTGTACCGGGGGGTCAATGTGTCTGAATCCGACACTTGAATCCCCGTATCCGACGAATCCTCAATCCACGTGTCAGGTTACTTAGATGTCAACCTTGTGAAAATCATACCAACCTGGAGAAATAGACGGTCAGGTGAAGCCAGGGTGGTGAAAAGACTGGATCAGTTTCTACTAAATGAAGACCTTATTAACAATATTTCTCTTTTCGGGCAGTGGGTTGGAATGGGGGGTGATTTGGATCATTTTCCCATTTTTCTGGAGTTAAAGGGGACCAGTAGGAAGCCTGGATCCTCATTCAAATTTAATTCAGCCTGGCTCATGCTTATTTTGGGTAGCATCGAATGTGCTCTAGCCTTGAGATCTTCGCGACCCAAAAATCATTTTGAGAAATTCCACTCGAATGAGGAGTTATTAAAATAATTAATATTTTTAACAGGTTCCTAAGTCTAAACTAAGGAAAATAAAAATATTAATGGGTATTAATAAAGATAAGGGTGAGAAACTTCTAAGAGACGATGATCAAGTCTGTTTTAATCTTAGTCGTTGATTAGAGACTTAATCTTGACTGTTGATTCATCAACAGGAAAAGTATAAGAGAAGACTTGAGGATCATTTGGAGAAACACCGGAAAATACTCAGTATCTCAAGGAAAATTGATTCTCAAGAAAAGGAGATCGATTTCAGAGGGAGAGTTGCAGGGTGGAGGAAGAGAAGGGCATCAACAGCAGTCAGTGACTGAGGAGGAGGTGACACAAGGACATTGAGAGACAGCGCAGAGAGAGACGCAGTCCAAAGGAGAGACGTAGCCCCCACGGAGGCTGACACAGAGGGACTCAGAGCCACGTTGAGTGACACAGAGGTTATGCAGAAGTGGGAGAAGAGTCTCCAAAGTGTCAGAAAGTTTATAGGGGAAAGTCTTAGGTGTTTTCTTTCAGTTTCTCTGTAAAATCATTCCTCGTAAAAGCGATTGTTGTTGAAGATTAATAAAACCCTCATTTGTTGCACCGGTTTTCCCGCATTGGGTTTTTTCGAGGACAATTGTCCAAAAACCACTGCGTTGATGTGATTGGTTCTTGTTTATGTATTTTCTCTGTGTAGTTATGTGATAACTGCAGTAGAATTTATTTTAATATTTGCTGAAGGGATTTCGTAAATAACTTATTGTGAAGAAAATGTAGGTGAAATAAATCAGTTGTTGTAGTAGAATTTCGGATTAGAAATTTTCACATGGTATCAGAGCAGAGATCTGGCAACGGGAGAGAAGAATCAACCATGGCTCAAGAGCATGATGCAGAGGCATCAACTCAAAGGGACTCACGCAGATTTCCAGAAGAAGGCACAAGGGACATGGATCACGATTATTCTATGTTAGCTTCCAGATTGGAAGAAGAAGTCACTTTCCTAGCAAGCTCTGCCTCCTCTGAGGTTTGGTATATAGATAGTGGAGCTTCCTGGCATATGACAAGAATTCGAGAGCGTTTTTCAGCTTATCAGGAAGAAAGAATGAATTTTCAGATCACCATGGGAAATAAGGCAAAGTGTACCCTAGTAGGAAGAGGTATTGTAGTCTTTCAAATCGAAGCAGGAGAGTGGCTTTGAGCAACCAATGTGTTGCATGTGCCAGGATTGGGGATGAACTTACTCTCCGTATCTCAACTTCAAAACAAGGGCTATGATGTTTTTTCATTAAAGAGAAAGTATATTTCAAACACCCGAGTTGGAAAAGGAAGACCCAGATTGGAATCAGAAGTAACAGGTTGTATAGATTACAGCTAGAATCACCAATGGAACTAATAGGCAACAATGGAGACAAAGATTTCAATGAACTATGGCACAGGAGGATGGGACACTTACACCATGGGGCACTGAGAATTCTCAGGAAAACAATATCAGGAGTCCAAAACTGAGTACCGAACGAGATGATGTATGCAGAGGGTGCGCTCTAGGCAAGTATGCCAAAGCAACGTTTTCCAGAAGTAACAATAGAGCTAGGGGTGTTCTAGGATTGATACACTCAGACAACTGCAGATCGATGTCCACAAAAGCTCTTAGTGGTGTCGAATACTTCGTCACCTTCGTCAATGACCATTCCAAGAAGACTTGGATCTACTTTTTGAAAACCAAGGATGAGGTTTTTGGTCGGTTCAAAGAGTTCAAGGCTCTAGTGGAGAATCTAACAGGAAAGAAGATAAAAGTGTTGCGCTCAGACAATGGTGGAGAATATGTAGACAAAGACTTCATCGATTTTTGCACTAAGGCATCAAAAGAGAGTGGACAGCTCCCTACAATCCGGAGCAGAAGGGAGTAGCAGAAAGGAAAAACAGGACTATTGTGGAAGCATCTAGGGCAATGTTGTATGATCAGGATATGCCCATTCTTGTGGGCAAAAGCATGCAGCACGGCAATTTATGTCCAAAACAAGACTCCACACAAGGCATTGGGCAAAATCACTCTGGAAAGGGTCTTCACTGGGAAGACACATGAAGTCAGTCATTTCAGGATATTTGGAAGTTTAGCGTATTGTCGTGTATCCGAAGAAAAGAGAAAGAAATTAGATCAAACTGTTGAGAAAGGATATATTATGGGATATAGAGAGAATGCTAAGGCATACAGAGTCTATCTTCTAGGGAGTAGGAAGGTAGTAGTTCGACAAGATGTAAAGTTCATGGAGGACAGAGCTTTCAGGAAATCCCAAGAAATGCCTTCCGAGGAGCAGTCAAAAGACAATCCATTGGTCCAACCACTTCGACCAATAGAAACTAGTACCAAAAATCCTCCTAAAGGCAAAGCTTCAAAACAGGAGGAATCTCAGGAAGATGAACAGTTGATGGATGTACCCAGCACCAATGGAAGAACGAGCTGGGAACTTCGATAGATTCTACAAGATGCAGAGGACTTCATTGGTGCACCCAGGAATGACAAAAGGGATCAAAGACAACCAAACAAATACCAAGCCCTAGTAGCTCAAGTTGGGGAACCTTCTAGTTTTCAGGAGGTCGTTCAGCATCAGTATGGGTAGATGCTATGGTGGAGGAATACAGTTTTATAATGGTCAATGATGTCTAGGAAATGGTACCTAGGCCTTAGGATAGGTCAGTGGTAGGTTCGAGATGGATCTACAAAGTCAAATATGTTGCAGACGGCAGTGTGGAGAAATACAAAGCCAAGTTTGTGGCTAAAGGGTATGCTCAGAAGGAAGGGATAGACTACGAAGAAACCTTCACCCTAGTAGCCAGGTATACTTCTATTAGAACCGTGATATCTCTTGCAGCACAGATGGGGTGGGAAATTCACCAGATGGATGTCAAGACGACATTCTTGAACAGGGTAATAGAAGAGGAAGTATACATTGAACAGCCAAAGGGTTTTGAGACACATGAGAAGAAATCTCATGTATACAAATTAAAGAAAGCCTTGTATGGGCTTAAACAGGCCCCTAGAGCATCGTACAATCGAATTGATGGCTATTTGCAGAAGATGGGGTTCGTCAAGAGTGATGCAGGCCCTAATCTCTACTATCTTGTCGTAGAGAATGAGCCTCTAATCCTAGTGTTATATGTGGATGATCTTTTCCTGACAGGATCATCCAGGCTCATCAAAGACTGCAAGAAGAACCTAGCCACAGAATTCGACATGAAGGATTTGGGATAGATGCATTATTTCCTGGGGTTGGAAGTTTGGCAGTAGAAAGATGAGATCTTCCTTGGACAAGGGAGATATGCTACAGAGATCTTAAAGAGATTCAAGATGCAGGACTGTAGACCTATGGCTACTCAAATGATCACCAACTGGAAGAAGATTGATGCATCAAAAGATAAAGATGTTGATCCCACCTTGTACAAGCAGCTTATAGGGTCCCTGATGTATCTGGTCAATACCAGGCCATACATTTGTTACGCTGTCAACACCCTCAGTCAGTGCATGGTGGAACCTAAGAGGGCGCACTGGACAACAACCAAACATGTTCTCAAGGATATACAAGGAAAAGTCGAGCATGGAATATTGTACACCCAAGGCAATGACATCAGGCTGAGTGGGTTCACTGATGCAGATTGGGCTGGAAGTTCAGTAGATCGAAAAAGTACAACTGGGAATTGTTTCAACATTGGATCAAGAATGACCTCCTGGTGTAGTAGGAAACAGAAATCTGTGGCTCTAAGCTCAGCTAAAGCAGAATATATGGCCGCTGACACAGCGTCAAGTGAAGCCATATGGCTTAGGAAATTGCTTGTGAATCTATTCAGGGAAGAATGGAAGCGACCGGGATTTTGTGTGATAATCAGAGTTGCATCAAACTCTCTAAGAATTCAGTATTTCATGATCAGTCAAAGCACATTGATATCAGGTGTCACTTTGCCAGAGACTATGCCCAACGAGGGGCAGTACAGTTGAGGTACACTGCTACAAGAGAACAGGTGGCAGACATCCTCACCAAGGCTCTAGGAAGAACAAAGTTTGTTTATTTCAGGGAGAAGATGGGGATGGTGAAGAATCCATTTCAGTAGCAGAAATGGATAAGTGTCAGGAGTTGCAGTGCAACAGTTAACAGTGGTAGTGTTATGGGCAGCATGATGCAGCATGTTATGAAGGAGTTGCAGTACAAATGTAGCAATGCAAGTGGCAATGTCATGGGCGGTAGTGCAATGGATGTGGGGCAGCAGGCCAAGCATCAGCATAGAGGACCGACGCGGAGGATCAATATGATGCTTCTATGGTGAAGCATTGCCAGAGCACATTCCTCGCTAAGAGGGAGTGTTGATTTTGGGTAGCATCGGATGTGCTCTAGCCTCGAAATTTGGAGGACAGGCTAAGGCACATGAGATCTCCAAGACCCAGAAATCGTTTTGAGAAATTCCACCTGGATGAGGAGTTATTAAAATAATTAATATTTTTAATGGGTTCCTAAGTCTAAACTTAGGAAAATAAAAATATTAATGGGTATTAATAAAGATAAGGGTAAGAAGCTCCTAAGAGACGAGGATCAAGTTTGTTTTAATCTTAATCGTTGATTAGAAACTTAATCTCGGTCGTTGATTCACCAAAAGGAAAAGTATAAGAGAAGACTTGAGGATCATTTGGAGAAACACCAGCAGATACTCAGTATCTCAAGGAAAATCGATTCTCAAGAAAAGGAGATCGATTTCAAAGGGAGTGTTGCAGGGTGGAGGAAGAGGAGGGCATCAACAGCAGTTAGTGATTGAGAAGGTAACGCAAGGACATTGAGAGAGCGCAGAGGGAGACGCAGTCCAGAGGAGAGGCGTAGCCACCACGCAGGCTGACGCAAAGGGACGCAGAGCCACTCAAAGCCACGCTAAGTGACGCAAAGGTGACGCAGAAGTGGGAGAAGAGTCTCCAAAGTGTCAGAAAGTTTCCAGGGGAAATTCTGTTGTTTTATTATAGTTTCTCTGTAAAATCATTCCTTGTAAAAGTGATTGTTGTTGAAAATTAATAAAACCTTCATCTATTGCACCAGTTTTCCCGCATTGGATTTTTCGGAGGACAATTGTCCAAAAAAAACTGCGTTGATGTCATTGGTTCTTGTGTATGTATTTTCTCTGTGTAATTGTGTGATAACTACAGTAGAATTTATTTTAATATTTGTTGAAGGGATTTCGTAAATAACTTATTGTGAAAAATAAGTATGTGAAATAAATCAGTTGTTGCAGTAGAATTTCAGATTAGAAATTTTCACAACTCAAAGAAACTAGTTTTAATGGATTGGTAAAGGTGACATGGATCCCTTTAGTCCCCAGCTGAAATCAATCCTATGCCCGCCAGTTTATGCGAATCTCAAAAGAATGAAGCAAGCTACCATTCTATGGGCAAAGGAAAAATTGTTAAAGGAAGATGTTGAATTAAAAATAATTGAGGACTCACTCGACAAGTTGGAAGGCACGGAAGGGGAGGGTTATGAGACTAAGAAACAAAGGAAAGGATAAAGTGTTTGGAAACATCAAAGACAAAGATATTGAAAGACAAAGAATATCAGTGGAGACTTAAAAGCAAAGCCATTTAGCTAGCATCAGGGGACGAAAACTCAAAAAAAAAATCAAAATTATGCTAGAGGAAGAAAAACACAAACACAATCTAGGAAATGCAAAAAGAGCATGGAAGCATAGCAAAATCCCATCTTGACCTTGCATCTCTCGAAAGAGATCATTTCAAGTCGTTGTTTCGAGAACCTAAGCAAGCTACGATTGCAGAAGACATCCACGTTGCCTAACGTTTTCCGAGATATTCAAGGGAGGAAGAAAATGAAATGCTTTTGGGCTCCTATCACTAAAGGGGAAGTTGAAGGAGTTCTAAAATCCCTGCAAAGATAAGAGTCTGGGGTCGGATGGTTGAACAGTGGAATTCTTTCAACCTTTCTTTGAGTTTGGGAGATGAGCTCACTTGGGTGGTGGAGGAATCCACAGTAAAAAGCCAGGTTTTTGACCCTTTTAACACTACCTTCCTGGCCCTAATTCCTAAAAATGACGACCCAAAATCCTTCGAGGATTTCAAACCAATCTCTCTATGCAACTGTATGTACAAAATAATTGCTAAGATCATAGTTGTTCGATTAAAACCACTCCTCCAAAAATGTTTCTAGAGAGCAATTTGGTTTTGTAAATGGCAAACAAATCCATGAAGCTATAGGGGTAGTCCAGGAAACTATGCATGGTATTAAGAAAAACAGGAGGAGGGGATTGATAGTCAAAATAGACTTATCAAAAGCTTATGACAGAATAAGTTGGATTTATCTTCGTCTATTGCTGACTCACCTTGTAGTATACCTAGGGGGGATAGTATGGGGTACAAAGGGAGGTACCCAAGGGAATAATGTAATAATAATATGGGCTATAGTTAATAAATAAAGTGGTTAACCCGCATCATGCAAGGGACCACAAGTAGTTAGCAATAATGTAATAAGCCCATTGTATTAGATATATGGTATTGAGAGAACCATGGAAATGACTCATGGTATTGTATGTATGAGGCCTATATAGAGGCTAGAGACTCTCCAAGTATACCTAGGGGGGATAGTATGGGATACAGAATGAGGTACCCAAGGGAATAATGTAATAATGAGATGGGTCATAGTTAATAAATAAAGTGGTTAACGAGCATCATGTAAGGAAACACAGGTAGTTAGCAATAATGTAATAAGCCCATTGTATTAGATATATGGTATTGAGTGAACCATGGTAATGACCCATGGTATTGTATGTATGAGGCCTATATAGAAGCTAGAGACTTCCAATGGAGAGATGTTAAAAGATATTGTATGAACAAGCATATGGCTTGTGGAGTGTTCTCCTTCCTTGAGGAGTAGTTGTATGGTGTTGCCCTACCTCAAGGGTTTGGTTAATAAAGAAAAGCATTTCTATATTTTGTGTTTGTAATTCCCTTGAGATTATTTACAGTTATTGGGTATATTTGCATCATTTCATATATTTACAGGTCATATCTATTACAAGTGCTATCAGAGCACTTTTTTGGGCAAGCAAAGAGATATTTTTTATTTATTTTTGCGGGAATTTTTTTGGCGCGGCGAGTTTGCAGATCAAATCTGAAACTTTTGAGGCAACATTTGTAGAAACAAATTGCGGATCTGGATTCTTTGTGAAAAATACCCAAATTCAAAAAAAAATTGGCCAAATCGAAGAAAGAATGAGGAAGATATCACTGATTTAAAACCAGTTGTGTTGCAGAAATTTTTCTGACGAAAATTCGTGGACGGCGGATCTCCAGTCAATTTTTTCAGTTTTTATGGGGAATTTTGAAAAACTAATTACAAATATGAGATCCTCTTGAAAAATCACCCAATTTCAAAAAATAATCGGTCGAATCAAAGTCCGAATGAGAGAGATATCGCTGATTTAAAATCAGTGCTTTTTTCATAATTTTTGTGACGGCAGGACAATTGCAATGCGAATCTGAAATTCAAGAGTGCCCAAATCGGGATTTCTAACACATGGAAAGATGCAGAATGGTCGTTCCATTTCCAAAAACAAGTTATAATAAGGATTCTAAACCATATTGATCGAGTTGTGTCCATTTAAATTTTCACCAAAGTAAGTGATTTCTTTTAAACCCTCTTCATGGCTTCTAGCAAGGATTTTATTTTTACAAGAAAAGATGATGGCCCTACTATTGAAGAATTCATAAACATTGAAAAGTTCATACATGGGAAAAATTGGAAAGGTTTTGTATGGCTTGGTTTGCAAGATGACGCTGCCATATGGTGGAGATCACTTGACAGCAAGAAGTTGTACAAACTTTCAGATGAAGAATTTGAAAAATTCCTTTTAGACAAATGATCTCATGCTGGAAAACACGATAATGAGAAACATATGGAGTTATTTTCTACTAGTATCTCCTTATTACAGGTTCATGGATATATTCAAAAGGATAAGATCATTGTGTCTATAAATCCTAGTTGCAAGCAAAATCTTATAAATGTTAATTTAGCAAAAAAATTGCAAGTTCCAACCAAACACATTGAAACCGCACAGATTGATAATGAGGATGTTCAAGTTTATAAAAATTTGAAGATTGTTATGGACAAGTATGTATTGCATTTCGATTTTTATGCTTCAAATATAGCTAATGTGGATATTGTTTTGGGATACCCTTGGATGGAATCTATTGGTACTATCAATATTAATGTGCAGAAGAAATTCCTGAAGCTCTTGTATAAAAAGAAAAAAATTACATTACAGGATATTTCCATCAATAAACAAGTAGAGTCCAAAGAGGCTGAAGCAGAAGATGTTCCAGGGACTGACACATCAGATGAGGAATTTGTGGTTGAAGTAATACTGGAAGATAAGAAACAACAGCAGGCGCCACAACATGTACCAGATATCAATCAGGCTCAATTAGGTGGTGAATTAAAGCAAGATACACCATTGGTTAAAATTTCAGCGTATCACCACCCACATCACCCAGCAAGAAAACAACCAACAAGATGGCAACAAATCAGCAACAAGAACAACAAACCCTGCATGACAGATAAAGAAGTGCAACAATCCACCCACAGCACATCAACATAGAGGAACCGCCAGGATCAACTCCCATCTCAAGCGAGCGAGGCACCGGCTAGATCGAGTAATCACCTGTCTCTGGGATGGCTAAATGCACGTGCATGGTACCAGTGGACTACTCTTTTGAGTAAATCTTATTATTTGTGTTCTTCTTATGTTTCGGGATGAAACATGTTTAAAAGGAGTGGAATGTAGTATACCTAGGGGGGATGGTATGGGGTACAAAAGGAGGTACCCAAGAGAATAATGTTATAATGGGATGGGCCATAGTTAATAAATAAAGTGGTTAACCCGCATCATGTAAGGGACCACAAGTAGTTAGCAATAATGTAATAAGCCCATTGTATTAGATATATGGTATTGAGATAACCATGGTAATGACCCATGGTATTGTATGTATGAGGCCTATATAGAGGCTAGAGACTCCTCATGGAGAGATGTCAGAAAATATTGTATGAACAAGCATATGGCTTGTAGAGTGTTCTCCTTCCCTAAGGAGTAGTTGTATGGTGATGCCCTACCTCAAGGATTTGATTAATAAAGAGAAGCATTTTTATATTTTGTGTTTGTAATTCTCTTGGGATTATTTACAGTTATTAGGTATATTTGCATCATTTCATATATTTACAGGTCAGATCTATTACACACCTGGGGTTTGAAATTGGGTTTATCAACTGGATTATGGGATGCATTACAAATGTCAGCTTTGTTGTCGTTATAAATGGAGCGGCATCCCCCTCTTTTCACAGTCAAAGGGGGCTCAGACAGGGATGCCCTCTATCACCTCTTCTTTTTCTCTTAGCGGCTGAAGGTTTGAGACTTGAAAGGAATTGAAGTAACCACAAACCTCTTTGTATCACACCTGTTGTTTGTTGATGATATTCTTCTTTTTAGTGATGGTTCTAGAGGTGATATGCAACGTCTGAAAGCATCACTAGACCTGCTCCTAAAAGCTATAGGTATGTGCATAAACAAAAAACGTCCATTATTCATGAAGGTTTCTCTATGGATGATATTTGCAGGATTCATACTTATCTTCCCTTCGAGGCAAAGCCCATGAAGGACAGCTTCAAATACCTGGGTTTCCATCTCAAGTTGGCTTCATAAAAAACAAGACTGGATGTGGTTGGTGGCCAAAATTGAGAAGAGAATTAAACATTGAAGTTATAAATGGCTCTCGAGAGCTGGAAGACTAGTTCTAATAAAATCGGTTCTAATTGCAATTTAAGTCTATTGGCTTGCTCTAACTTGGGTTCCCAAAGGAATCCTTGGCCAAATAAGGAAAATATGTGGTGGGTTTTTATGGGCCAGTGCAAAGGAAGATTTTGTTCTGTCATGGGTGGCTTGGGACAAGATTTCTCTCCCAAAAGTATGGGGAGGATGGGGAATAAAAGATCTCCCTCTTTTCTCAAAATCCTAAGCTGCTAAATCGGGATGGCGTATCTTATCAATGGATAATCCATGGACAGCAGCAGTAAAAAGAAAATATATTGATCCTATCCCATTGGAGGAATGGATGCGCGGGACAAACAAAAAAATCCCAAAATGTATCAGTCATCTGGAAAGCTATGGTGGATACCTTTGGGATTATAGAAAAAGGTCTAGCGTGGCACATTGAGAATGGAGAGAAGGCTAGAATAGGGGTTGACCCATGGGTAGGATGCAACAAAGACTATGTACTACCTAGAGACTTAATAGTTTTTCTTAACAACCAAGGGATATGTTACTTAAATCATGTGGCAAATGATGAAGTCTCCTCGTGGTGGCATCAGGGTTGGTTATCGGCAAGGGATCTTCATTTAGACCCACAATGGGGTGTTGCGTGGGAGAAATACACCAAAGAATTGGAGCATTCACAGGTCAAGATAAGGGACCAACTAGATGAGCTCACATGGGTTCATGCGCCTTCAGGTAATTACTCTCCTAAATTTGGATACCTCTCCCAAATGAATAGGAGGATGCAAGTAGAATAGACTTGGTGGTGAAAATTAATCTGGAAACTAAAATGTCCTGCAAAGTCAAAATTGTTTTTCTGTTGCATCTTAAGAAACAAGGTGCCAACTTGGGACAACCTTCAAAACAGGAACAAAAATGGTTCAGGCTGGTGCATCCTATGCAAAAATTCTGAAGAAACAATAAACCACCTGTTCCTATGTTTCCCTTTCACAATAAATATTTGGGAGACTACACTAAGAACATTGGGCATTGGTCAAATCTGGAGAGGAGCAAACATAGTTGAAGCTTGGCAAAACTCGTGGAACGCAACACAGGATGAAAATTGAAAAATATTCCCCCAATAATAGCTTGGGGTAGTTGGCTAGCCAGAAACAAATGTATCTCTCAAGATATTCACTTGTCCCCTTCAATTGCCACTATATAATGTGCTGCTATCTACTCTCTACTTCCATCCCCATCAATCCCCACAGCCCCTCGAATTATTAGGGAGGGACAGATAGATCCTTTCATCCCATGGGCCTACTTCGATGGAGCCTCTGATGCTCAAAACAGATGTGGGGCAGGTTTAGTCATTCATATCAACAGTAACAGAAATCTAAAAGCTTCGAATGGCCTTGGAAATGGATCAAACAACTATGTTGAACTTTTCTCTTTGAAACTATTATTGTGTTGGCTTCGAGAAATTGGGCTTCTTTCAGTAAAAAAAATTGGTGACTCCTTAAATGTGATAAACTGATTCAATGATTGTCAGAGATGTCAAAATCAGTGACACATGAATCTCCGATCACTCGCGATTAATCACGAGTCAAACTCTGCTCTTCCCTCAAACGATCCGATTCAACTCTGGGCGAGTCAAACTTGCGTTGACTGAGTTTGACTTGTGGTCAACCTGAGTTTGACTTGCGACTCACTGATTAATTGTGATTTAGGTGACTGAGGCGATTTTCAACCGTTAACTCAGCGAGCATGGGTTTTAACTTTTAGGGATCCCACATTTTTCGTTGTGTGGTTTAGTTACGTTAAAAATTAAACGTTGGTCTGTAACTTACTTCTCACTTCTCAGGCCCGCAACTCATACATCAAGAAGGTAATAGAGTCGTAGTGTAATAGAGGCATAGTGTGCAGTGTGCTCCAGTGTAGCTTCAACGTGTGCTATGTCAGAGATTTCAGTAGCAAACCATTATCGTATCATTTCAGCAGCAATCAAGAGATTTCAGTTACTGCGTTTTTACTGATTCGTATGCAGTATTTTATAAACTTTTAGAAGCAGATGCTTCTGGTTCTATGTAGTCACTGGTAAGGAATTAGGACTTAGTACTTTGGATCATGTTTGGACTCATAACATATATGAGATACTTATTCATTCATGATATTTGGGACATCTATTGATATTATGCATTGTTTGGAGTCTGGACATGGCTTTGTTGAATATCAATGAACAATGTATTTTTTTTTGTTGTTTTATTATTAAATTCAATATGTATATATCTTTATTTATTGAATTCACTGATTTTTTCCCGATTTTTCCCCGATCCGATTAAAACTCTTCGCTCTTTTGCCTCGCCGATTTATTGCCGATTCCGAGTCTGGTAACATTGGTCAAAATCACACTTTGACTCCTCTCATTGATGAGATTTTCCAATTAAAACAGGGATTTGACTTCATTTCTGTGTGCCACATACAGGGAACAGAACTCTGAGGCAAACATCCTTTCTAAGGAGGGTATTCAATAGGATCTGGGCAGATTTCATATAAGAGGAACTGAAGAAGGAAGAGTTCGGGGAACAGATCAATTGCCTTTCAACAGTTGATCATTTTCAGTTTCGCATTACTCCTATCAGACTGCTTATATATATGTGTCTTTTTACAGGTTACTGGATACAGGCCTATCATGTTTTACCTATTATCTGTATTTTTACTTACTGTTGATACTATTATTTTATTTTTGGACATGGATATATCATGATACAGACTCTATTTTTTGAAAAAAAAAAAAAAAAAAAAAAAACTTAAAATCTGGATTGTTTTCTTCGTGTATAATGGGAGGTCTGTTTTTGTGTGGTTTTATGCAATTTTTTAAGTATGAATATGCTCAGGGATATCTTATTTTGACTACTCAACCACTCTGTGTCTATCTTTTGGTTTACACACAGTCAGAAATGCTCTCAAGCATCTACAAATGTAACTTTTTATCTCCTTAATAAAAAGTTAAATTTTTCTGCGGAAAAAAAGAAAAAAATATATATATATATATATATTGGAAAATAAAATAATTGATATTTGACACGAATTTGAAGTCCATAATTTCTAATAATGCATACTTCATTAACAGGCGAGAATTGAAATAGAGCAATTGATGAACAAGGCCAAGTGATATTCGAAAGCAAGTAGTCCAATTCAACTTAAGCTCCAATTACTTATTGTATCCCTAATCCACCTCCTTTACCTTATGTTTACAAATATTTCGTTTGCTAATGACATAAGTGAATAGACATGTGATAGAATCCAAACTAGCTACCCTGATATGTGTCAATTTGTTCAAAACAACTTACCCAGATCAAGACCTCACTCGTGAAGTTACAACTCAGATTTTGGAGGAAATTTTTTTTGCAAGATTTTTATTGATGTTGATTCACCATGGAAAGCATTCATTGTCCTTGGTAACCTTCCAGTGGCTTCGTTCTTTCAAATGGATCTGCTTTGAAGAGAATTGAGGATTACCCACACACCCAACTATATAACTCAAGTCTCGGAAAGGCTTTCACAGTTATATGGCTTTCTGGATCTATTTGCACACAAAATGGATTGCTCGTAATTTAGCCTCACTTTAGCCCCCTCACTGCCCAAGCAAGATAAATAACAACTTCAGTTGTTGATTACATATCATAAAGATACCAGATCGATCCAATACATGCCAGAGGCCAATAAAGTATGGATCATAAGATAGAGGAAGCAAAATATAAGCAATTCTCTAGCTTCATAAACTCAAATCATCCTACACCAAGGATTCTCACATAAATCTACCTTACTCTAGTATACCTGTTAATTTTAGATAACAACGGTATTTTCTATGCTTAAGAGCAATTTACTTCAATTTTTCTTATTAACCCAATATCAATTTCCAGATTAGCAATCACATTAAGATTGATAGTAAATGTAGACAGAACATAAACAATAAGCAGAAGACAAGCCAAGACAAGTGGACACTATTTGGCGGATGCCAGGGAAAAACCCCAATTTGGGGAAACCCTTTGATCAAATCTTCTTATTATTCTTCAAAAGTTCCGCAGAGAGAGAGTACAATATACAAAATTTACTTGCCCAAACACTGTCAAAACTGTCCAGTCAAATTGCAGTCAACAGGATGCCCTAACCAGAAAGTCAACATTGGTCAAACCAACAGAAATTCTCCTCCAATTCAGCTCGGTCAAACCCAGTCAACTTGGCCTTTAGGGACAATCCAAATCAGCCCAAAACAGTCCAGAAATTATCGATCAAAGTTGGTCAATGCACAATCAACTTTCTGCGGTCAAAGGGTTGTAGTCAACATTGGTCAAAGTGCTCAGAAAATCTTATTTTTGTGCCAAAATATGTGGCCTATCCAAACAGAGACATTCCCACAAAAAATGCAGTCAAACACTGCTCGATCAACGTTGGTCAAAGCTGGTTGCAACTCGGTCAACACAAAAATCAAAAATCTCAGTCAAACCTTCAATGTGTGGAAAAGAATAGGTTGCCCTGTAATTTGTACGACCCAATCAGATGAAGAGAGAGAAAGATGTGTGAGTGTTGTGTGTCCAAATGAGGAAAGTGCCTCTTCTATTTATACACAGCGTTGAGGGTGAAGAGACATGTCTATTGGGCTTCATGAGCCTACATTAGACTTCTGTCCGACCTTGACAATTTGTCCATAGAAGAAATAAATTCATAATTCCATTTGTACTTGTCAGAATGAGAT
Organism: Pinus tabuliformis; assembly: GCA_031772625.1. Taxonomy (NCBI): domain Eukaryota; kingdom Viridiplantae; phylum Streptophyta; class Pinopsida; order Pinales; family Pinaceae; genus Pinus; species Pinus tabuliformis. Next base: position 815,285,419 of record CM062814.1, read on the forward strand.
GATTTGTAGATCAATCCTACACCTCTCCGAAAGAGGAATCCAATAAGAATATCATCTCCATCATATGAGTTGTCCAAAGTGGAGTTTGGCCCTAGTTGCCAATTTTAACAATACCCATATGAAGAGGTGTCAGTTAGTAACTTTGTATGGACACATTGTCAAAATAATTATGGGAATTTAGCAATTCCAAGCTCAACTTTGAATCAACAATTGGCAAATAAATTCATGGTTTTTTCAGTATTCTAGAAATATTATATAAAGATGTAAAAGCACACCATGTATTTGATGGTAACAACATAGACAATATGGGAGCCTTCTCTCTCTAAAGGACCATTTTATTTTTTGTTGAACCTTTAGAATCATGTGCCATAAGTCATGAGCATTTGAAATTGGACATCTCATCAAAGTTTGTTCGAAAGGTGCAAACAAGTGGTGCAAACCTTCCTTCAAAAAGCACCCAACAGCTCGTATAATGGATAATCTACCAAGAACATATATTGCAACCTTTCCATGACAAAACAAAAAAAAGGAAACTAGCAGCAACCCAAGACTTAGAACATTGTAGATGCCTACTTCATGCTTGTCTCATATGCTTCACAAAGGTAACCATCAATTCCATATAGCCTCTAATGGATGATAATATGCCAAAATAAAGTATAATGTAGACTTGTCCAAGCTTGAAATCAATCTTCCATAGGAATGAAACTTTGACTCAAGTGTCGTGGATGTGTAAGAAGCATGCAACAACAAACCACGAAAAAAGAATCTATGAGAAGGGAGATCTTTGGACAATAGAAAGCATCGCACACCACCCTGGGAGAAAAATATGACTTTGCTAGCAAATCGTTATGTAATAAATTAATTAGTTTACTTTAACGAAAGGGTACGATCAAAAAATCATGCCCTTTCCTGAAAAGGTACCCATGGCGATATATATGCCAAGGACCTTCATAGTAAAGTCATCATCCTTCAATAATTAATAAAATATATATGTCTTTATGTTATTTACTGAGTCTGTATACTCCATCTAGTATCAGAGCAAGCTTTCTTCTCGCATGTGCATCATCGTGTCATTGTCACCCTCCGCTGCATCATTCACATGTTCTTGCTCCATCATCGTTCCTATCTTTCCTTCGTCATTGTTCCATCGATCAATTGAACACTTTGTCCGCACTTTCATTTATTGTTCCACGTTGGTCAACGCATTTGTTCCAGCCACCGTTCAACACGCCCTCGGTTCACATCATTCAATGCCCTCAGTCGACGCATCTATCCCACCCACCAAACCATACCTCGCTTGCACTTGGTCCCTTTACTGTCGTTGTTTACATGCAAACGTTGAGTCGTGTTCCATGTCCTGCTATCATTCATACCCGCTACCGCACCGTAACCCACTTCTCTACACTCATTCGCATCACGGCTCCCGCTCATCGGACAACCTCTATCTGTTTACCTTCGATCTCCCGACACCCGTCTAAAATATCGTGTCCAATGACCTGGATACGATACGTCGTTTTGTTAAACCGCCACTCTTAATAAACTTGGTATATATAATATAAACTATATTAAATATATATATATATATATAGTGTTATATATTAATTGTTTAAAAAAATATTATTATTTAATTATTATATAAAAAAAAATTAGGGTCAAGTTAAGAAAAAGAGTTAAGCTAGATAAATATACACCACCACATACCCAAGCAATGACTTCGTCAATGTCAATGGTCGATTTTAATAAAAGATTGATAGATCTTGAGACTAAAGTGACCGGACATGGCAAAAAAATCGAGGAGCTCCAGGATACAACAAAGAGAATAGAGAGTCAACTCGAGCAGAACCATAACAAATTTAAAAAGGATCATGCAATCCTTTCAAATAAGGTGGATCGAAATCATGATCAAGCAATGGTGATGTTGACCTGTATTTGTGACAAGTTGAAGATTACACCCGATCAAATACCCCAGAATAATGAAGCTACTCAACATCTCAATTCTCCAGATACATCAAACTCGTCAGACTCACATGAGAAACCTGAGTCTCCAAAAGCATCGTCCATGCCCCATCAACAAAATAGTAACACGAATTTTCAAAATATGCAGCTCTGGAATCAATACTCAAATATGCAGCTCGCGAATCAATACCCCTTCTTCACTCCACCAGTTGCTACATATCAACGAAGAGCAAAACTTGAGCTCTCCAAATTTGACAGTAACAAGAAGTGTAGTGTTGCATGGTTCAATAAAGCAGAAGAATATTTCGAGATTTACGGTATTGACAATGATGATGAAAATATCAGGCATGTGTCCATGCAAATGGAAGGCGAAGCATATAATTGGTATATGTGGTGGAAAAAGACGACACTTGCTATCAGTTGGAAGAAATTCAAAAATGCATTCTTTAAGAGATTCCAAGGTGTCAAGGAAGAAGAGTTCTTCTCAGCACTCATTAGACTACAAAAAAAAGGACATGTGGACGAATACACTCGAGAATGGGAAACTTTAGCTACATAAGTACCTGGATTATTAGAGACTCGTCTCATTCAGTCATGCATCACGGACTTAAACCCCATCTCCAGGCTAAGCTTGGACTTCATGACATCATTTCTATAGAAGTAGCAAGACAGAAGGCAAAAGTTGTTGGAAAGAAGCACAAAAACATGCAATGGCCAAAAGTTGAAAGAGTATATTCGAGACAAAGATTTCCCCAAATTGCGAACACGGATAATACAAAATATGTTCCACCACATCTTCGTGAAGGACAAAAAACTAACTTGGAAATGCAAAGAATGAAAGAAGGCAAGTACAAATGTTGTGGCGAATAATGGGACCCTAAACATAGATGTGCTAAGGGAAAAAAACCAAGAACCTGTATAAGTGTGAAGCAACTAATGATTCAGATAATGAAGAATCGGACATAGAAGAAATCAAATATTCTCCATAACCAAATAACGAGAACATTTCGCAAGTGTCATTATTGGCCATGACAGGTATATCTCAGCTCCATACATTAAAGTTAAAAGGACGTATCAAAAATAGCAACGTGATGGTTCTAATTGATACCGGTAGCACCCACAACTTTTTGGACTCAACTATGGCAGAAAGGCTCAACATTTTCGCATTTCCTATGCCCAACATGAAGGTTATGGTAGTTGACGGCAAGAAAATTGAAAAAGTAGGAAAATGCCATAAAGTCAAATTACATATTCAAGACTATAATCTAGAATCTTTGTTCTACACTGTACCATTAGGAGGAGTTGAACTGTTGATGTGGTGCGAGGTATCGAATGGCTACAAACCCTAGGCACTTACTCTGCCAATCATCAAAAGCAATTTATAAAATTTAAATGGGAAGGGCAAAAATACAAGTTATATGGGTTCCAACCCCCTGAGAATCAAATTGTATCATCATCCCAAATGATGAAAATGATTCGAAAGGGAGCGCCAACTTATTTAGTGCAGTGTCATCAATTAGAAATGCTAACTTCAAACATGATTAATGAAGAGTCACCTGAAGTTCAAGAACTAATTCAAAAGCACAAGAAGGTGTTCCAAGACCTTCCAATGAAATTGCCTCCTAAAAGAGAAATCGAACATACAATCAAAGTCAAATCAGGATCAAATCCCATCAACATCAAACCATATCGATATCCACATCATCAAAAAAACGAAATTGAGAGGTTAGTCCAAAATCTTTTAAAATGTGGCATTATCACAAAAAGTAGAAGTCCATATGCTGCTCCAGTTGTATTAGTTCGAAAAAAAGATGGATCGTTTACGCTATGCATAGATTACCGAGGGCTAAACAAGATAACGATTAAGAACAAGTTTCCAATTTCGTTTATCGATGAAATGTTGGATGAACTACATAGAGCTACATACTTCTCAAAATTAGATTTGAGATCAAGGTACTACCAAATAAGGATAAGGTTGGAAGACAACAAAAATTGTGTTTCGTACACATGAAGGTCACTATGAGTTTAAGGTAATGCCTTTTGGTCTAACTAATGCTCCAGCAACATTCCAAGTTGTTGAATTTCGACGACCTAGGGTCTAGGATAGAATGTTAAAATCTCTGACACTACCAAACCAAGAATCTCAACAATACTACTTTGCACGGCGGAATATAAACAACTGTAAATCACACATGCACAGAATATAGACAACCTTTTACAGTTTTCAACCCAACTTTATTGTATTAAACAACATATAATACAAAAGTCTAGGGCTCCCGTACCAGGGATAATGGCCCTCATACATCCACTAGTACAAGATACAAACTGGGGTTTGGTGTCAGTCCATCGACAACCAAGCTACCCTTAACAAGATACTCTGACCATCTGGTTGTCGCATGCTCCCTCAGCTCCTCTCGGTCGTATCCTGTACCTACCCGGTCTTTCGGCTCTCACTCTGCAGCTCCTACCTCTATCAATGCTCCAAGTCCATCTGGCCACTGAACCTCGGCTATCTAATCTGCTCTCTCGTTGATCGTTCATCCATCAACACATCAACACATCGAGACTCCTGTCGAGTTGCTCACAGCTCCACTTGTGAACAACTCTCAATCTGCCGACTGTTCCTCCTCAGCTACTAAGGGACTTCAACCCACTATGGTCTTCTTGCGCTGCTCCGATGAACATAGGGCACAGAGGGCTGCCACCTATCACTGCAAGATGTCCATCTCCCACAATGAACACGAGATAGGAGGACTACCCATCATCTGCTATAGAATTCCCTCTCCACACACAAGTCTTCGGCTCCACGGTTGCTCCTAGTTGATCAAACCCTTGAGCTCATCAACTGCCTCTCTCGCAACTACCTTTGTCCATCAAGGTGTTGCTCACCGAGCTCCAACATGGACACTATCACGCTGTCCTCCAGCAGGCCATAAGTGCCCAATCACATCAACACTTGGTCTTCTCTCACGCTGCCCTCCAACAATCCACGAGAGACCAAATCCATGTTGTAGCATCTGCACCTAGTTAGGGCATCCCCACACCCACCTAGGAGACCCTTACACGCGGGTTGCCCACAGACTCCACCAATCTGCCCTTTGCTTCTGCAATAAAGGAGTTATTGCACAAATCTAGGCTACAATAATATGTCCTTACTTAGGACATCCATCCACCGTGCGATCTGCTCCTAGTTGGAGTTTCTTCATGCCTAAGGCAACTCCAACAAATGGCTCCCACGGGTTGCAAACTAACTGATCCAATACTGGTCACAAATTGTGACCCAACACAAGGCAATTATGGATAAGGTGACATACCTTAAGCTGCTTCCAAGACTGATACAAATTTTGTTGCTTTGGTTGCCTGGTTAAGGCACCCAACAGTTCACTGTTAGCCCTCCCAAACAGCTCCTAAAGCCTCCAATTTATTGTGACCTAGTCTCCTTGATTGGCTACTATAATATGTTGGTTGTAGGGCTAAGTTCCAGCCCTTAATCCATCTCTACAACACCCTACAACCTCTAAAACAGAGCTCGGTCTGTGGCCCTACTTCAAGGTACCTTCAGCCACATATCAGTCACAAAAACAACCCAAAACAACTGCCCTCCTTCACGGCCTCCACAGTAAGTCAACTTGCACTTCAAACAGTCACTAGAAGGCTTCTAACCAGCCTTCCTCCTTCACTAAAATGACCCTTCTTCTGCGGCCCTAAACAAAGATGTCCTTCTCCTTGAACTAGCTTCTATTTCTCCTTCAACATTGCCCTTATGTTGCACAAATGGACGAGTAAAATGACTCATCTCACCTCTCTATTTATACACATAGAAAGGGCTCCTTCCAACGTCCTCCATGAGTTGTCTAGCTGTCAAGGAGGCTTACTAAACTTAAGTCGTCCTTAACTCATATGTTGTCAACCCAACATCAGACTTCAAAAATTCATAACTCCACTTCTACAACTCGAAATTCGACGATTCTCGAAGCATTGGATTCTCCTTTCCGCTCTCTATCATCTCATGCCATCACATGTAGAAATGTGCCTCCGAATTGCCCCAAACACAATTGGGTGCAAAAACCCATACTTGGGTTCCAAGCCCACAAGCCTACTTGTGGCGCTTTGACCTCCAACCCTCGAACACTAGGACTTGGAGTACCTCCCAAGCTACACAAAAATCAACACAAGCCAACATGAATGAGATATTCCATCCATATCTATGGAAGTTTGTGTTAGTGTTCTTTGATGATATTCTAATTTATAGTAAAACATGGAAGGAGCATCTACAACATTTAGAGAAAGTTCTCATTGTATTAGAAGAGCATCAATTTTATGCCAAGAAATCCAAGTGCACTTTCAGGAAAGAGGAAGTAGAGTATCTCAGACATATAATATCCAAGGAAGGAGTAAAAGTAGATCCTAGTAAAATCAAGGCTATAAGAGAGTGGCCCAAACCAATTAACATATCCAAGTTAAGGGGTTTCTTAGGGTTAACTGGATACTATCGAAGGTTTATTGAAAACTATGTTGCATGAGTTTTTGGAATGTGGGAACGTTGGGAACTTGGGTACGGGTGTCGGGAACGACTAGAGATTTCCCCAAAATTTACAGGAAACGGTTAATCGGGAGTTGTAATATTATATAATAAAAAAATAAAAATATTTTTTTAATTATATAATTTATATAATTATCAAAATTAATATTGAATCAAAATATTCAAATACTAAAATCAATTTAAATATATAAATATATAATATATAATCTCTCTTATATATAAATATGTTCTCTGGGTGTCTCTCTCCCTAAGTCTCTCCCTTTTATATATATAAAATGTCAAGTTCATTATCAATTCTCTGACACATGACCAGTCTTTGAAACAATCTAGCTTAAAAATACAAAGGAACAGTTATGTTTATCTAGTTATTCTTAAGAGAAAGAGCAAAGCAACTCTAATGTTTAAGCATTGACTGCCACATACAATATGCACACACAATCTTCTGCGATATATATACATAAACATCAAAAGAAATACTCATCAGCATGACATCCCAGATATCGCCCTTACATCGAGGTCCCACACACTTTCTTAACCCATCAAGAGATTGCTCCAGCTTCTCAATTAAGGATATCCATGTTAAGGATGTCTTTGGCCTTTCTTCCTGCGAAGGTTTCAACATAGGCTCATGTTTTGTGGACAGTTCAGCATATTTCTCTATAGGCTTTGTATTCCCCAACCCCAAGGAACACCAGAACTCCAAAAAAAACAGTCTACAAAGCTCTCGAAACTTTCCCCAACTCCCATTGCAGCTCTCGTTGAATAGGTAACGTTCCCATACAATTCCAAAGCTCCCGGGAGCGCGGGAATCATTGTGACGAGTTTCCCACCTCTTGGGAGCTGTTCTAGTGTAACAAAGATTAAAAACTATGCTCATGTAACTACTCCTTTGACAAACCTTCTAAAGAAAATTCATTTTGTTGGGATGAGGAAGCAGAAAAGTGTTTCGAAGACTTAAAATAAATTATGTCTAAAGCACCTGTATTAGTAACTCCTGATTTTTCAAAACCATTTATAATCGAATGTGATGCTTCAGTTTTTGGTATAGGAGCAGTGTTGATGCAAGATGGTCATTCAATAGCTTTCGAAAATAGAAAGCTCAATAAGAGGGAATGTCTTAAGTCTACAAACAACAAAGAAATGCTTGTGATTATGCACGAACTAGCCAAGTGGAGACAATATCTTTTGGGAAGTAAGTTCTCCATACGAACAGACCATAACAGTCTCCAATACCTCCTCCAACAAAAAATGCTCTCTGAAGAACAACAAAAGTGGATTGAAAAAATTGTTGCTTTTGACATGGAGATATTACATAAAAGGGGAAAGGACAATGTAGTGGCAGATGCTCTCTCCAGAAAAGATGAAGAAACATCCTTGTTTGTAGTCTCAGCTATAATCCCATAATGGCTTAATGAAATCCGAAGTGAGTATGCAAAAGATCCAGAAACAAGTGCTATAATCAATAACCCTCCTCATAATTCAAAATTTGAATGGAAAAACAATATTTTGTGGTACAAGGGAAGGATTTACCTAAGTCCAAATTCCAAATTTAAAGTCAAGGTTCTCAAAGAGTCCCATGATTCACTATCAGTCGAACATGTAGGTTTCTTTAAAACCTACTATAATGCACGTCAATCATTTTTCTGGAAGGGAATGAATAATGATATTCAAAAATATGTAGCAGATTGTGATCAATGTCAGTAAAATAAAAGTGAGAATATTATGACCCCAGGTCTGCTCCATCCTTTAAATATCCCAAACCAAAAATGGGAAGAAATATCAATGGATCTTATTGAAGGATTGCCTATGTCAGATGGAAAAGATAAAATTCTTGTAGTAGTAAACAGAGTCACAAAGTATGCACACTTCATAGGAAGGAAGAAATCAGATTCAACAAAAGAGATTGCCAATATATTTTGCAAAAATGTCCACAAATTACATGGATTCCTAAAGTCATTGTTAGTGATAGAGATGCCAAGTTTAAAGGGAATTTTTGGAAGGAGTTTTCCAAACATATTGGAACATACCTCAACATGAGTTTTGCATATCACCCTCAAACAGACGGTCAAACAGAAACAGTCAATAAGTGCTTAGAATCTTACTTTTGTTGTTATGTAGCAGACAAACAAAATAAGTGGACAGTGGTTACATCTCGCTGAATGGTGGTACAATTCAACTTATCACACTTCCGCAAAGATGACCCCATTTCAACCTTTGTACGGATATGAGCCTCCCAAATGGAATGATTTGGCCATTTCCGAGACAAAAGTTCCAGCAGTTAAGGAGCAATTAGAAGAAACCCAAAAAAAATTCAAACATTAAAAGAAAATCTAGGTATTGCATGAAGCAACAAGCCGACCCACACAGAACAGAGAGAAAATTTGAAGTTGGATAATGGGTATTTGTTAAACTTCAACCTTACAAGCAATTATCCTTAAAACAAAAAGGAAAAAAAAAATTGGCGCCGAAGTTTTATGGACCATATCAGACTAACAAAAAGATCAGCCAAGTAGCATATAGCTTAAGCCTTCCTGATAATAGTTCACAATGTTTGCCATGTATCTTGTCTTAAAAAGGCATTGGTCAAACACCAATCAGCACGAACAACGCTTCCAATATTAGATGATGAACGCAAGTTTATCTTAGAACCAGAAGGAATTGTTACCACCAGCGAAAGGAAGCTTGATTTTTTGGCCCTTTGCAAGGTAGTGAGTTTGTTCATGTAGAGCCTAACTGGTGAATTCATTTCTTCATTGAGCTTCTCCATTTTCTTGATAAGCACCAAAAGGGTTTCTTCATGTTGATCTTTGGTTCCCTTCTTGGCTTTGACCTTCACCTTGGGCGTTCATCAACATCCATCTTGGAGATTCGTAGGTTTTGTTCAACTTCCATTGCTAGGTGGCCACCACCAACTTTGATAAATTTGTCAAGTATGTTAGCATCAAGGGGCTTCAAATGGTCGAGGATATCCCTAACTACCCTATCAAATTTTTGGATGAATTCTCTAATGTCTTCCCTCGTCGTACTTATTTTATATAACTTCTCAATGTTGAAGGTTACTAGTGCATCACATGACCATCTCCTTGTGAATATATCCTCAATTTGGTCAGAGTTGTCAATGCATCCTACAAGAAGACTAATGTACCATTCCCTTGCTTTTCCTTCAAGAGACAAAGCAAAAAACATCATGATCCTGTCTTCGTCGAATATCAACCTAGGGGAAATGTTCCAATAGAATTCTTCAATATGGTCATGGGCACTTATGGTAGCATCACCTTTGAACTTGGGCGGCTAGTTATTGTATTTTTTAGGTAAAGGTTTGGGGTCATTACTCAAGTTCAGAGGGGCAAAGACACTAACCAAATTCATTTCACTTATAGTCATTTTGGGTTGGTCTTGGTTTGGATCAGTGCTAGAATCAGTTGCCATATTTGGCGTGGGATCACTGACCTTTTCAAATTCAGGGAGAAGGGTAGTTATAACAGGTCATGGAGTTGGTTCTCCCCTTCTTGCAGCGGCCCCAGTTATAGGAGGAATGTTGTCACCTTCAAGCAAACTAGGGGTTTGGACAATGAATAGAGTCGCCAGAGGAATTTTTGAAATGTCGTCAATGAATCAATTCCTCATTGATTCACTAGGGGGGTAAACATGCTTCCTCTCGAGCAACGGCACCAAAATATTACCTCTCAAACTAGCAAGGTCCTAGGAGGGGATCCCAAGAGAAACCATTAGGTCAAAGGAAACAATGGAGCGATAGCCCATTGTCACCTCAGCTAAGGCTCCCTACTCTTTACAGACTTTCACTGATGGGAGGAGACTCGGTATAAGAGGAATCACTAGATGAATAGATCAATGAGAGGATGAGGGGTGATTCCCAAGGCCTATTCCTAAAAGAGACTCAAATGTATGGCTTTCTTGCTTGGAAAGCAAGGTGGTAGGCTCTTTAGGAAGGGCTAAGAGGATTCTCGAGGCTATGGTTTGGGAATGTATCTTGTAAAGGTGATTCCTAGGCCTAGAAATCCTTATGGAGATTTGGTCTTTACATGATTTTTGTATAGTTGGAGTTATAAAGTTGTGGGACCACAAGGGACCAAGTGACCTAAAATTAGGTCAAGGAAGTGGAATTAATCAATCAAGGAGGGGCTTGACCTAATTGTGGAAGGGAAGGGGATCAATGGACAAATATTCTTAGAATAGAATACAATGATCCCAACGAGTTCACTAGCCAAGGGAAACCTAGGGCAAAGAACGATCGTTGGGCTAGGGCTTGCAATATCTCAAGATCCCACAGTCCAAATTTTGTGAAATTTGGAGGGCCCCTAGAGGAAACCCTAGCACAGTAATGGGCAAGAAATCGAAGCCTTTTGATGGCTAGAACGTGAGATAAGTGATGCCCTAGATGAACTATGGAGGCTAGGCCTAAAGAGAGATGAGGTGAGAGAAATATATGTTTAAAGTGACCACCTATGGAAGGACCAGTGCCTTATCCTTTGGGAGAGATGGAGTCAGGAGAATTTATGGTTTAGAAGATGTTTTCCCAATCAAGGAGGTCTTCAAGCAATTTCACATGGCATTAGGGCATGAGAGCAGCTACTTGAGATCTTTGTACTTCGATATGCAATAATTGGTAACTTGTCAAGATGTATTTCAACACAATAATCTCTAGCAACATTTACCCATTCATACATGGCCCATGCAATGATGCAACGTTGTAAAATATCAAAATTTCCACAATTTCGCATAGGAAAGCAGTAAATTTCAAACTTGTATAGCGAAAATCCCAGCAACATTCATGTGACAAAGTAAATACAAGAATAAGCATGAAAATATCACTTACATGTACAAAAGATTATATCTGATCGTCATGTTATGCCAATAATGAAGCTCCAAGACAAGACAGATAGATCCAAACATCAAAATTCATCCATAACATCCAAACTCGTCCTCAAAAAAGGAATGTGAAGTTCTCAAGGGCTACTAAATCTCAATCCAAGTGATGATGATGATGAAAATGAATCATCTCACTTATATTTATACAATCACTAACGAGTTTGATTTGCCTAATTGAGCCCCAAATAATAAAATAACGTGCAATAATAACATCCCTTGGTGACAAGCCCACGAAGTTAGTTCAATAACATAATAAGAAGCCTATCAAGAGGGTCAAATGATCAATAAAGTGAGTTGTTGTCCTTTGAGGAGGCCTAATGAAGTCCTGAGAGTGCCACGATGTGAGAATGGACCTCAAACATAGTGGACAAAGGGTTGGCCCCTTCTTTTCCAAGCAAATCCCTGTGATGCCCCCAAATGGGTGCGAGGGGCACAAGGACATCCTCATGGGTTTCCAAGTGGATCGAAACTGCATGTAAACCATCTGCAAGGGCTAGGAAGATGTCATAAGCCCTCATCTGGATCCCAGATCGTCTACCAAGTGTATGGTGCAAGTGTGGAGTCGACTAGGCATGGTGAACCAAGTGCATCATCCTCATGCAAAAGGTGGAATACGAGCAAACAATGAGTGTTGTTGGGGATCCATGAAGTAATCTTTGCTATGGTGGAGGCCCATGGCTCTCAACGTTCACCCTACAAGTGCCAATGTGGCCCTATGGAAGGGCAAGACCTTGTATAGGGAGACCAAGCCCCAAATGGAGACCCACCTGCAATCCTGCATAAGATTCAATGCATCCCCTTGCCCTCCAATACAACAAATCATTAAAATAATCAAGTAAAAGAGCTTACAAGTCATGGAATCAACAGGGCATTTCATGGTAGCATGCCCTTCCATAGTGAGCTTTGGCATGTAGAAGTGTCTCCAAGCTCAATAAGGGGATTAATCAAGGACGCTATTAGGTACTTTCAACCTTTAAAGGGGGTGGCATGTCCATGGTACATCCTTCAAGTGGTAGGTGGTAAATGATATAATAATGGAACAAAGTGGGGATCAGGAGAATCATCCAAACCACATGTTATGGTACAAGGGTAGCTACGACAAGGGAAGCCCACACCTGGGTATATGAGTGTAGGAGGGATCAAATCGTGGTACATGAGTTACCCCAACCTTTGTTTTTCCGCCCTTCTTCATATGCCTTTTGCCTTTGTTTGGTTTTTCTTCATAACTGCTTGGGTCTCCAGGGGATGAGAGCATGTTGTGTAATGTATAGCAATGGATACCCCCCTTAAGGTAGGGAAGTTCATTGCCCACCAGGGTTTGGGACAATCATGGGTTCCTTAATGACGGAGAGGGCTCATTTAGGGCCCATAGGAACCAGAGTGAGGCCACGAATAAGGGGTAAAGCTCATGTTGGCTTTTTCCCATGTGCTAAATTTGTATGTCTTGGCCATCTTTTGCATTTTGTGGTACATTTCCTGTTGAGAGTGGCCAAATTATGTTTTTTTCTTTTCTTTTTAGCTGCATCAACCTCGGGCATTGTTTCAGGCCCGACCCAAGGTGTGGACAAGGGGAGGGGGAGGCTAGCCCTATGTAGACCCTGTTGACCACTGAAGTGTACCCAAATATGTTTGAGGACTCCATGCCCAAGGATGTATCAGAAGCTTCATGTACCATCAGAGATCATCATATCATCAAATTGTTTCAACTCTACTTCTGCTTCTCATCTTCTTCTATTGTACCCAAATTCCACAAGCCCTGCAGGGATGATGTAAATTGATGCTATTATGATGAGTTTGAGTCATGTAACATGAATAGGTAACTTGGGACCTTGTCATCAAATGAGTTTACTCTGGGAAGATTTTTTCACTTAGTTAATTATTATATCCTTATGGGGACTTAATAATTAATTGAGTGTTTTTCTTTCAAACATAGCCCCAAAGCCGGAGTACAACTTGAAGGTGAGGTCTTAGGTGAGTTCTAGTGTCTAGAGTCATTGTATATTACCATACTAGATCACTCATAAAATTTCATGGAATTTGGTTAGGTCTATGGATCTTTTTTTCCCCGCAGGGTGGAAATTTGAATATAATATGTAACAAGTGATGTCTAGAGAAGTTGTATTGGATATGTGTACTCAAAATTACACCTCTCACCCTCAATTTTTTACTATGACACACTTTGAGGGGTAAAAAAATGTGTTCTAAACTCTCAAAACACATTTTTCCTAAGTTTAGTGGGAAATCTGGCAATAAATTAAACCAGAAATAAATTAAATAGAGAGAAATAAATAGCTCCATGTGACAAAATGACATGGAAATGACTTGGAAACTATCTCAAGTCAAAGGATAACTGGAAGATGATTTGGCACCTTACATCATAAATTCATGGCCCACTCAGGAAAATCAAATTTTTTGGCATTAATGCAATAGTTGGTAACTTGGAAAATCAAATTTTTGAGGAATTAATGCACATGTGAGATATTTGGAAGATATTGATGGAGATTTTCTTGGGAGTTTGTCTCCACTTGTGTTCCCTCCTCTTCACACTTGGCATCATCATCTACTACGAGTTGGCTCAAGGAGGGCCTACGCAATTCCCAAGGAGATTTACGCTGAGCTCATTGGAAGAATCTACATGAGGTGTCATCACATGGTTTGATCATGGATTTTGACTTGAGTTAGCTCCTTGATTGGTTCATACTTGGATTTGCTCATCTTCACACTTGGATAATTTGATTTTGCTTGAGGATATCTCGGTGCCACATATGGAATTCGATTTGGATTGGTGGCTACTTCATCCCCTCCACTTGGAATTCAATTTACTTCTTGGAATCTTCACCATGGCCATTTGTCACTTGGATGCTACATTAGGATTTGCTCCCATTTCTCTACATAATAGAGCTTTGAGCTCTCATTTTGTATCATTTGTTTACTAGCTATTGTGCTTGCAGAAGCACTACTACTTTGTACACTTTTCAAGAATTGCAATAAAAAGACTTTGGGGGCCCATTCATGGGTGTTCTTCCTTTGGAGCATGGTGCATTGTGAGTTATTGGTATAATCTTTTCTATTTATGCTTTGAGTTATTTCATTTTCCATATACTCTTGTAGACTTGCTAGTTCAAAGTTATCTTGCATTAACATTTGATTTGGAAGTAGGCTCTAGATGTTAGAAGTTCTAGTTTATTTTCAAATAAATTTTTAAAAGTTTGAATTCATTGTTTGCTTCTCTAAAAATCTATATGGACTAATGTGTGATTGGAGTATTGTAGAAAAATTATTTTTGTTAGATCAAGCGTGAAGGGAAGTCTTTGGAATACCAACCCACTCTTGAAACACCTTCAAAGGAACTCTCATTTGTTATTTGGATTTTCATAATTCATCTTACGAAGAAGTGTTCTTGCAGGGATTCGTTTGGATGTAGCTTGTATACAAGCAAGCATTTCATATTTTAAATCTTTTCAAATAGTGTTTCATTGATTTTATATTAGCTACTTAAGAGAATTTTCTAAACTAAAGCAAGTGATGAGGTTCACTCCTATCACTTGATTTGATTTCTTATGCATTATTTGTATGATATGTATTTGTTTTACATGTGCTCTCTACACTAATTGTGTCTTTGTTTTGCAGCCCATAGTTGGAGAACTGATAACAAAAGACTTGAGGAAAACTCCAACTATTTTCTTGTAGGACCTCTCAAGCCTTTAAAGTTCACCTTCTAGGAGGTCGTGGGCATTTGAGGACTAGCTCATTTTCTTATGCAAGGTTTCATCTGCTATTGGAAGCTAATCTTTGGGATATCAAGAAACATCTAACATTTTCAAATTTGAGAGCATTCTTATTGTACTTACTTTAATTTCTAATTTTGACTTTCAAGAAGGAAATCTAGTGCTCGAAAAGCCTCATATGTTGTAAAAAAATCCTCTTGAAGTTTTAATTGAAATCCTTTGGAAGGTTTCTCATCTTGTAACAATCTAATAAAAAGGCTTAGTTTTTTCTTGTGGGAGCTTGGGTTTCACCCAAGGCATCTTTTTCTCCTTATTTAAAAAGAGAAACATGTGGGTGGATTGATCTTGCATTGTTTTCTTAGTTTTCATTTTGCATGCCTTAAGAATTAACACAATCTCATCATCACAATCTAACTTTCTAAATTTGATTTTGCTACTAATTTCCATTTTATGCCTTGCATTTGAAGTTTTGTTTTTAAGTACAACTTGGGATTTCACTTTGGAGCAACTTATTTCATTATATGCAAGCATCTCAATTCATGTGGCAAAGTTTGATTTAGTTAATTTGACAATTTGCTTCATGTTTGTCTCACTATAGGCTCATTGGTTACTTGCTCATTTATTTTAAAGTTATTTTCGCAAGCATATCATACTTCGAAGCTTCGTCTCATTTCATTGCTTTAGTTGTTTGATCATTAATATATCATTTGTTAAAGCACTTACTTTGAGTAACTTACAATCTTATGTGCTTATAAAGCTTATGTTCATGTATCTTGTACAATTTTGAGCAATTATCTAAGTTATCTCATTGAGCATATTTCCATTTACTTGAAGCATTTCTTTTTTTGCAAAGCATTAGTAATCTTACTTGCATAGCATATTAGGCATTTTAGCATAGTTGCATTTTAACTCAATTTACCTCCAAGCATAAACTTGGTTGATAGAAATCACAGGGAAAAATCTTTCTTGGAAAATTATTCCAATTGGTACGAAGTAAGGTAAAAGTGTGTGACTCTGCAGTTATGGAGGTGGCTTGTCCCCTTGTAAGAATGAAGACACACGCTGACTAGTAAGACTCAGGGGAAGGGTATCATTAATGACACCACCGTCTCCTCAACCCCTTTTTCTTACAGTCACACCAATTTTTACCCTTTGAAAAGAGTTCAAGAGGAAGATATCTCACCTAGACATGGCATTTAGATTAAAATTAACCAAGATAATTGTACTTAATCTTAGTTTTAGTGCATTTCATGTTAACACATTTTACTATTTTACTTGCAAATTATTCATGTACTTGTCATTGATGAAAATGTTTTGAATTGATTATCTAATTTAAGCAAGTATCATCTTGTTGCAAATAAAGTTTTATCATGTTTCCTTTGCAAGTTATTCTATATTGTTTCCTTACATGCTTTGGATTTGTGAATGATTATATATTTTGAAGCAAATTTTATATTTTGCATGTGATATCATATCTTGCTAGCATCTTTTGTTTGATTGACAAGGTTACTTGTGTTTCAATTTGAAACACTTCATTTTTCTTAAGCAAGTATTATTTATTTTCTATGTTGCACGAGAACCCGTTCCCACCAAAAAATCCCTCGTACCCAACGTTCTGTCGTACCAGGGACTTTTACAGGGGTTGGGAATGTCCCCAATTTTTGGGGGACTTCATTGGGGACTTGGGGACTTGGGGACTTCCAAGCCGTTCCCAATCCATCTCGGGCAAATTTTGGGGACTTTTCTAGTACTGTTCCGCCATCCCCAAAGAAAAAACAGAATATCTGACCTGATTTTGACTGGGTTTACTTTGATGTTTGGATAGCTTTCCCTCAAACAATGAATGTTGTATGGATGTTTATCTTTTAATATAACCTCTTGTGTGAAGTAAACGCTGCCAACAATGACTGATTTCAGCGCATTTCCTCTTAAGACCGATGTTTCCAAAACTATTCTTTACACTTGCTTTGTCCAAGAAAAATAAAAGAAGATTCAAGACTAATTTATATCGCAAATTGATGTAAAGAAACCACACTATGTTTAAGGCTCTAACACACTTTCCAACTTTGCTAACTATGCCAAGGAAACTGAATTTGTTTAACTTGGCCATATTAGTAGCATTGATTGTAAGAAAGGCTCTTTTTGCTTTCACACAATTAGGAAAATATCTAGTGTGGTTGACCAATCAAACTTGGCTTTTATTTGACAAATCTAACAACATAAAGATCTGTTAAAATTGGCAACTAGGGCAAAACTGCATGTGGGTCATCTTATTCATGGCTGATAATATTTTTATTAGATTCCTCTCGTCGAGAGGTGTAGGATTCATATAAAAATCATCCAATTCCGATAAGTATTCATGGAGATATGAATTTATTTTGATTATGGAATTATTATCAAGCCGACCTACAACTCATGTAAGCTTAGAAGCCCAACAGTCGCATCTATTCAAACAGCAACATTGTATATAAATACAAAAGAAGTTTTCCTCATTTAGACTTCCTCATCTCATCACATCTTTCTCTCTCTACTGTGCAGAAAAGTGTCTCTTCTCTACTGCGCAAAAAAGGGTCTCTCCCTCACACATGTAAAGCCGGAAGCTGATGCAACTGAAACTGCAACTGCAAAAGTAAAGATTGACCTACGTGGACTAGAAGATCTCATCATTTAAACTGCGTTGTAGGTTCATTTGAACCTCCTCTGAAAGCCGCAACTTTTGGTGGTGGAATCAAGTCAATCCGACGGACGGTTTGCAAAATATCCACTGCCCTAGTTTGAAGCCGGAAGCTGCCGAAACTGAAGCTGCAACTACAAAAGTAAAGTTTGACCTGCGTAGACTAAAAGATCTCCTCATCTGAATTGCGTTGTAGGTTCATCTGAATTGCGTTGTAGGTTCATCTGAACCTCCTCTGAAAGCCGCAACTTTTGGTGGTGGAATCAAGCCGATCGGACGGTCAGTTTGTAAGATATCGTCTGCCCTAGTTTGATGATGAAGCCGCTAATGCTGATGCTGCCGATCTAAGGCTTGCTACTACTGATATGAATCAGATTTATTGTACTATTTCTCTCTGTTGAATTATTGAAGATAAAAGAAGATTTGATCAAAGGGTTTCCCCACACATTGTGGGGTTTGTCCCTGGCTAGCCGCCACATCTTGTGTCTCTTGTCTTGGCTTGTTTTTTGTCGATCGTTGAATGTTCTATCTGCACTTTACTTTATGTACATGTTATTGCTAATCTGTGGAATATAATAAGGAAAAGAAGTAAACTATTATAAGCATAGAAAATACCATAACTTAACAAGGTATTAGAGGTGAGGTGAAGACAAAGCCCGAGCAAGAGCAAGAGCAATCACCGAAGAGAAGATTGGCAAAGCTATCCTAAAAGAAAGATGGGGTCCTCAACACTCTTTCCTGCCGAAGACAAGCTCCGTGAAAAGGCTGACTATCACGGATGGAAGATGTCTATCGATCTAACCCTTGAGGATCAAGGAGTGTTGGATCATGTGAGAGGCAATATTGTTGAGCCTCCATCAAATGCACCTCCTGCTGTCAGGAACAAATGGAAAAACGGAGAAATTAAAGCGAAAAAGATCATCCGGGACTATCATAAGCACTTGGTGGCCTACATCTCTGAACTAGACACCTCCAAGGAAATCTACGATAGATTGGTGAGTTTATTTAAAGTTAATGATGCAAATCAAGTTTTGTTTCTTAGAAATAAGCTGAGGGAAATCAAGAAGGGTAAAGATGAGAGTATGCAAGCATACTTCTTAAGAATCACCGAGATCAAGAACGATCTCCTATCTATTGGGGAGGCTATTACTGACAGAGAAATGGCACTCACAACTCTTGGAAGATTACCATCCGAATGGTATGTGTTCAGGACTACTCTTCTGAACAATAATGTAATTCCTGTTTCAAGGAATTAATGGATAGATGCATTCAAGAAGAAACAAGGGTAGAAGAGCCAGAAATGCCCTTGCCTAAAAGTCCTCCTGCTGCTTTTTCTTCTCATGCTAAGAAAAGAAATAATTCTGGGTCTAAATCGAAAAGAAAGGCTGGACCTAAGGGTGGAAGAAAAGGACGATGTTTCATTTGCAATAAAGCAGGTCACTATGCAAGGGAATGTCCTGATAGAAAGGACTCTCACCATGACGATGATCAAAATCCCTCTCATGGTAATCGAAGGAATGGAAAATTCAACAACAAAGGTAAAAGGAATGCTGGAAATCAAGGAAGAGGGCAACCATTCAAGAAGGCTAGAAATTCCAAGTATGAATCTAACATTGTTGACAATAAGCAGGTTGAATATTATCTACCAGCTGCTCTATCTACCTCCGCTCCTTCGGACTCAATGGGAATTTGGCTCATTGATAGTGGTGCCTCAAGACACTTCACTGCTTACAAAGAAGTACTTCGTAATCTGGTAGAGAAAGAAACTACCCTGGAAATTGTCCTTGGAGATGACATGAAATACCCCGTGAAAGGTGTAGGCAATGTTTCTCTCAAATTGAATCAAGGTAATACGATTCACTTACAAGATGTATTATATGTACCCGATCTCAAAAAGAACTTGGTATCCATGTCGGCAATGGAAGACAAAGGCTACAAGGTAACCTTCAACGATGGCAAGGTACGTATATGGAAAAATAATGTTAAAGATGCTTTCACTCTTGGGTTTCGAGTTGATTCTTTATATCAGGTCGGTGGAAGTCCGCTAGGTGTCATGTCTTGTGACACAACTCTTCAGTCCGAACTTTGGCATCGGAGGTTTGCCCCCCTTCATTATAAAGCTCTACTCGATGTAAGACAAATGGTGACAGGGATGCCCGAATTTCGAGTAGAGAAAGAAGGTGTATGTCCAGGACGTGCCGAAGGAAAGCTCAAAAGGGGACCATTCCCCTCAAGCCTAAGCAAGACCTCCGATATATTACAATTGGTTCACTCAGGCATACCTGAGGTTGGCATTAAGAGGGAGACTACTACACCACATACTCCAGAGCAGAATGGTGTGGCACCGTACGATTGTGGAAGCTGTCTCTATGGGTAGAAGATGTAACAATGCCTGATGTGGAAGAATAGATGGATCCTATTTATCCACCTGAGCCTTCCTCTTCCAGAAAGAGGCCTTCATGGCTTAGGGGGATACTTGATGATGCTGAAAAACATGCTGCACCCCGAGGAACCTTCCATGAAAGTAAGAAATCTAACAGGTGTCAGGGATACCTGACCATCATGAGCACGATCATACAAAATTATCCTTCATCATTCTCAAATGTTGTCAAGCATCAAGTATGGAAGGATGCTATGACCATTATGGAGAATGATGTCTAGGAAGTAGTTCCCAGACCCCAGGACAAGACAATTGTTACTTCAAAATGGCTTTACAAGATAAAGCTGCAACAGATGGAAGTACGGAATAGTATAAGTCTTGTTTTGTTACTCGTGGTTTCTCCCAGAAGGAAGGTATAGACTATGATGTGATATTGCACTTGTTGCCAGATATACGACCATCCGCTTGATCATAGCCCTTGTGGCTTCACAAGGATGGAACCTACATTAGATGGATGTCAAGACCGCGTTCTTGCACGGTTCGATCAAAGAAGAGGTCTATGTGGAGCAATTCGAAGGATTTGAGATTTATGATTGAAAATCTCATGTATGCAGGTTGAAGAAGGCTCCCTATGGGCTGAAGCAAGCACCCCGAGCATGGTATGAGAGGATCGATAGCTACTTGATGAAGCTGAGATTCACTAAGAGTGAAGCCTATCCTAACCTTTACTTTAAGGTTGAAGATGACAAGCCTCTCATACTGGTGTTGTATGTGTATGACCTCTTTCTAACAGGTGCATACCCTCTCATTCACAAATGTAAGAGGGAGTTGGCTTCTGAATTTGAAATGAAGAACCAAGGACTTGAAGTGTGGCAGAAGCCAAGGGAAATTTTCCTATCTCAAGGAAAATATGTGGTGAAGATTCTGAAAGGATTTGGTATGGTGGACTGCAAGCCTGTGATTACCTTGAGGATCTTAACTTTCAGAAGTTATATGGTAGTGATGTCGGACCAGATTTGGGAAATGCCTCTGAGTTTCAAAAAAAAACTCATTCGTGTTGATGTTCTTGGTGAACCTCCGTCCGAACATATGTTTTGCAGTTAGCATTGTGAGCTCATATTTGGTTGAGCCTCACTATATTGGTGCCAAGAATCTTCTGAGATGTCTTCAGGACACAATCCCTCATTGATTGAGATACACTGCTGGAAATATGAAACTGCATGATTATTCGAATGCTGATTAGGCAGGTAGTGTGGAGGATCACTAGAGCACCTTTTAGTGTCGTTTCTCTTTGCATTCTACTTCGATATAATGGATGAGCAGGAAGCAAAAGTCGATTGCCATAAGCATCGCTGAGACCGGATACATATCTACGAGTATGATCTCGTATGAAGCTACCTGATTGGGGAAGCTCTTCAGTGCGTTGTTTGAACACATACCATTGTGATTCTCTGTAACAACCAGAGGTGGGATTCGATTATTGAGGAATCCCGTATTCGTCGATTGCTCCAGCAGATAAACATCATCTAGGATATGGTAAGTCGATGAGCAAGGAGGCTCCATCGCATTAAGATGATGTACAGGTCGATACACCTTGTCAAAGCCCCGACGAAAGATCTCATCTGTGATTTTATCAAACGACCTGGAGTCGTCAAGAAACCCTTGTACAAGGGTCCTGCATGTTGCATACCTTGAGCTCTGGGAGCTTTGAGGGCTTGCTATTCTTACTAAAGCAACATACGACCACAGGGTGACTCACCCTCCCCTGGTGGTGCGCATTGGAACAAGATGATTCGTTCTCTTGTGTGACAAGATGATTCGCTCTCTTAAGGAACAGGATGATTCACTCTCTTGTGTAGCAGGATGATTAGTTCTCCTGTGAGGCCTAGATTGATGTGTTCTCCATGGCGATTGTAGCAGGATTGATGTGTTCTCCTGTGAGGCCTGGATTGATGTGTTCTCCATGGCGATTGTAGCAAGATTGATGTGTTCTCCTGTGAGGATAGGATTGATTAAGTTCTCCTGTCGAGGCATCCTACCCATGCAGTCTGGGACTCATGGGAAGTACCTCTCATCTGATCAATGAGCAGGGAAATGAAGTTAGGGACCATAGTAGTACCGATGGACGCATCGTTGTATCTACCGTACTCCCTACCCTAGGATGACCTCCATTGATCTGGGATCAATGATACTAGTCTGGGACCAGTGGTAGGAGTTGTACCATACTATGACGCTGACTTCGGGTCAATTGAGACTAGTCTGGGACCAATGGTACATACTCTGAGACTGACTTCGTGTCAGTGCAGTACTGGTCTGCGACTAGTGAGAGTGGTACATACTATGACACTGACTTCGGGTCAGTTGAGACTGGTCTGGGACCAGTGGTATACTCTCTGAGACTGCGATACTGGTCTGGGACCAGTGGTAGGAGTGGTACCTACGATGAAGCTGACTTTGGATCGGTTGAGACTGGTCTGGGACTAGTGGTACGCACTCTGAGACTGACTTTGAGTCAGTGGAGGATGATACTGGTCTGGGACCAGTGGAGTTGTACTCACTATGACGCTGACTTCGGGTTGTTTGAGACTGGTCTGGGACCAGTGGTACATACTCTGAGACTGACTTTGAGTCAGTATGATACATCCTCGATCATTTCTTCTTCTTCATAATTCAGACAAAAGCAGAGCAGAACAGAACAATGCAAAAGCAGAGCAGAACAATACAGATCAGTACAGGGCAGAACAAGAAAAAGCAGGACAGGTAGAATAGAGTAGAGCAGGGCAAGGGACAGGCTGTACAGGGCAGTGCATTTGACGGATGAATAGTAACAACCGATAGACAGATTGCAGATGAAGTTCTCCCTAGTTGTGAGAGAGTGTTAAAATTGGCAACTAGGGCAAAACTTCATGTGGGTCATCTTATTCATGGCTGATAATATTTTTATTAGATTCCTCTCGTCGAGAGGTGTAGGATTGATATAAAGATCATCCGATTCCGATAAGTATTCATGGAGATATGAATTTATTTTGATTATGGAATTATTATCAAGCTGACCTACAACTCATGTAAGCTCAAAAGCCCAACAGTCGCATCTATTCAAACACAAACATTGTGTATAAATACAAGAGGACTTTTCCTCATTTGGACTTACTCATCTCATCACATCTCTCTCTCTCTCTACTGCGCAGAAAAGAGTCTCTTCTCTACTGCACAAAAAAGGGTCTCTCCCTTACACATGTAACGCCGAAAGCTACCGAAACTGAAACTGCAACCGCAGAAGTAAAAATTGACCTACGTGGACTAGAAGATCTCCTCATCTGAACTGCGTTGTAGGTTCATTTGAACCTCCTCTGAACGCCGCAACTTTTGGTGGTGGAATCAAGTCAATCCGACAAACGGTTTGCAAGATATCCACTGCCCTAGTTTGAAGACAAACGCTGCCGAAACTGAAGCTGCAACTGCAGAAGTAAAGTTTGACCTTCGTGGACTAGAAGATCTCCTCATCTGAACTGCGTTGTAGGTTCATTTTAACCTCCTCTGAAAGCCGCAACTTTTGGTGGTGGAATCAAGCTGATCCGACGGTCGGTTTGTGAGATATCGTCTGCCCTAGTTTGATGATGAAGCCGCTAATGCTGATGTTGCTGATCTAGGGTTTGCTACTGCTGATATGAATCAGATTTATTGTACTATTTCTCTCTGTTGAATTATTGAAGATAAAAGAAGATTTGATCAAAGGGTTTCCCCACACATTGTGGGGTTTGTCCCTGGCTAGCCGCCACATCTTGTGTCTTTTGTCTTGGCTTGTCTTCTGTCGATCGTTTAATGTTCTATCTGCACTTTAGTTTATGTACGTGTGATTGCTAATCTGTGGAATATAATAAGGAAAAGAAGTAAATTGTTATAAGCATAGAACATACCATAACTTAACAAGATCAATTTAGGTGTTGAGATTGGCAATATTAGGAATTTGAGCCAAGGTATGATTTTGACAAAATTAGCATGCTTGCCAACTGGGATACTAAGGTGAGTTAGTTTACATGCAAGAATGTCAATCAAGAATAGTAAAACTGAATCTGCGTTTGAATTTGAGCAAAAGTAACAAGCCAGACAACTAGCTCTAGTAATTCAACCCATTTTTGATTTGACATTTATGGCAAGACAAATTAGGTCATTGAAAGGTCAAACTAGCAAGAGTTAGCGCTAGGCCATTTGGACCGTCATCTCTGAAACCGGATTCGTCCAAAATAGGCCACGTGTCTAAATCCCACGAATCCGACACGATTCGATGGGAATTTGAATCCAAAAATGGGACACGACGTGTCCTAACGGGACATGATCGAATCCCGGTTGTGTCTCGATTTTGGGATTCGAATCCCAAAAAAGTGAAACCCGCGGCATAAAAACAACGCTATTCTTTGCAAAGTTTTCCACTGGCACTTGTCAATTTGCAAGATATGATGTGATTAGAGACAGGGGGGCTAAGAAGCCCTATTCTTGGTGGGCAAATCATGGGGCAACAAGCCCTCCTCTTTAGCAGTTAGCCATGAGGCTCCTCTCTTAAGTGACTTCATCCTCTTGTTGCGAGAGGAATTGGAGCACATATGTGAATTTGTATAGTGTGAAGAGCAGGCTTGAGCAGGCCAGGGCAGAGACAATGGTGTATGTGCACACCAACCTTCGCCTTATTTACAAGCAGAGGGAAGAGTGGTTGAGGGGAAAGACAAAGATGTGGGATGTCTTTCCTGATGATATGGGTCTGGACGGCAATGTTGAGTTGGCATTGACCAACATGGATCTCAATGATCCAGTGCTAGAGCATGTTAGATTTGATGACAATGATATTTTAGAGGGGTCATCCTCCACACCAGCGGATGCAGAGGCGACTATGGATACAAGGGAGGAGGAGGATGCAGAGGAGAGAAGTGGTGACCATGATGATGAGGACATTGATGCTGATTCTGATGATGACTATGAGGATTGATGACTCATGAGTCATGGGCTACCTATTGCCTTGAGGCTTGTATACCTGTAGTTGTTTTATATTTTCTATTTCTATTTGCCATTGGCATTGCACTACCTATGTAACACATGACTTAATGAGAAAACTACCGTTGTCAGTGTCTTTATCTTACTATCTTGTAAGTTGTCTTTCATTTATGAATCATGATTTATGTGACATGTATTTGAATTTTGCATGTACTATGCTTGCTATAATGTTACTAACTTACTTTGTAAACAATAAAACTAACATCTAGATGAAGATCTATGTTTGAAATCAATGAATTTATATCATTAATGAGAATTTGTGTAAAAAATATCTAATTTGTAATGTGTATATATATATATATATATATATATATAATGAATCCTATGTGTCCTGTTCCGGGGGGTCAACGTGTCCGAATCCGACACTTGAATCCCCATATCCTACAAATACCGAATCCCCATGTCAGGTTACTTAGACCATCATATAGATGGATACCATCCAACTAACTATCATGTGTCACACTAGGAGAACAGTTCACTTAACACTGCTCTTGACTTGGTATCCTCGAACTAAAAACTTTAACATGAATTTCAAATTTCTTAGCTAGTTCAATAATTATAGTTTTATTGCAATGATGTATTTATTATTTATTATTTATCTTTATGCACATAGTGAATTTAAAATAATAATAATAATACTTATTATATATATCTATATGTTTTGATGTCGTCCCTTGGAAAATTTGGGGGTGCGCTCTAGCCGTACCGGAAACTCGTCCCCTCGTCCCCAAAGGCAGTGCAACGTAGTTTATTTTTAAGCAATATTGAAGGCACTAGTTTTATGTATGCTAATCTTTTATTTATGTATTGATGGTTATTGAAGTATATATTATTTCATATTGCTCATCATATTTGCTCATAATCTCAAGTAATCCAAATTAACCTTGACATCTCCTAGAAACCTCACATTACTTTTTAACTTAGCTTTAGAATTTCAAATTTCAAAGCTAGTTCAATAATTATAGTTTTATTGCAAGACAACTAGCTCTAGTAATTCAACCCATTTTTTATTTGACATTTATGGCAAGACAAATTAGGTCATTGAAAGGTCAAACTAGCAAGAGTTAGCGTTAGGCCATTTGGACCGTCATATAGATGGATACCATCCAATAACTATCATGTGTCACACTAGGAGAACAGTTCACTTAACACTGCTCGACTCAGCATCCTTGAACTAAAACTTTCAACTTGGATTTGAGATTAGAGATTATATATTTGGTTTTGTAATTATTAACATGAATTTCAAATTTCTTAGCTAGTTCAATAATTATAGTTTTATTGCAATGATGTATTTATTATTTATTATTTATCTTTATAGACATAGTGAATTTAAAATAATAATAATAATATTTATTATATATGTGTATATATTGTTGTCGTCCCTTGGAAAATTTGGGGGTGCACTCTAGTCATACCGGAAACTTGTCCCCTCGTCCCCACTATCCCCCTGTCCCCAAAGGCAGTGCAACATAGTTTATTTTTAAGCAATATTGAAGGCTCTAGTTTTATGTATGCTAATCTTTGATTTATGTGTTGATGGTTATTAAAGTATATTTTATTTCATATTGCTCATCATGTTTGCTCATATTCTCAAGTAATCCAAATTAACCTTGACATCTCGTAGAAACCTCACATTACTTTTTAACTTATCTTTTGATTTAGGGACCACCCCCCTTAGCTTACCTAGGAGAGAGGTTTAATGAAGAGAGATGGGAATAGGTGCCAACCCCATCTCTTAGTATTTCCACCAAACCACACCTTGTTGGGTTAAGGGTTTTTCCTCACTAACATAGGTGTGTGTGACAAGCGGCAACAACGGACCCAGTGGACACATGTGGACCCGGATGGGAAAAGTGATGAATGGGGCTAAAATAAGTGGAAGGGAGTGATGTATATGATGTCGGAAAGCAGGACCACGCAATGAAGATCGAGATTTCCTATGTAGTGTCAACCCTAGAGCTAATGACTAGGAAAGGAGATCCCACAGGACTAGGATACAAGGCTAATCACGAAATCGGGCAGTGGAGACAAGAGTACAAACCTAGCCCACTCTTTCTGTTGAATCCCCGCACCAATCCAAGCCCAAAAGTGCCCATGACAAATAAGGAAAATTATTCAACTATACCAATGAAAAGCCATACCTTCGGGGTCGGGAGGCCCCCCTTCAAACATACAATCATAACAAGTAGGCGAAGGACCACGTGGCTAGCTCAGGTGGCGGAGATAATGGCACATCAAGCTATCCGGTGGCTGCAAGGGGCTGCTAGCTATCGGTTGAGGACCATCTAAGAGAAAAAAAATTCTCCTATATACACTACCCACAAGTGGTGAGTAACAGGGACCATGCTATCTCAATCAAGGTTTCCCAAGTAGTGCCCTTCCTAAAGCCATGGGCCATTAGGGGAAGTCCCACTGGACTAGGATTAAGATTAAGCCCCCATTTAAGGTGAGGGAACAAAACCACGATCAAAGCCCTTCCTTCTTCCAAGTCACCCAATAATCCATGCCAAATGCCCAAATGAAAAACAAGCATAACCATGCAATTGCATAATGAATAACACAACTTTTGGATCAGACTGACCACGTTCTGACATGTGCTCTTGACAAATGGGCAAGGAAACATATAATTGATGGAGGTGGCGGAGATAAAATGGCACATTACATCGGCTGCAAGGTGGCTGCCAGCGGGAAGAAGATGATTAGGAGAAAAGTTTTCCTTGAGGTACCCACTTTTGGTGGTTTACACCACCTATTCATGAGCTCCTTCAATCAATATTCAAACACCATAAAAGAGAAATCTGCCATAGAATCTTCTAGTGCTTCGTTTAAGATCCTTCATCTTCAACTCTACCCAGCACAGACTTACAATCTGTCCAACTCTGTCTTTAAATTGATTATTTAATATGGCACCAATGCCATAATGTGCATAAAAGATGCCATAAGACTTTAGATCTATTACAAATTTATGGATATGAAATACATGACACTACCCACTTTTTGTGTCAAAACCATATTGTTGATAACCACACCATGATCATTGCAATCAGCATAATACTCAAATAATTCAATTCCATCGTTTAATTTGTTTACAATAGAACAATAGAATACTATATTGAATGCAGATCAATTTGATACTTTGTCTTAACATTGTATGGAGGCCGCTATAACTTTTTACAATATCCTATAAATTTTGGATAGAAACTAAAATGGTTATTTGTTTTACCATTTCCAAAATTTCCAAGAACTAATGGTTTAAGACTTGAGCTAAATAAACTAGTGAATCAAACAATCTCAGATATTGATAATATCATATAACAAATGTTCATGATCACAACTTCAAGGTTTATGAGAACATAAATGGTGAAAATTGGCTTCACTGCTCCAACAATAACAAGTAGATGGTTTAGCAAATTTTGAATAAACTAAAAAAGACACCAATAGAACATCCCCTCCAACTTCGCCAAATAATGCTGTCAAATTAAAAGTGTTAATGTCAATGTCATAAAAGTAAGAACTAATTGCCTCTACAATTTTATATTTTGTGTATAAAATTCAACTATAATAAAATAAGCATGTCTGTGTTAAGAAACTATCATAAAATAAGCATGTCTATGTTAAGAAACTATCTAAAGAGACTTCTAGGAATCCTTTCTAGTAATTATTACTGAAATGTTTAACCGCTTAACCTTCTCACGAGTTAAATTTCATCCATTCTAAACAAGTACGTATTAAAAATAAAAATTAATTGTAATGATGTTGTAGAATCTAATGTGAAAAGTACAAACTTTATCAATTCTGCTATGGATGTTTCGTTATAAACAAAAAAGTCCGATTCATCCTTTGTGGCAAGTAATTTCCCAATTCTACTTTAGATTCCACAACACTCCACCTAGACTCCAGCATGAACCTCTAAGCCACAATAAGTGAATCTATGAAACAGATATTACAAAAATATTCAAAGCGACGTAATTTAAAATTAGACCATATACAGCTATAATAATTGCATAATATGTAATGAAGTCTGAAAATGGACTCAACTGAGGAAGAAAGACATACAAGAAAATTTTGATTTTAATAACAGTTTTAGGACCTGCGACTCCAATTTTGTACAAACAATAATACTTTTTTAACACAGAAGAAAAGGTAAAATACTGCAAAATGAGATACCGCAAATGATTCTATGCTATAATACGCCTATCTCGTTTTTTCTATCGAATAAAATTGGATAACATACGATAAATCATTCTCATAAATAAAGATTTTCTATGGTATGCTATCCAATTTCATTATTCGCATGCTTCTCAATTTGTTTGACGTCTAAGCCATATCGTTTTTCATATCCTTCATGATATCCATTTCTTTCTGTTGAGAGATTTTTTGCCAACACATTTTAAAATGAAATAGAGTAAGACGAAGAAAAGCATTGAATCAGGAGGAAAAAAGTGAGATCTACAAGCTACGCTTCAACAAATGTCAGAAATGATAGCCAGAGTAGTAATTCTTACTGTATGTTGAGCATCTTTTATACCCTCTGATGCAAATGAAACTTGATCGAGGCTAAAAGCTTGATTGTAAAGCATATCTCTCTGCCCTTCATACCTATTGCAGATACCACAGAAATATGGAACAAATACACAAAATATTAGTATTTCATAGACAAAAGAAAATAATTCAAGGCATCAAGGGCAGTTCATTTTCAAAAGAATATATCAACTGCCATTTCGTAATATGCTGGAAAAATTTACTTCATTTTGTAATAGGCTGGAAAAGTTTACTTCCATATTCTATCATGTAATTAAAATGATTTACAATTGTGATCCATAATCTCTAATTTCACTATTTAACCTGTGAAGGAAAATGCATGAAAGGTATCCAAATTATTGAGTCAGCTTACACATTCAAGCAATGTTGCAAAAATCGCAATCGGCGAGGGGAAAAATCAGAAAATACAAAAATATTCATTTTTTTCAATTTTTTTAATATCTAAAGCATCTACAACATAAAATAAATACATTGACAAATAAATATGATAAAAGAACTAATATATAAAATATGTAATATCATTTCTAGTGCTACATCACACATAACAGTGAAATCATGTCCTTCCCGGATGCGGGTGACAATTAAGGACAGTAAGGTGGCAGCCAACTAGGTTGGCGTGTGGCGAGACCACATGGCCTCCCGCAGGTTGGCACAGAGGTCCAAAAATGGCATTTACAATCGCCATAAATGCACCTTATGCGAGCGTTGCCTCCAATCTATTAACCGCCATCAACCTCAGCTCAATGCAAACATGAATTCTCGAGAGAATTTCACCTCTGCTTCTGCCTATCAACCTCTGCCACTACAATGCCTCTGCCCTCAAGCCGTGACTGTACCCAACTCCCGCACCACCACAGGGAGACGCTGCCACCTCCTTTGCTGCATTGATTTCGGCCCGAGCATCCACTTCACCCATAGCCTGGATTGTCATTTTATCTTCCCTTCGGCCCTGGCTGCTCACCCCTCTGCTGAGCAGTCCGCAAGCTCCATTGTGTCGTTGCACCCCATTGTGCCCAATTCTGGAAGAAATTCACATATGCCTGTAGACAGTATGGTGCGACACCGTATGCGCAGCCGCAGGGGCGGGAGCCGAGGGAGCCTGAGTCGCCCCCAGCACTCTCCTGCTTCGGATACCACTTCCTCTCTGGCTGAGCAAATCCCTGGACGTTACCCAAATACACGCAGTGGAAGAGGTCGCCTCCACTCGGTGGCCTCTGCCTCACCTCCCAGCAGCTTCCCTTCCATTTCTGCCTCGTCTCTCAGAGGCACTCCACCCATTCCTCAACTGCATTCCCAGAATGCCCAATTCACCTTCCGCTCTACCCTGAACAAGCCCCTCATCACGGCCACCATAACCATTCTCTTTCACGAGGCAGAGCAGATCATTGAGGAACAAGCCACCGAGGTTGGTGGACGCACCAATGTAATTGAGGAGCAAGGAACGACGGGGGGTGGTAGCACCAGGGCAATTGGGGTATCGGACATTGCTGGTGGTGGGCGCACCACAACAGGGTGCAACCACACCAAAGCCATACCGGAACTGGCTCAGACGAGCATTCAAGGAGCAGGGGAGTGGAACCAGGAGCAGAAGACAAGACGTGCAGGGAAGGAGGTGAATTGGGTAATGGACGAATATTGTTGTCTCGTCGAGGAAGAACACCAGGCATTGCAGGCTGGCAACACGGAGACCTCGCTTCTGGCAGGTGGCGACATGGAGGAGTACAGGTGCTTCATCGTGGAGGAACACCCTCCGTCTCCGCCACGTCCCTAGTCTGCCACCTTGATGCTGCGTGTCTGCCTCATTGTCTGCCACCTTGTTGCCACTCAACGCGCCACACAGTTTGCCACTCAGCATGCTACGTGTCTCAGGTTTTTTGGGACTCTGTTTTTCAGTTTTTTGTTTTCAATGGGGTTTCGGTGAAAAAACTATGAGTTTTTGGCTCTTTAGTTGGTTTTTTTTGTCTCATTAGATACAATGATAACAAACTGGATGCTTTGTTGGTTTCCCCTGCGTGGGCAGCAAGCTAATTCTCTGAACTCTTTTCTGTTACAGACTGGTTTCCCTTCTGGGCAGTTCAGATCCAGACTTTGCTGGTTGTTGCCATTCCTCTGGCATAGTTAAGTATAGGCTCCGGCCTCAGTGTATGATATCTTTTTTTCATTAATAGAATTAGTATAACTTAGAAAAAAAAAAACAGTGAATCATGTCCTGAATAATATATCTTGACTCCTCAGCCTCAAAATATCAACAAAAAATATAATAGTGTATCTCATATCATGAGTCATAATGTCATATATAATGAAATGAGCCAAATAACTAATACTATTGATTTCCTCTACCCCTCTTGCGAGAAAATGCAATAGCTTTCCCTTTCCCTCTAGATGTAGATGCCGGTGGAGTTGGCAGTGGACTCCACTGCGCTCTAGAATTTCAAACACGAATTTCTCTTGCTTGGGATGCTAAAATCTCTGTTTTTCTCCTCCTCTGCCCTAGTAGTCGCCTTCCTCTCCTCCTCAGCTCTCAAACAAGTCCGTTGTCTGCTAAAAATGACAAATAAAACCCATGAAATCGCTTTTAAAACACGTTGTCTCGGAGCTCCACGATTTTTGCTTATCGAATCACGATTTTTTCAACGATTTTTTCGAAAAAATAAATAATAAATAAAAACGGGCAATTTTATTGACGAAGTTAAAAAAACGCAATTTTTTGAAAACATCGCGATTAAATTGCAATGTTCGCAACACTGCATTCAAGAAACCCAATGTCTCTCTACATTGATAGAGCCAATGTTTGTCCATAGGTTGGTTTTTAACTTTTTTCCTATTAATGCTACCATGGAAATGCACATCAATTTTCACTAAATTTGGGAATAACAACATCATTAGGTGCATAATGGATCCCAAATTAATCTCTTCATAAAATGCCTTAAAAATATAATGCCTTCTAAGTCATTACAATTTAAAAAAATCAATACGTGTTATTAACATGTACCTACATCCATCTCGAAGCTCCTACAAATTCCTTCATTATTTCACTTCTTAATGAAAATGATTTCTTGTTCACGGTTAATCACGCTCAAAACTACCACATTACAACCTTACAATACACATGCAATGTCAAGCACATGATAGAACAGTGAATTACATTTCTTATTAACGTAGATGTACATTTTTAATACATTGGTGTGATTGTTGGATTCATATTCCAACGTCTCTTGGACTCCTTTGATTGTTTAACTTCCATACCATAACCCTTAGAGGTTTAGGTGTCCAACATTCCCCCCTCTTAATCCAAAGGGGTATGTATGGGTCCAAGAAGAGAGTTGTAATACAAAATGTGCAAAAATGCATGGCAGCACTAGGTTGAATGTGCTCTCTGAAATGTTGGTATAAGGGGGTGGTTTAAGGATGACCACCAACACTGGAATGCTTAGTGTAGTTCCCGGAACTCTTCCAAGTCTGGCAAGAAGCTGAAATCTTCTGCTAGAGGAAGTGTCCCTAATGCTTTGGAGAGGGAGACCTTCAACCTGGAAAAGGGAGGTCTACAACCTACGGTGGTTTAAGGATGACCACCAACGCTAGAATGCTTAATGCAATTCCTGCAACTCTTCCGAAACTGGCAAGAAGTTGAAGTCTTCTGCTAGAGGAAGTGCTCCTAATTCTTTGAAGAAGGAGAAGCTCAGCCTAAAAAGGGAGGTCCCACCACACATAGATGGTTTAAGGTTGACCACCAACCGAAGGCATGCTTTGTCTCTGGCTACAACTATGAATCTGGTATGGCAAGTTGTGGCTCAAGCTCACTTGATGTGGCTTTGAAGCTTGTAGATGACCATCATTTCCCCCCTGTCAGATACAAGGTGAGATGATGGAGAAAACTCAACTACAAGATTGTTCAATACTCTAGAACAAGTTTTGTTATATGATTGAAATATCTTCTTGGTTGTTGAAGCCCATTGCCAAGAAACGATCCATGATTCCATCCAAGATCAATATTTGTCCTTGCAGGAGGCTTGTTTTTTAAGCATATGTGTGAAGAATGAGTACGTTGGCCACAATGCTTGCACGGATGAAGATCAAAACAGTGATTTTTCATATGGCCAACTCTGTCACAATGTTGGCATTTAACAACTTTTGGTTGTGAATATCGAGGAGCAAAATCTGGAACAGGTGAAGGTGAACCACCATGAAGAAACCCAACACTTTGAAGTTGAATAGGCTTGGAATAGTCTGGAATATGAAGGGACACCTTATCATAGCCAAGACCTGTTATGTGCTTGTTGTTGACAAGGTCTTCCCAAGGTCTGATGATTGGTTTGGGAAATGCAGACTGAATTTCCACACCTATATTCAAATCTGCTTCTAAAATAAGCACTTGATTTGAATCAACATTATTGACTCGATGACTTGTTGGTTGTTGATAGGATCTTCTTTCAAAGTTAGATAGGGGATTGTTCCGAACAAAAACAAGTTCAAAAGGATGCTTTTTCTGTTGTAACTCATCCTGTCGAAATTGTGATTCGAGTTGCAAAAATTCTATCTTTTCTTGTGCATTATGCAGACAGGTTTGAATGTCAAAGAGAGTGCCCTTGCTGATGTTTTGTTAATTTTAGGTATGTTCTATTCTAGAGCAATTTATTTCAATTTTAGTTAACTTAATATATTTTCCTGATCAGCAATCACATCAGCATTAAAGTAAACTGCAGATAGAACATAAATATAAATCGCAAAAGACAAGCCAAGACAAGAGGACACAAGATGTGGCGCCAATCAAGGACAAACCCCACAATGTGGGGAAACCCTTGATCAATTCTTCCTTTATGTTCTTCATAGTTCAGCAGAGAAAGTGAGAGAGATAGTACATTTACAATAGAAGTCCATACTTGACTTTTGATATCGCATGAGATCAGTTGAAGACATATTGCTTCAACTGATTGTCTAAGGTGACTCCTTCACCTACCTTAGTGTTGCATCTCGTCCATTTGCTGCACCTTACCATGTAGCACCATCATTCTGTCTCATTCATCATTGTGCTGCCCTTTACTAACATGCCCATGATGTTGCATCTTTCATCATCATGATCTAAGACTGTTCATCCTTTGATGTTCATTGTGATAGGGTTGCTATAGATATGCTACCTACAGTTGTTCATTGCTGCTACAGGTATGCCACCAATCTATCACTGCTATTCATTACTATGATTATGGTGATATCAGGATCAAGACTGTGATCCTTGTCCCTATCCCTTGTAGCATCATAATTGAATCTGAGAGCAAACTTCTTCCATGGTTCTGTGATACATCACGTTGAGGTTGCTACAGGTATGTCATAGTGAGGACAACAGTAGATCACACGCTGAGTTATCTACTTTATCCATCCAAGGGCATCATCTTTATCACAGGGATGTCGAGAGGAGGTTGATCTAGGTTCTGCTGCTCCTTATACCCATTCGAGAATGCAGCTGAACCCTAGATCTATCCCACATAAAAATGTGGATTCATTTTCTTTATGACTGCGGCTCCATGCCTGGACTACGGCTCCAACAACCTTGGTTGTGGCTCCGTTACCTTGACTGCTACTTCATTCTCTTGACCGTGACTCCATTACCATGACTGCGGTCTTTGTTACCCTTACTGCGGCTTTATCACCATGACTGTGGCTACGCAAATTGACTGCGGCATGACCAGCATATGAACGTAACCATGAACAGAGTATAACCAGCATATGAACATCACCATGAACAGCGTATAAATGTGTCTCCATGATCTGTGCATAAGTGTTTCTATGAACTGCGTATTAGTGTCTCAATGACCAACGTATTAGGCCTCTCCTTAGCAACGAATTAGAGCATCACTTTGACTGTGTATAGATGTCTTCATGACTGCGTTGGATTAGGGCATCATCTGTAGCTAGGACATCATACTAGGCCAGCATATTCTTTAGTGTCTCTCCTTCTCCAAAAACCCAAGATGTGGAGAGGAGATCACATGAAGAGTGTGTCAAAATGACTTCAAGTCCTCCTCTATTTATACTAAAACGTAGATGATGAATAGACATGTCTATTGGGCTTTTGAGCCTACATAAGATGCTAGCCAACTTGACAATATGTCTTATAACACAAATAAATTCATAACTCCATGAATACTTGTCGGAATCGGATGATATTTACATCAATCCTACACCTCTCGATGAGAGGGATCCAATAAAAATATCAGCTACTATAAATAAGATGACCCACATGGAATTTGGCCCTAATTGCAAATTTTAACACTCCCTCTCAACTAGGGAGAACTCCATCCGCTGATCCATATGTCCAACTGTACTATCTCTGCCATCAGTGCCCTGCACTGCTATATTCTGCTTAGCTCTGCTCTACTCAGCTCTGCCTCTGCTCATCTCTGCTCTGCTCTGCTCAGCTCAGCTCTTCTCTGCTCTGCTCTGCTGAACCATGAAGAAGAAGAATTGATCGAGAATGTCTCATACCATTCTCCACTGACCCGAAGTTAGTCTCAGAGTGTGTACTACTGGTCCCAGATTAGTCCTCAACTGACCCGAAGTCAGTGTCATAATATGTGCCACTCTCACTGGTCCCAGACCAGTCCTTTACTGACTCGAAGTAAGTCTCAGAGTATGTACCA
Source organism: Pinus tabuliformis (assembly GCA_031772625.1). NCBI lineage: Eukaryota > Viridiplantae > Streptophyta > Pinopsida > Pinales > Pinaceae > Pinus > Pinus tabuliformis. Next base: position 815,321,813 of record CM062814.1, read on the forward strand.
CTGGTCCCAGACCAGTCCTCTACTGACCCGAAGTCAGTGTCATAGTGGGTACAACTCCTACCACTGGTCCCAAACCAGTATCATTGATCCCAGATCAATGAAGATCATCCTAGCATAGGGAGTACGGTAGATACAGCAATGCGTCCATCGGTACTACTATGGTCCCTATCCTCATTTCCCTGCTCATTGATCAGATGAGAGGTACTTCCTATGAGTCCTAGACTGCATGGGTAGGATGCCTCGACAGGAGAACTAATCATCCTGTCCACAGGAGAGCGAATCATCCTGTCCAGTGGATGCCACAGAGAACTAATCATCCTGACCCACAGGAGAGCGAATCATCATGTTCCACAATCACCATGGAGAACACATCATCCAGGCCTCACAAGAGAACTAATCATCCTGCAACACAATCGTCATGGAGAACACATCATCCAGACCTCACAGGAGAACTAATCATCCTGCTACACAATCGTCATGGAGAACACATCATCCAGACCTCACAGGAGAACTAATCATCCTGCTACACAATCGTCATGGAGAACACATCATCCAAACCTCACAGGAGAACTAATCATCTTGCTACATAGTCGCCACAAGGTGTCACAGGGAAAGTTTTGATTCTTTTACCCTGTACACGTACACCACTAGGGGATGGTGAGTCACCCTGTGGTCATATGTCGCTCCAAGAAGTACCCCGCGCCCCCCTGGAGTTCTTAGAGCTCAGTACATCATCAAAAAGTTCTTAGAGTTCTCAAAAAGTCAGGAATTTGACCTTTCCTAGGGGCTTTGTCAAAATGTCAGCGACCTGTTCATCTGTACCGATATGTTGGAGCCTTATAGCTCCTCGCTGCACCATATCTCGAATATAGTGGTACTTGATATCGATATGCTTGGAGCGATCATGAAATACGGGATTCTCTGATAAACGAATCCCACTCTGGTTATCACACAGGATCACAGTGGTATCCAATGTAAATCCAAACAGCTCACTGAAGAGCTTTCGTAACCAAACTGCCTCACAGGTGGTCATGCTAGCAACAATATACTCTGCCTCGGCGGTGCTCAAAGCCACTGACTTCTGCTTCCTGCTCATCCAGGATATCGAAGCAGATCCCAAGGAGAACCAGCACTGAGAAGTGCTCTAGTGATCCTCCACACTGCCTGCCCACTCAGCATTCGAATAATCATGTGGTTTCATATTTCAGCAGTGTATCTCAATCCATGAGAGATTGTGCCCTGAAGATATCTCAGAAGATTCTAGGCACCAATCCAGTGAAGCTCAACCAAATATGAGCTCACCATGCTAACTGCAACATATGTCTAGACAGAGGTTCACCAAGAACATCAACGTGAATGAGTTTATGAAACTCACAGGCATTTCCCAAATCTGGTCCGACATCGCTACCATATAACTTTTGAAAGTTAAGATCCTCGAGGTAGTCACAGGCTTGCAGTTTATCTTTCTACATTCGGAATCCTACTTCCTCTGTCTTCTACAAATGAGAGGGTCTGCACCTGTCAGACATAGGTGCCGGTATGAGAGGTCTATCATCCACAACCTTCAGGTAATGGTTTGAATAGGTTTCACTCCTAGTGAATCTCAGCTTCATCCGACAGCTATCAATCCTCTCATACTACGCCGGGGTGTTTTGCTTCAAGCCATAGAGGGCTTTCTTCCACTTGCATACGTGAGATTCCTGATCATCAATCTCAAACTCCTCGGGTTGTTCCAAGCCTGTGGACCTGCTTTTCATCGATGAGTGCCACCTCGTAACCTTAGACTTCCATTGCTGAAATGGACACCAAGTTCTTCTTGCGATCAGGTACATAAAAGAGATTCTGTAAATGAATTGAGTTACCCCCATTCAGTTGAGGGATAACATTCCCAACATCCTTTCCGGGATAGGTGGCATCAGCTCCAAGTATAATCCCACAATTGTTTCCATTTCTACCAAATTAGAGAGTGTACCCATCTATCCAATGGAGTGCCTTGAAGCACTACAATCAATAAGCCAAATTCCCAAAGAATCTGAAGGAGAGGGCCAATACAAGATAACGCTTCTTTATCTTATCAGAAACAACATTTGATTCTTCATACCTGGGGTTCCTTGCTTTCTCTGAAGAGTCGGTCATGTCCTTGATGACCTGCATTACTTATCATTCCTCTGATCATTGAGGATGTCCCTGGAATGATTATTATCTTCATCAAGAGATGTGTCTTTGCCATTCAGACACTCCTTCGCATAATGGTCGAACTTATTGTAACCAAGGCATCTGCCTTTCCTTCCACCCTTAGATCTGAACTTCCCAATGAAGTGATCTTTAGGTATGCCATCAGAAACTTCCGCTGCGCCATTCTGGTAATATTCTCTGCTTCGACTTCACCCTTGGTGAATTAGAAGAGGGATGAGGAACCCATTGATCCTTGTGTCCTGTCCCAATTGTCTTCGGTGATTGCTCTTTCACTCTTGTTTGGGCATTGTCTTCACCTCAGCTCTGATACCATGTTAATTTTAGGTATGTTCTATGCTAGAGCAATTTATTTCAATTTTAGTTAACTCAATATCTTTTCCTGATCAGCAATCACATCAGCATTAAAGTAAACTGCAGATAGAACATAAATATAAATCGCAGAAGACAAGCCAAGACAAGAGGACACAAGATGTGGCGCCAGCCAGGGACAAACCCCATAATGTGGGGAAACCCTTGATCAATTCTTCTTTTATGTTCTTCATAGTTCAGCAGAGAAAGTGAGAGAGATAGTACATTTACAATAGAATTCCATACATGACTTTTGATATCGCATGAGATCAGTTAAGACATATTGCTTCCACTGATTCTCTAAGGTGACTCCTTCACCTATCTTAGTGTTGCATCTCGTCCATTTGCTGCACCTTACTGTGTAGCACCATCATGCTGTCTCATTCATCATCGTGCTGCCCTTTACTAACATGCCCATGATGCTGCATCTTTCATCATCATGATCTAAGACTGTTCATCCTTTGTTGTTCATTGTGATAGGGTTGCTGCAAATATGCTACCTACAGTTGTTCATTGTTGCTACAGGTATGCCACCAATCTATCACTGTTGTTCATTACTGTGATTATGGTGATATCAGGATCAAGACTATGATCCTTGTCCCTGTCCCTTGTAGCACGTCAAGTTAGCATCATAATTAAATCTGAGAGCAAACTTCTTCCATGGTTTTGTGATACATCACGTTGAGGTTGCTACAGGTATGTCATAGTGAGGACAACAGTAGATCACACGCTGACTTATCTACTTTATCCATCTGAGGGCATCATCTTTATCACAGGGATGTCGAGAGGAGGTTGATCTAGGTTCTGCTGCTCCTTATACCCATTCGAGAATGCAGCCGAACCCTAGATCTATCCCACATAAAAATGCGGATTCATTTTCTTTATGACTGCGGCTCCAACCACCTTGGTTGCGGCTCTGTTACCTTGACTACTACTTCGTTCTCTTAACTGTGACTCTATTACCATGACTACGGTCTTTGTTACCCTTACTGCGGCTTTATCACCATGACTGTGGCTATGTGCATTGACTGCGGCATGACCAACATATGAACGTAACCATGAACAGCGTATAACCAGCATATGAACGTCACCATGAACAGCATATAAATGTGTCTCCATGATCTGTGCATAAGTGTTTCTATGAACTGCGTATTAGTGTCTCAATGACCAACGTATTAGGCCTCTCCTTAGCAACGAATTAGAGCATCACTTTGACTGTGTATAGATGTCTTCATGGCTGCATTGAATTAGGGCATCATCTGTAGCTAGGACATCATACTAGGCCAGCGTATTCTTTAGTCTCTCCTTCTCCAAAAACCCAAGATGTGGAGAGGAGATCACATGAAGAGTGTGTCAAAATGACTTCAAGTCCTCCTTTATTTATACTAAAACGTAGATGATGAATAGACATGTCTATTGGGCTTTTGAGCCTAAATAAGATGCTGGCCGACTTGACAATATGTCTTATAACACAAATAAATTCATAACTCCATGAATACTTGTCGAAATCAAATGATCTTTAGATCAATCCTACACCTCTCGATGAGAGGGATCCAATAAAAATATCAACTGCTATAAATAGGATGACCCACATGGAATTTGGCCCTAGTTGCCAATTTTAACATGTTTACCATCTCATCTACAGTGGAATGTATTAGAGTACTTAACATCTCTAGTATATTATCAAGTTTGCCCATTTTCAAAGAGTTTAATTTTGTGAATTCAAATGTACGCCCAAAACCAAATAAATGGGTGCTCACTTTGCCAAATGTTACACCAAGGCCAAATGAAGAATTAGAATATCAACAAAACTTGCAGAAGCGCCAAAACTAACACCAAATGTAACTATAGTACCAAACCTAGAAAATAGTGCAATGTTGTCCTTCACAAACAATGTATTGCAACATAGGCCACAAAATTTATATCTTGTTTTTCGAAGTAAGGTCGTGCAACCTTGGCAGTCATTGGGCAAAGAAGAAGGTCCTCAAATTAGAAGCAATCACGAGTTTGTTGGATGGTCTTTTATTTCTCAAAGTGTTTAGGCCCAACACACTTCCGCTGCACCACTCTTGCACATTGTAAGGATTCAGCTGCCATTTGCCAGATAGATCCTCCAATGGCCTCTACAGTCGTCTTCTGTTATAAGGAACCAAGGTCCCATTCATAAATGAACCCGTCCAAGCCAACTGAGAATAAACGACCAGATGAACAGGACCTTGAGATAGATTGGCACCAGACAAGGGACGAAATCACAAAGTCATCTCTACCTGGAATTGCCAGTTCGCAGTGCCATCCTACAAAGTCGGGGCGGCACTACAGATTTCAATGATATAAATGGTTGAACGGCAAGGTAGCCAATATAATGAAAACAAATTAACAAACTTAGTCCAGCACAGACATTAAAATGGCATTTCAGCAAACAATGGCTCTTCTCTTGGTTTCTTTGACTCCAGTGCCATTGACTGCTCAAAAATTATTTAAATAAATACACGACTGGACAGCGAACCTTAAGCAATGTTGCAAAATGTAGTCCTTGTCTGCAGAAACTTCAGAGTTCATGTGTTCACTAATAAAGGAGGACTGGCCTTCAGTCTTGACACAAAATAACGACTTAGAGGATCATGCTCTGCTTTCAGTATTAATGGAAAATAACGATTTGGAGCCTCCGCAGGAAATCTTTAAGAAACACTCTGCGCCTACGAAAAAGCAAGAAGAGGAACACAGAGAGGTGCTACCAAAACGTTACAATAAACATTACAGAGGTGTCCGCCGCCGACCATTGATATGTTGGGTAAGATGGTTGAAAAGGGTGTAAGCCCAGACAAACAACTTATGCTACTCTGATTAAAGGTATAGCCAAAGAAGGCAGGAGAGCTGAGGCCATAGAGCTGCGGACTGAGTTAGTCGACAGAAGTGATGGTCATCACAAACTATTCAACGTACATATAATGTTAAACAAGAACAAACGCAACTCGGTCTTGAACGCAGAGATGAGAGCCAACGTACATGCAAAGTAGCAGAGAGCCAACATACATGCAAATCATTGATGTTGCAGGAACGTACACACCAAAAGCTTGGACAATTCAACCCTTCAACGAAATTCATGGAATTCAAGGTTTAATTCCAATGCACAGGAGGAGACTGAAACGCGTTGTCAAACGCAGAGAACAATCCAGGGAATAATGATGGGGAGTCTTCAACAAACATCGTTCCAGCACCATTCTTTTAAGGGAACTCAACGCATACCACTATCTTTTACCATGACCTTCGACAATATTCAACGTAGAATTAAATTTACCAACGCATCACAAAACCAAAATCAGTGCTCACAGCAGGAATTGGCAGAATCTTGTAAAGACTATGGCACCAAGGAAAACTAAATTTGGAACCTGTGCTCTGATACCATGTCAGGCACACATGAATGTGAACAGTCATGAATGATAGAACAGTGAATTACATTTCTTATTAACATAGGTGTACATTTATAATACATTGGTGTGATCGTTGGATTCATATTCCAACGTCTCTTGGACTCCTTTGACTTTTTAACTTCCACACCATAACCCTTGGAGGATTAGGTGTCCAACGCACTCCATGTATTAGCTCACCTCACATGCATATACGCCATAACACAGGAATCAAAACACAAAGATAATTTCATTAAAAAAAATAGTATTACATCTAATGGCCTCTCTGGATTTGGTGGGCATGCTCATTGTTCAATGGCCACACCTTTCAATGCATGAAGGCTACAACTTATATTGGGAAAATACATCATTGTGGATCACTTTAGATCCACAATTTTCTCCACGAGGCTCTCGACATAATATCTAAGATCCCTCACACATCTGATTTTTCACGCTTTTAATCCTTTACAAAATCGATATTACCCTACTTTTTGACAGCTGCAAATTCTAGAACTCGTTCTTGTTGATTTTCTTGGAAGTGGGTCAATGCTCCTACATCAAACTCCCAAGGTAGAAAACTTTATGACCCCCTAGTCATAAGCTCTATGGTCTTCCCATAACATCTTCAACTCGTGAGCTACAACATGCCTCTACAGTAACAAATCTCCACCTTGCTACACGATACCTCACGAAACTTTTTCTTGAGTTTGGGCTTTTGGCATCTCCCTAGTTCTCTTCTCTAGAACCCTATGAGCACTCCTTGCTCTAGGTTGTTTCAAATCTTCTCACCTTCCTTTGATGTCGCCTACACAGAGAAACAAATCTCTTACCAGATCTTCAATCAACTTGTACCTTCTTCTATTGCTTCTCCTCCACACTGCACACAGGTGTGAAAATTTCTGAATCTAACACATTAGAAACCCCTACTACAATTTTTGGTTTACTATCTCCTACTGTTCTTTACATTAACAAGTTATTTAATTACATAAACATCGAAGTAAACACAAATGCAGCCTTCACAGATATACAAATCAACAACTTAAATAAACTGAGACAACACAAGGGACGCCGTTATTTTCAGACAATCGCCACCGAAAAAACCCAATGCAGGAAAATCGGTGCATGATATATGAGGGTTTTATTATTAAGCAAATTTTTGAATAAAACTAGGGTGCCAGAAATGGCTCAACCTTCATAGAATATCCTTGGCAGTAGTAACTCTCTCCTGAGACAAATATTCTGGCAAATCGGCAACCAGATGATCAACCCCACAGTGACTCTGACTATTCCTTGTGCTAGACAACGAAAGCTGCTCCACGCACTCCTTTGGAACTGCATCACCCTCTCCCGGCTGATCTGCTCCACAGAACCTCCTCAGCATAGCCTCTTCAGCCCAGCATCAACCTCTACATCCCTTTGTGTTGTCTGCGTCAACCTATGTGTCTGCCTCTACAGCTTCTGCGTCCTCTACACTGGCCTCCACAGCCTCTGCGTCAACCCTCCTAGGCTCTGCGCTACCTCTTCCGGCACTTTGTTGCCTCTCTGATATGTATTATTCAACCTTGGATCGAAATCCCTTGCTGAACTGCCCCTCACTGCAACTAATCTCTAACTCGATTTCCTCAACAAACCCAGCCCCAAAAAATCGAATACTCGATCTCTCTTGGTGCATCTCCAACTGACCCTCAAGCCTCCTCTTATACTTTTCCTGTTGACGATTCAACGGCCAAGATTAAGTCCCTAATCAATGGCTAAGATTAGATCTGGCTTGATCCTCGTTATTTAGAACTTTCTCACCCATATTATATTAATACACATTAATAGTTTAATTTTCCTAAGTTTAGACTTAAGGCCTCATTAAAAATATTAATTATTTCAATATCCCTTCATCCGAGTGGAATTTCTCCAAACGATTTCTGGGTCTTGGAGATCTCATGTGCCTTAGCCTCTCCGACAATTTTCATGGCCAGAGCACATCTGATGCTACCAAAAATCAATACTCCATCTTAGCGAGGAATGTTCTCTAATAATGCCTCACCATAGAAGCATCACATTGATCTTCCGCATCGATACCTATGTTGATGCTTAGCCTGCTGCCTCACATCCCCTGCACTGCTGCTTCATGTACTGTTGCCCATGACACTGCCACTGCCACATCTGTATTGCAGCTCCCTCTCAACATGTTGCATCATGTTGCCCATAGCACTACCACTGCTAACCGCTACACTGCAACTCAGTTACTGAGAAGTAAGTAACTGACTTCACCCAAATACTGACATCCTGGTCAATTTGGAAGCCTCATGATGTTGAAGCTACCTCTGCTGTTATCCTGTGCTCCCTCTGTTGCCATTGCGTTGCTGCAAACACCTCTGTGCCTCTCGCACTGCTGCAGCCTCCACTGCGCTGCTATAGACTTCTGCACTCTAGCACTGCCTTGTCGCTCCACCACACTTTGCTCCACCCGACACCTATCATCATGCTACTGTCGTTAAGGGCTCCCGTAGTCGGATGTGATCCAAGAGTTTGGGTACCTCAAGGATCCTACCCCCTGCTTGTAGTCCTCCTGACTACAAGTCGATATGTCCCCACCTCTTCTCTAGAGGTACATGAGCACTCATGGCACAATCGTCATCAACCTCGACATCCTTCTCCGCCTTTGCTAGAGCTGCCTTTGAGTCGGAAGCTTCTCCCTTACCTTTCTTCTTGGGGCACTGAGATGCATAATGTCCTAGCTCCCCACAACTGAAGCACTTGACCTTGGAGATGTCCTTCTTCCTCCTCTTCTGAACCCCCTGTTGTCCCGCAGATGCTAGAGCCGCATCCTCCTCTTCCTCTTTCTTGACTCAAACTCCCTTACCGCTACTCCCTGCCTTGGTCAACCTCCTGATCTCTTCCTATCGAAGAGCTGCCCACATCTCCTCCCAACTGGGGAGAGTCACTCTGCCCAAAATGCTTTGGACAAATGTCTCCCAGTCCTCGAAGATTGCATTTAGAGCAATCCTGACCATAAACTCTAGATCCGGTGTAGACCCCACGGAAGTAAGTTGGTTGCGAATTCCTTGCAACCTGAGAAGGAAGTGATCTATCTCCTCTCCTTTCTGCATCTGATATGACCTCAACTGATTTTCCAATAACATCTTCTGCTGCATGGAAGAGCCCTGGTATAAGGTGGTCAAGGTCTGCCACATCTCCCTTGTTGTTGACTTCTCAGCAATATGTGGTATTACACGATCCTTGACCCCGTCTAGAATCATGCATTTCGCCTTTGTTGTGGCCTCCTCATACTTCTCATTTGCATCAGGGTCAACAAGGACAGCTATGGTTTTCAAGGCATAGTCCTTGCGATGTTTATCCAAGATTGCCAGGATCTTGGCCTTCTAGATGACAAAATTGAAAGCCCCGTCCAATCTATCATGATCCCTCAATCCGTTTACTGCCATCTCTACTCCTCTTCTAGACTCCCTCTGAGTCTCGACTTCCCTCCTAGAAATCCTCTGGCCAACTGTCGAATCACTCCTCCCCAATCCTCCTTTGTCGCTACAACTCGAATCTAGATTTCTTGGCTAGAAATATGTCGACATGGTGCTTCCCTCTACCTTGGTTCTGTCTCCTTAGACATTGTTCTGCAATGACATAAACAGCGTCCCACTAGCTCCTCAAAGCACAATCTGCACAACTCCCTTAGCCCCGGCAACTGAAGAATCTGAGCCTTTCAGGCTATACGCGATCATGACTTGGGTTGAATCTGCTCCTCCCGGCCAGCTGCGCCAATCCTTCCTGGCTAAGAAAGATGGTGTGGCTCTGCGTGAGCCTGTTCTACCCCTCTGCCTCTGCATTAGCCCTTCTTCTAGCTCAGAATGTTGTTGCAGGCTCTGCGTGAGCCTCTGCGTCACTCCTCCTCTTGCCTCTTCAGCTCTAGAACAGCGTTGTCTCTCGGGACAGTTGCTTATCTGCCGTAAACTCTCAAATATCTTTGGCTGGTGTCTTCAGTCCTCTTTGATCTGCAATCGCTTTGATACCATGTGAAAATTTTTGAATCAAACACATCAAAAACCCTTACTACAATTTCTGGTTTACTATCTTCTACTTGTTCTTTATATTAACAAGTTATTTAATTACATAAACATCGAAGTAAACACAAATGCAGCCTTCACAGATATACAAATCAACAACTTAAATAAACTGAGACAACACAAGGGACACCGTTATTTCTCGACAATCATCCCCGTAAAAACCCAATGCGAGAAAACCGGTGCAGCATATATGAGGGTTTTATTATTAAGCAAATTTATGAATACAACTAGGGTGCCAAAAATGGTTCACCCTTCAAAGAATACCCTTGGCAGTAGTACCTCTCTGCAAAGATAGATATTCCAGCAAATCAACAACCAGATGATCAACCCCACAGTGACTCTGATTGTTCCTTGCGCCGCTGGACAGCGAAAGCTACTCCACGCACTCCTCTAGAACTGTGTCACCCTCTCTGGAATTGCGTCACCCTCTCCCAATTGATCTACTCTCAGTCTGCCCCACAGAACCTCCTCAGTGCAGCCTCTTCAACCCAGCGTTAACCTCTACAGCCCTCTTTGTTGTCTGCGTCAGCCTCTGTGTCCTATGCAGCTTTTGCGTCCTCTGCGTTGGCCTCCTTAGCCTTTGCGTCAGCCCTCCTAAGCTCTACGTTGCCTCTTCCGACACTTTGTTGCCTCTCTAATATGTATTCTTCAGCCTTGGATCGAAATCCCTTGTTGAACTACCCCTCACTGCAACTGATCTCTAACTCGATTTCCTTGGCAAACAGAAAATCGAATTCTTGATCTCTCTTGGTGTATCTCCAACTGACCCTCAAGCCCCCTCTTATACTTTTCCTGTTGACGCTTCAACGGCTGAGATTAAGTCCCTAATCAACGGCTAAGATTAGATCTGGCTTGATCCTTGTTATTTAAAACCTTCTCACCCATATTATATTAATACACATTAACATTTTAATTTTCTTAAGTTTAGACTGAGGGTCTTATTAAAAATATTAATTATTTTAATATCTCTTCATCCGGGCGGAATTTCTACAAACGACTTTTGGATCTTGGAGATCTCATTTGCCTTAGCCTCTCCACCAATTTTCATGGCTAGAACACATCCAATGCTACCAAAAATCAACAACAGGAATCTTCTGCGCTTTGATAACACTTGATGAAAACGATTTCTTGTTCACAGTTACTCGTGCCCAAAACATATTACAACCTTACAATACACATGCAGTCCTAAAATACAGACTCCACGTATTACCTCACATCACATGCATATATACCATAACGCAAGAATCAAAACATAGAGATAGTTTTATAAAAAAGAACATTGTTACATCTCATGGCCTCTCTGCGCCTGGTTGGCCTACTCATCATTCAACAGTCACCCCTTTCAATGCTCGAAGGCTACAATATATATTGGGAAAATACATCATTGTGGATCACTTCGGATCCCCAATTTTCTCCACGAAATCAACAAAATCCCTAAGATCCCTCATGGATCTGATTTTTCATGCTTTTAATCCTTTACAAAATAGATATTACCCTGGCTTTTTGACAGTTGCACCTTCCAAAACTCGTTCTTGCTAATTTTCTTCGAGGTGGGTCGATGCTCTTGCATCACTTCTTCACAATCCTCTAATTGCCAAATGCATTTGAAATGGAGATAAACTCCTCTTTAAATAGTGTGAGCTACGTCTCTTCTATAACAACATATATTATCTTTCTAACTAACTTCATGACATGTCAACAAATTATTAAATATTGCAGTTAAATCTAGGGTTGACAATATCAACACATGTGGACACCAATCTCCTAAAGAGACGTCACCCTCATCCAAAAATAGGTAATGATATGCAACAAAAACATCCAAGATAGGACACTCCATCCAAATTCAAATTCTAAATGGGTCCGCATAGAAATCGCCCTCCAGTAATGGATTCATGCAAAATACAATATAATACTCTTCAATCTAAGAGGATGTTCTCAAGGGTACACGTAGAAGAACTCACAAAGCGCGGTCTGCATGGGAGATATAACAATAAAATGTTCCTCCTAGGAGAATTTTGTATAAGCAACCTTCAAAATAGAAAGTGGTCCAAAAGATGTATGCAACCAACCTACATGTGCAAATCCCAAGGCAACCAATTCCATGGATGAATCTACAAAATGAAGTAAACAAACCCCAAAATAGTAAGTAGATCATCTCCACAAGATGAATCCAAGGAAATAAGAGTGAACTAGATTTTTGACCCTGCAAAAACTCCATGAAATAATAAAATATATATCTCCAAAAGTGCACTCTCCAAGTACATAGTCAAAATTTAAAAATAGTAAAAGCATCAAGAGCCACATGTGTGGCCCTCCAAGTATGTCACACACCCCTCCATAAAACTCCTCCACACACACCTCCAAGAAAATAATATATGCCAAGTCAATACGATGAGGGCACTCTCCAATGAAAATCAAATGATGATTAGTGTAAATAAAATATCCATGCAATAAAGATGAAAGAGCACCTAGGAGAGGTGTTATGCCATGTAGCTGCATCAACCACCCACAAATAATAAAATATCCTCCAATGAAGGGCATGCTACAAGAATGTACTATGAGTGGTTAGACCTCAATAAAGTAGTACTCCATATGCCATGTCATAAAGATGTTTACCCAACACAAGAGAGTGCACCCTAGAGAAGCATGCCAACCTCTCCACAAATCATTAACATAACGCAAGCCTAGGTAATTGTGCCCAAGAAGGGGGGTGCACCAAAAGAAAGCCTCAATCAACTCCAGTTACACCTTCAAGTGTGAAAGGAAGTCAATGAAGTAGGGTGCCCTAGATATTAACTTTAATTTGGATAAAAAAGATTGATTTAACCATTGAACGACTAAGTCAGTCTCAACATCTATGTGCAAAGGTTAATGCTAAAATAAAACCATAGTGCCCCTTCGAATAGTCACTAACTGATTAAATCGCCATGAACATATGTGTCAATCAAGGGTGCACTCTAAGAAAGTGTTGTAGCATGTAAATAAAAGATGTTCTCCCTAGAAAAATCACACCATGATAACAACAAAACATAAATCCCAACCTAAAGTGCACCACCACCAAGGGATTATCACATCAAAATTCATTATCCAACCTTACGAAAAGGTTAGATCACCATCAAATCATATGCAATACGCTCCCCTTCTAACTCAAACTTAGGAAATAGCATACCAATGAGGGTAATAACATCATGGAAGACATCCACCTAGGGATGTCTAGCAAATGTTAATCATAAAGTTAAATCACCTTGAAAAATATCACAAGGCAACATGAATCATCCCACCATAGCAACATCATAAGAGGAGGCATATAGAAGTGCTAACCCATTAAATCATAAAGTATGTTCCCCATCACACATCCAATAAATAAGGATTGTGAAGAACATTGCCTCTTAGTAACATCAACAAATCATGAAACATCTACCTCCCAACACCATTGTCTAACCCCTTAGGGGACTAGAACCATCATCCATATCCAAGATAAGCATGTATCAAACCACCATAATGAGATAGTGTGCTCCACATCCATTGAAAGTAAAACTAGGGGTGATCAACAAGGCAAACACATGTGAGAAGACCACCAAGCAATAAGCATAATCATTGAACCAAGGAGAAGTGAGACAACGCCAAACCAAAGATCCCCATCAAATGATCGAAGACCATAAAGGAAAGGGCTCCATGAAGATGAATCCCCCAAATTCAGTCCAAGAGCTCCAAGGAACCAGCAGCAAATCGCATACAATGTGATGTGTCGCATACCTTATACCTTGAACAAAATGTTATATATGTCATGTGTCATCCTTTCATGGAGGGCATCCTCCTATAAGCCTCCTCAATTATTCATAGATCATGCCAAAGCACAAAAGATGATGAGTCATGCCTCCAAATTTGCAAACTTCCCTTGGGGAATGTGACAAATATCATTAAATAGAGAAAAATGCATAAAAATATGTAGAATCACTACCCAAAGGTAAGATTTGCAACAAATCACACTCCTTTTAGCTTAGGCACTAATCCTAAATGATCTGATATTCACCCTATGAGTGCCATCAGTCAAAGATTTATTAAACTAAAGGTATTACAAACTCATGTGCTGGTGTGTGTTCTGTGTTATTGAAACAACGGATCGATCAAATTGCCAATACATAGAAAATAAAATGGAAAGACAACAGAGGAATACAGTGAGCAACACAAAGACACAAACAGTTTTAATAAGGAGTTCACCTTATTCTCTAGGGCTACGTCTCTGGTCCAGCTTCAGTGGTGGCCTTGTTTTATTGTGTCTTTCAGCAGAGAAATTACAATACAGGGACTCAATATGAGTTCTCCTGAAGCAAATTTTGCTTGGCAGGGTGGTTCTTGGATTCCCCAAGCCACTTGGAGTACACAGACTCTTCTTCTCCTACCAGCTCTGTGACCCTTGGTCTACAGTGGAAAGAGCCAAATGTGATGCTCAGTCCGGACAGATTCCTCTATGGGAAGGCTTGAATCTTCAAGCTCTCTGGTGCTCGACGCTACCTGTGGTCAACTCGGCCCTCTATCTCTTATGCTTGGCTTTACTGTTCTCTGTGTTCAGTCCTCCTCTCAAGGTTCACTGTTCACTGTCTCTCTTGGTCGCTTGGACTCTTCTCAATTCTGATTCCCAATGAACTCTTCTGGTTCGACTGTCTCTGTTCATGGCTTTAGCCATTCGATCCCTATGCCTGTTCGGTTCCTCTTCCGCTTGCGTCGATTCACCTTCTACAGTTGCGCTTGGAGTTCCCTACGTTCGGCGTCATCATGAACGCTCAGGGAGTGGCCACTTGTCCTCCTCTAAATGGTGCCAGCATGCTTCGTCGGTTTGTTTCTTCAGTTACGCCATGGATGCGTTCTTCCTCCACTGTGGCGGTCAAACGAATTCCAAATCCCTTTAGAACGCGGCTTAAGTCCCTGTTGATTCCGCTTCTTTCCATCGGGTGCAATCTCAGTCGTCCGATGTAGGCCCTCCAAATCCGACGCCATACGCACGTTTCGCGCGATTGACTTGCTTGACCGATAGTGCGCGATCAACGGCAGTTTTCTCTCACCTCCGCCTGCCACGCGTCGATCGATGTATGGAATCGCTCCTCTTCTATCCAAAACCTCTTACCGTTCAAGGGCGCCCCGATCAAAACCGTCTATTTCCAAAGCGCGGGTCCCGCCTTCGTACTTTAGCGCTTTTACCTTTTCTCGCCCGCGGTCCTCCGATTCCCCCACGCGACCAGGTGCTCGGGCTTTCCCATTTTGGCCCTGTTCGCTTAGCGATGCGCAATTAGAGGCGCTAATTGCGCATCAAAAACCTCGCCCTTTTCCCATTCCGGGGCTCCTAGGGGCTACTTTGGCCTCCTGCACGGTCTCCATCGGCCTTAATCAACGCGCTTTGACCGAGGTCCTCGTCGTTCCATGTCCGCTGCCATGGCCACTGGTTCAGGGTGTTTTTTATACTGTTTTGGATTTCATTAGAGATTTGTTAGACCTGATTCAGTCATGGTTCTTGACAGTCTTTTTATGGATCCAATTCGAATCACTAAATCAAGAACTCTTGCTTTCAAAGTCACTTCCATGATATCATGCCCAAGATACAACTCTTGGTCATGATCATCAAATCCACTATCCTTTATGGTTTAAAGGTTTGAGGACCTCGTACGCTCCAGGTCAATGAGTCTAGGATGGAACACACCATCCTTTGCAAACAAAGGGCTCCTCAATGCATCATCCAAGGGAAGTTCAAGGCACATCCTTTGTACCTCAAGGCCATCTTCAGACTTGTCTACTTCCTTCACACGATCCATACCTAGCTCTTTACCATTTTGAGGTTATTGCCTCCACAAGCCCCCCAGGACAAATACATTGTTGCTTTTAGGAAGCTTTTCAATTACTTCGATCAATGGTCATCTCTCTTTATCACCCTTCCCCTTGCATGTAATTTTTATGTACTCTAAGTCACCTCCTACCATCTAAACAGGACCTAAACCAAGTGAATTGAGAGGAAATTTTGAGATCAAATTACACCCCATTCCTAAGCAAACAAAGTCAGGCACATTACAAAGTGACATTAGGACAAGAACTTGGCTATATAGAAAGTTTGAAGGATTGTTGTGAGGTTGAAAATTAATGACGATTGAAGTACCCTACTATCTGATCTAGATGTGCCCTACATTACAAAAATTTATATAATGCAAATGAATAGGACAGGAAGGATGAAAGTGGAGGTCAGACATATTACTGTAGACAATACACCACATGCTTTTTGAACTTTTGAAATAACTAATTTTTACTCTTTTTGCTCCTAATATATTTTATCTCCCTTGAGGTTGCCATGCAATCAATTGTAGTCATGTTATTATGGTAGAAATAGAACTGAGCCTACAACAGATCAACATTGTTGACTCTACATTGGCATGCTACTCTTTGTTTTCCAACTATGTGGCTTCTATTTTTGTAAATTATGTAAGCTCCAAGGAAAACAAATATTTATTTTGGCTCTATTTCAAACTGATCCTTTTGCTAGTCCAATAAAAATGCTTTCCAAAAAAATTGTAAAAAAATGATAGCGGTGAAAGCAAATTAGGCTAGTAAAACTGTTTTTTTTTGTAAAGTGAAATCTATTACTTCAAAACAAGAAATTCATCAAAAAGGAGTCATAAGTCGCTTTGACCTCTCTCCCAAGAGACCAGACCACAACCAAAATTGTACCTCTGCAAGGACATCATAGACATACAATATCTAATATAACTAAGTTTAAACAAGCCTACACTAAGGTGTTGACCTATTCTGCCAAATGCATAAACATTTACAAAAAGAAATCCATAGGCATGAACATAAATCATCACAGAATCAGCAGGGAGGTTCTGAATCTAAGCCCTCTACTAGTATCAGGGTTGTTGGGTCTGCCAAAGGTCTAGAAGTTATAGGAGGAATGTCGAGGTGTTGTTCAATTCAAGCCAACCTTCGATCCATCCTATGTTCCACCAAGACTCGAGACACACAAGTGCAGGGAGATGCACAGGGGAGACATTTGGGAGTACCCTCAAATTTTAGGGAAATTTCGGGGTTGCAAGGGGGCATCAAGGTATATAATGAAAGCATAAATAGACTAATAGTAATACATTGATCCATACATAAAATTTAAATTCATAATTGAATTAAATAATGACATACATTGATCCATCCTCATCATTCATTTTGATACATACATCATTCATATGACATACTCATCGTTCATCCATACCATGAGATTCAATAATAAAATATTAAAATTCAATAATGAAATATTCAAATACATTGATCCATATCATTCATCATTCATCATTCTATAATCTACATTGATTTAAAAATTAAATTCATCATTCATCATTCTAGAAGAGCTCAACAGCGGGCAAGAGAGAAGAGCTCGACGGCAGGAGAGCAAAGCTCGACAATAGGAAAGCACATCTTGACAACGGCAAGAGAGCACAGCTCGACGACAACAGGAGAGCACAGCTCAACGACGGGTAGGAGAGCACAGCTCGACGGCAGCAAGAGAGCACTCAACAGAGCTCGACAACGGGCAAGAGAATTTGGGAAATGAATGTGTAAGTTAACCTAGGTAAGTTTTAACTTTTTATTTTTAGTTATGTTTTATTTTTATTTATTTTTAAGTTCTGTTTTACTTTTTATATTTTAAGTCTTCTAATATGTGAATTTTCAATCTTTTAATTATTAAGTGTTATTAGACAAATTCGGGAGGGGGGCCAAAAGCACCCCTTTTGGGGAGTCGCATCCTCCACATTGGGGAAACGCACCCCTTTTGGGGAGTCGCATCCTCCACATTGGGGAAACGCACCCCCAATGTCACCCCACGACTCCCCAAAAGGGGTGCGTGGGGAAACGCACCCCTAAACGTCCCCCCGTCTTGGGTGCGTGGGCTGTGAGGGGTGCGTGCACCCAACCCTAGGGGACACGTCCCCGTGGGGCACTGGATCTATCATCTCTAGTACATAGTCATAATGCTTTAGATGATCGTGCATGTGCATCCAAAGTTTGCAGAAAATCCCTCCTCAATACATGGTTGTCCAAAAGTGTGCAACCCGAGAGGAGCTTCATTTTCCAATATAGATCTATTGCTTGTATGTACTAGTTCGCTCTGCTCCCTATTTGCCCCGTATCTAAAATCCATTGTTCCGATTGCACCCTCACTTCAAAATGCGAAAGAGAAGTTTGTTGTGACGAAGCTTCCCTTTCCGACCAGTTTAATTCTTTCTGCACATTCACAAGAATCGGTTCACAATACCTTGCAGTAAAGCCAGCTGTCCTATTCTAAAGGCGGGAGCCACCTCTCCGGGCTCGCTCTTTATAATATGCAACACCTCTTTGCATGCAACTTCTTTACCTCAGCATAATAGACTTAACCTCAACGCCCTAGATAGAAGGTGGTAAAAAATTTTGGGTAAAAAGATCGATTATCATCTACTAGGACCACTAAGAAGGTTCCACTACCCTGCTTTGTTACCAACAATCACACACCATTGAAACCCTAAACTCTTCAACTACCAGTTCTCTCGACCTGAGAGTACCCCCTAGCCCAAATTCAAATGAAAATTCCACCACCCTACCCACACAAATGAAAGAATGCCAAAGTCATATCTTCTGTCAACCCCCCTCCAAAATATAATTGCAAGGCCCAAGCAAACACAAGATAAACTTTCACAACCTCCCTCCTACTTCCAACTAGAGGACACCCATACCAGACCTAGCACAGTTAGAGTTCAGAGCAAGAGTTTTCCCCAAAAACTCTATTCCAAAACCCAAGGCCAGTGACTGCCACCAAAATCATTAGGAAGCAATCTTCCAAACTTGTCTCAATACCTTGACTTCCCACAAAGTAAATATCAGTGCAATTGTCTGTCAGACCTGCTCTGCTTCCCACTCAAAAGCAAGGAAACAATACCATACAAATAGACATTTTCCAAAATTCTCTAAAAGTCCATCCAATAGAAAGGGGAGCTTCCAGCTAAGGTTAAGGGGGAGAAAAATAAACACAGACACAACAACAAAGTTCTAGAGCTCGAACCCCATCTCCTTGTCAGATTCTTGAGTTGTATGCACTCCTTGCATGGCCCATGGTGACTTCCAAAATCCTCCCTTTTGTTGAGGAAGGAATTTATCGCATTGAAATCCCCCCACCAAGCTCAAACACCAACTTTCCTTTTCTCAACTATCGCCCATTAGAAATCGATCTACAGACTGCAATTCTTTACAGGTTGGCAGCGCCCCTTACATCTTCCAACTTCCTTGCCCCTATCACCCTATTCTATTGTCCAAACTTTCTCTAGTGTGCTCCAAGATATAGCATCCCTTATAAGAATAGTTACCATTATACACAACCCAGTTAACATTCTCCTCACATGTGCAATGTCGCTGACCCCCTCCCATTGGCAACAATTCCACTGGCACTTGGCTGGGCTTATTAATGCCAATTGCAAGCTAGAAAGATTGCCAAGGATGGCTCCACCAGCTGCGAAATCCCCCAAACAAGCTTCCACCTTCATGCACAACGTATACTCCCCATCCTTTCCACACGCAAGTCACCAACCTCCATGTTGTGCTGTATCTTCTGGCCCAAGGAGTATTTAAACCGCCTTATGCCCGGATGTGCCACTTGCAGGGGGCATGTTGCCACGTCCCCCTGCCTATTGGTCAGGTGCGGTTTCTTTACAGATAACAACATGGTTCTGCCATCCCTAAAACTATTGCATATTACTTACTTGCAACGGATGTATTCTACAGAAAGCTACTAATTATGATCAAAAACTGTGTTAGAAGATGTTTAATCTCAATGAAGGAATAAGAGTCGAGACTCTTCTCTCTTAAATTTTTATTGATAGACTACTATCTGAACGAGATGCAGTTTTGTTACCATTTTCCAGGATTATTAGCAGATCTAAGGTTGAGATAAAAATTAGGTTGCTTTAGCATTAAGGTGTTTTCCCAAAATTGGCAAGGGTCCCAAAAACCAAAATATCGAAAAAAATTGAGAAAATATCGATAGAAATTAGCAAAATTAAGATACCACCAAAATATGTGTAAAAATCAGAAAACATCAGCTAGGCCAAAAAATCATGATTAGAAGATATTTTCGCAATAAAATCGGGATTTTTACAACACTGATTGGAATCTAGTTTATCACTGTTGGACTTGTTAATAATCTGTTGTTTACCAATGAGGAAATAGTTTGTTGTGGAAATTCAGAGTGTTAATTTATCTATTAAGGATCCATTCTTGTTGTGGTCTATCTTTTAGGCAATTTTGGCAAAATTGTTACCCTTCAGACCTGGCAATCAAAAGGAAGTATGCTCTTTGAGGTGCAGACCCTTGGGACATGTTTCTCAAAGTGCTTCCAAAAATCCTGGTGGGGGTCAGAGCAATAGGCCAGTTGCTCTCAGCCGAGTGCCAACCAGTTGGAGACCCCAATTTGATCCCCACTAGCTGCATCAATCCAGCTCTTGCCAGCAACTCTAACTGAGGCTGGGAAGGGTTATAGTGGTAGCAACAGATGTTGAACTCTTGATCTGTAATGAGCTGGTGGATACTAGGATATGTGGTTACAAATTCCCCTGTCAAAAAGATAAAATAAAGATTTTAAAAAGTGCTTTGAAAAATTATTAACAATGATTTGACAGATGAATGGAGACATCAGTGACATTCAATATAGATGTCTGTCACATTCAAATTTATCAAACACATTTGATAGTTGAGACCTAATAAAAGCCTGCCATCATGCAGAAGTGGAGAATCAGGGTTCAGGTGGCACATAACTGATCTGAAATGTGCATCTGAACTTCTGAACTTCAGCATCACCATTTAAGGAAACCCTATTAAGAGATTACTTGCATGTTATTCCCTTTTTCATTCTTTACCCCTCTACTTTTGATGTCTTGTCAATTTCATTTCGAGACATGGATTTCCATCTCCTATGTCTAATATGTTTGGGATGGTTAACAACACCCCCACCCAACACCACTCACCCCACAAAGAACTAAAAAAAACTCACTCTGTCTCCGCTTTAACTTTTATGAAACTTGATCTGTAGTTAGATCTGATCGATAAAAGTAAATAATAATTAAAAAGCAGAAAATAAGACTCTGTGGGCATTCATGCCACGTTAGCAGCAAAGTCACTTATAAATGGTTGGAGGAAGACAGTTTTGGGGAATTTTCTGTCATGAGGGTTTTCTGCGTTTGTTAAAAGACAGATGGACAGTGGGAGATGAGGAGTCTACAGTAAGGAGTATGCAACATGGGCTGCAAGAGGAAGACAAAACAGGAATGAGGGATGCTGCCATTGCAATTTGCAGGACAGAGCCAAGAATAATAAGAACAGAGTATAAAATCCTTGCTGCCAATGCTAGGGTGCAAGATGACTTGCATCTGTGAAACTCTCATTTAATAAATAAATTATTAGATTTCCTTCTGAAAGCCTGTGTTGCAAAATTGTTCTTTTGCTGTTAATGTTTGACCACTGTTCCTTATGGCTGTAGCATAATATAGTTGAACAATGACGTGTATCGACAAACTAATATGCCCCATTCCTGTGCATCCTTGAAGTCTCGTTTTGCTGTTTGGGAATTTGTGCCGAAACCTGCATTAACAGATTTACATGGACATCATCTTTATCATGTCTAGTGGCTTCATTTATTTGTTGTTACAAACACTGCATAGTAGTTCGGTTTCCTGCTGTAAAATCTGTTCGGCGAGAGCTGCCTGGACTGATTATTTTGGCATCAGAGAATTTCATTATTGGAAATGCCTCCCATATTCATTTTTGTATCGAATAAAGTTTTTAGCATGTGGGCTTGAAGACGAATGGCTGGACACAAAAACCAGAGCCAAGGCTGAGCAAAAGCCAAAGCCAAAGTCAGAGCCTGAGCTAAAGTCAGAGTCAGAGCCTAAACTAAAGCCAGAGAGGCTGGGCAAGAGCTGGAGCCAGGTCCTGAAAAAGAGCCAGAGTTCAATAAAAGGAAATGATTATTTAAAAGCAGAAAATGACATCCCGTGAGCTTTGTGCCAGGTCAGCAGCAAATTCACCCACAAACGGTTGGAGGAAGACAATTTTGGGGAAGTTTCTATCATTGGGGTTTGTTGCGTACGTTAAAATGCAGATGGATAGTGGGAGATGAGGAGGCTGCAGTCAGGAGGATGCAGCACAGGCAATTAGAGACACACCTAAGAGGAAGGAAGTCTGCTGTCATTGCAAGATGCAGAAAAAACTGGAATAAGAACGGAGCATCAAATCCTTAATGCCCATGCCAGGGCACAAGATGAATTGTAATATCTGTAAACTCCCATTAATAAATAAATTTACAGTTTTTTTATCATGGAGTCTCTGCTGTGTAATTGATCTGTTGCTGTTAATGTCTGTTTTTCCATTCCTCATTGTTGTAGCAGAGTATGGTAGAATAATCAGGCAGATAGTTAGATTGTCCTGCTCCATCTGTCAGCGTCATTGTAAACCTGTTAGCAGCTTAGCTGTAATGATTTGTGATGTAATTCGTATGGGGCATTACCTTTATCGTATTTAATAGCTTGGTTTAGTAGCTGTATTAGCAGCAAGGTTTCTCCTGGTGGAAAATATGTTTGTCAGGAACTGCCCAGAGAGGTGAAGACTTAGTGTGACATAAGCAAGTCAATGTAAATGGGGTTTTGGCTCACTAGTGAGGTTGATGGAGTATTAACCCATCCACCGTGTTCCATTCTCTCTGTGGTCTGTTCCCCCTAATAGAATGTCTCAAAAAGGTATGAGTTCGAGTGCAACTCACCAGTGATTTGTCCTCGTTATGCT
Source organism: Pinus tabuliformis (assembly GCA_031772625.1). Lineage (NCBI taxonomy): Eukaryota > Viridiplantae > Streptophyta > Pinopsida > Pinales > Pinaceae > Pinus > Pinus tabuliformis. The sequence goes on from CM062814.1 coordinate 815,344,671, forward strand.
AATAGGTAACGGAGGCCTGGGACAACCACCCTAGTTTCAAAGTCTATGTTTTATGTGCCAACGGGATCAAACCCATCCACCAGAGTTCCAATGTGAATAGGGCATTGGTTCACTGGTGAGGTTGCTGGAGTGTTAACCCATCCACCAGAGTCTCATTATCGCTGTGGTCTGCTCCGCCCTAATGTGTCTCAAAAGCTATGTTGTTGAATGCAAGTCCCCGGTGATTTTGTCCCTGTTATGTTAAAAGGTAACAGAAGCGTGGGACAAGCGCCTTAGCTTATGAGCCTATGTTTCCTTTGCCAACAGAATTCGAACCCCCAAGCCCACCCCCCAAACAACACAGCCTGGGACATCCACCTTAGCTTATGAGTTCTGTTTTTTTGGCAGCAGGATTCGATCCCCCAAACCCACGGGTAAGAAATTGCCACCCACCAAACAACCATTCAGGCACAGCTCAATTACATTTTGTGTTCAAATTCTCAACATTCAGATAATTTTATTTTCGTGATTAAAACATATTAATCTTGAACAGATTAAAACCCACGCAAATGTTCAAAATGCAGAGCATATACACATACATTTTTTTCTGCTTGAGGACGCGCATAGCCCGTGCTTTGATAGCGTTCTGAGAAGGACCCGGTCGGGTCCTCTTGAGCTGCTCTTTGTATAGGCAGAGCTCCGCGTCCAATTTCTTGATCTTTTCATTAATCACATCGCCTCTCTTGTTCATCTGCCCCAACAACAACAAGAAAAATTACACAGTGGACTCTATCATAGCTACTCGAGAGCCACTTCGTCCGATCATCCATGGCAGCTTACATTATACATGTAATAATTGCTTAAACGCTTACCTTTTCAGAGGCCTCTTCCACAGATGGAGGAGGAGGGGCCGCTTTCTTCTTCTTGAAACTGAATAATCGCTTCATCATCTTTGCCTGAGTCTAACTCTACAATGTACTACCAGTATCGATGAGATAATGTTGAGGCTCGCCTCCTGCAGCTCTGCTCTACTGTGCTGGTAACGGAATGTTATCGGTGTCTGGTTTGCCCGCCAATTCTCCGTGGCCATACCCTCTTAAATTCAAAGCAATTTAACGGAAGGGTGGAAAACTTTTACAAAATTGTGAAAAAAAATTATTCGAATATTATAAATATTTTAAAAATTATTCCAATATTATATATATTTTAATATATTTCAAAAGAAAGGAGATGGGAACAGTGTTGAATTTGCAACGCGCTTTGTCTTCTCATTTATTTTTTTACCCTTTTCGTTATCCATGATGACGCTCAATTCAAGATTATTTTAAATCTATTAACCCATCCATTCCGGTGCACTATACTTTTCTTTATTCAAATATATATTTTTAAGTAAACTATGGGGGCTCTTTTGTCATGTAGGGAAAACAAAAAACCTATTAAATGGTTTGAATGGAGATTGGTCGCTCCATTAATCAAAGGATTAGTGAGCACGCAGCTAACCTCAAGCACAAGAGAACCAAGTCTTCCGCTTTAGCTGAACATGCGGAGAGTACTAAACATCATGTTTGTATTGAGAAGGCGGGAGTTATTGCTAAGGTTTCACAGTTCCATCACCGGAAATTTAGGGAAGTCCTTGAGATTGAAAAAAAGACCGAACAATCTCAATAGAGAGGATGGATGGAAGATCAGTAGTTGTTGGATCCCAGCCCTCTCTTCCTAGTCGTTTTCTTCCCTCCCTCCTTTTTTGCTTGTTCTTGGTCCTAGTTTCCCCTTGTCTTCCCGTATCCTTCTCTCTTTGGCCTTTATTAGTTATGGCTAATCGATCACAGAAGCCTCAATTCAACTATTCAAAGAGTTATGAATTTTAACTTTGACAATACCTATCTTAACATGGAAGAGATATTTGAACGCTCGAAGTGATTATAAAAGTGATGTAATTCTTATTAGTCCCTTCCATCTAGGCATGGCATGGGATTATAGTAATCAGTTTTATGTATTTGACATTAGGTAGTTTTCAGTTTTTGCGTTATTTTTTTTTCATGTTTTGTTATTTTGAGATTAATCTCTTATTATTCAACTTGACAGACTTATTTAGCCTCTTCCCGAGGCAGAAGAGGCTGGCTATATAATATTCTACCTTTAGCCTGTTCATTTTTTGAAATATTTTGCACTTGCAAACTAATGTTGACATTAGTTTGAGCTTATTTATGTTATGTATTATTAAGGTTTGTTTGCTATTGTTGCAGGTAATTTCAGTGGAGTTGGAGCTAGTTACAGGTGGATCCATGCAGATCTAGGTGATGGGTGTGTCGATTGACCAACTAGATCTAGGTCGATCTGGGTCAAGGTGAGTAGGCGAGATTCATCCTCTCCAATGGGTCGTCAACCGATGAAGAGCTTCCTTCAGTAGTTTAACTGAGAATGAATTAGAGACAAGGACTGTGCCCGTACTTCCAGCATGTGGCACCTGCACCTTTCTCTACAGAAACTTCTTGTTACCCTTTTCTTCTCATCGAATTCATCAATGAATTATGTCCAGTGTTCAGTCGAAGAACTTTCAAGGACTATTTTAGGGTATCCTTATTCTCTACTGGTATATTTTCTTCTTGAACTTCAATGGATCTTTCTGTAACATGAGTGTTGATTTCGTCTCTCGCTCTTGCTGCTACCGACTATCACTTTCGAAGGCGAACTATCACCAGGGAATAAGCTACTATCACTTTCGAAGGCAAACTATCACCAAGGAACAAGTTATGTATCGATACTTAACGGGTTATTGACTGGTACTTAACAGGCTATTGACCGGTCCTGCAATTCTTCAAGTCAAGTTGGGGCGATTGGAAAGAAATGAAGGGATGGATCGAGGACCTCAAAACAAATAGGTAGTACAACCCTCAAGCTTGGAGTAAGGCTTTGAAATGAAGGGTGCAGGGCAAGACTTACAGACGGGTTGGCCATGTCAGGCCCCTTTAAGCAGGTTGATATCAAAAGCCTATAGCATAACCTCTTCCAAGCCCATAGCTAGTAGCAGCATAAGCAAGGGCAGGTGCGCCAGTTGAAACAAGGGGAGTAGCAGCAGGACTTCAAGTTTACCTTTCCTCAGTAGCCTTAGCCGTTGATTCAACGCCAGCTTCTTCTATAGATGAAGCAATTACGACAAGCCATAAAAAAGTCAGTCATCTAAGCCAACCACTACCCAAGAGCATAAGCACTAGTACCAAGGCAACAACCATATGTATGGCCATAGCCTTGAAGTGCCTGCCCCAGCTTCTCTCCGTCCAGTTCAAGATCCAGCCCTCGCGGTCCGTCGAGTCAACTCTCCAAATCACTTCCTTACTACAACGTTCTCTGCCTTCTCTACCTGCCTACCAACGATAGGCGAACGAACAGAAAGCAGGGGAGCGAAGGCTTGTTATCAGAACTGGACAGTGAGGTAATATGACATCTTTTTGTGAACCTACTATATCTATGACATTTGTGTTGGTTAATTTGGTTAAGTTGTTAAGCTGATTTGACGGAGGTTAACACAAATAAGATAATTTATATGTGTTCCTTGCTAGTAATTTATTATAAACACATTTCATTTGATTCAGCATTATGCATGTAGAGTCGTCATACGTGTGACGGTTTAGGATACTTACGTTAGTGGAGGATTGTTTGGATGGAAGACCAGACGCGCATAGTGGGTCGTTGGCCACACATAGTGTTTCAGTTAATACCAGAACCTTACAATAGTGTTTCATTGCGGACCTGACCTAATAGTTCAGCGGTTGGTCCAGTAGATTAAGAAGCAGTTCGTAAAGTAGTTGATCCAGTGGGATGTTTACTCTTAGAAAGGCTTGTACCTTATTCTCATGGGTTTTTACCACGCCTTGCTTTTTTCACATAGAAATTTAATGGGATTAATTGCTTTTATCACTTTCTTTTTACTTTTAGATTAGAAGTGAGGCTTGTCCAAAGGCAAAAGGTTCAAGGTGACCGAAAAAAGGTTCCAAGGTGAAATTCCTATCTCTGTGGGGCTGACTTTTGCGGGACTGACTTCAATTGAAAGAAGGTGAAGGCTTCCGGCTCATTATTCCTTATGGCTAATAAAGGCATCTGACTTGGTGATGAAAGCAAAAGATTGAAGGCTTCTAGCAAAAGGGTAAGGCCAATATCTATGGGACTTCGCAAAAGGCAAAGGCATCCAGCTTCTCGAAGGTTCAAGTTGAAAGGCTAAGTATTCATGGTGATATACTAAAGGCATAAGACTCATTATCTAGCTCCTTAAAATCAATCATCAATTGGACTGCTTGCTTTGATTCCTTATTTACTATCGTTCCGGGTTTACTGATGGATGGAATTATATTGCTGCTTTGTTATTTCTGCCTCCTCTGAGTTGCAAACTTGACATCATATAGTTTTGATGCTTGTGGCAACCATGAAACATTTTGAAAAATCCTTCTACTGGGAAGGGCATTCGTTATAGGGAGTCAGGGACAAATGGTTATAGTGGACGGGATCAAGCCTGGGGATCCCAACATAATCCAGAACTTTATGGACATTATGAAAGTAAAGGCACCTTCATCTACAATTCAACAGTGAATAATCACATTTTTTTTATCATGACATGGATTTGGAATGCGATGGAAGGAGGAAGCCTAGGCTCTGATCTATCCAAATCAAACATTTTTTTCACTGGGAATCTTGTTTCAAAATTCATTATGGATCTTCTCACGAGACCTGCCTTTAGTTTCTTATTCTTGAGTGAGTACCCACTTTATGCCTTGCTTCAGGCAGTAATATTAATGGGGTAGTCTATTTTTGAACTAGGCTTAACTAACCCCTAGATACATATTTATGGATTCAGACAGCCTTACTGGGATAGGAGCTTTCTTTATATGCCTACGTTTATTATGTGTTTTTTCCTTGCCCTCTCTGTTCATAACCCTTGCATAGGCTCACCTACCTGAACTTAGAAATAGATCTTACTAGTTGGGCTTGGGCACTTACAGCATTGGTATTGACTTTGGAAAGAAGCCTACTGGATTCATATTAGTTCCATGCTACCAACCTTTACTGTTAACTACCCTTTCACCGGCTCACTTATCCTGAACTTAGAAATTGGAAGGGCTTAGGTGTTTGGAACATTATTGCTATGAACTTTATATTCCTACTTTAGTCTTCCTAGCTTCTTCATCAATGAGTTGGGCATCACTCCATGTCATGCTTCCAGGGTGAAGGCAATAGTAAGAGTAGTAAGAGACTACACCATCACTTGCTTTTTCTTTTATCGGCTATACCATCACTTGCTTTTTATTTTATCGGATGTTTTCTTTCAGAAAGGCTTGTACCTTATTCTCATGGGTTTTTACCATGGTTTGCTTGTTTCGCACAGAAAATTTCTTGAATAGGCTAAACTTCCTCCCGCAAAAATGCTTCAAAAAATTGTCAAAACCCTTCACATATGCCAATTTGTACCTTGCTCTCATGTTTTGCTTTATTAATTGCGTGTCTCATAGCTGCTCTCTTATTTATGCCTCCTCTGAATTGCAAACTTGGCATATTTTAAACCAAACAAACAAACATGTGGGTGGGATTTTCTATTAAAGTGGTTTACTTAGGGAATGATGCGTAGATTTACCGTGTTGAATTCTCCAGCACGGGTTTCCTTGGAAATATCCTATTAGAATAACTTTGAAAAATAAAACATCTCTGTTAGAATAACTTTGAAAAATAAAACATCTCAAAGAATGTTATTTCCATGCTAAAATATTATTATAGATTTGACCTAGTTCACTTTTTGACACACATTAAGGTAGTTATGTTCTCATATCAAACATAGCCCTTTTGCAAATTTCGACACTTAGTCCTCATCAGTTACAACTTTAAAGCAAAATCTAGCTTCTCTATTCAGTTTCTTGTTTGCTTGGTCCTCCCCCATAAGCATAAGCATTCACCATTGCTCCATACCAGGCAACCAACTTTGAATACCCACCCAATATAGAGAATACAATGAATAACTGCATCCTCTGCCTTTGCCATGTCAGTTGTCAACCCACTTGTGTTTGGTAAGGCAATGTGAGATGTCAACCGGCCTGTAGGTTACAAAGGCAAATACAGCATAGGCTAAGGCAGCTTTAGGAGCAGGAACAATAGAAGTGTAAGCCAAGCCAAACAAAGCATTCATTGGAGTTTTATTTGTGTTTCTAAGCCCACTCACTCAACGTTGAACGTCTATAATAGGTCTAGCTGCTAATGAAGGTATCTAAGAAGTTCAACCCAACCCTTCTACTCACTAAGGTATGATAGACAGGTGGTGATCAGAGTATGGTGATCAAGCAGATCATGGTCTTACCGAAGGCCAGTATTCTTGCACACTTCACATGTCTATTCAGAGTCTGCCACAATGAAAGCAATTGAAAATCCGATAATATTTTGCAGACCAACTAACACAATTGCCATCGAGGATTAGTTGCCATCCCGGGACAATAATTTTAGTTTATAAAAAAACCATGAAGAATATAGAAACTTACTCATTCCTAATGCATAATATACAATTACATCTCTATATTTTAACTAATGAAGAAAACTGGTGAACAAATAGTGCATGGAGCAATTCTTAAGCAAAATATACTACTAAAAACTTACTCATTCCTATTGCATAATATATAATCATCAGCTGGACCTATATTAGCCCAAGAACTGCCCCGACGGTTGGCTTGTTGAAGGGCTAATCTGTTAACTATAGATATTAGAAAGTACCTGCGAAGTAGCAGCTCCAAACAAAATCATTGATGCACGAAATATTATTGCACAGGCAATGCCATAGGAAAGAACCCGACCCTATGCAACACATTATGTCATTATCAATCTTAAACTTAACGGGAATGTAGAATAGAAGAGAATATTATTCCTCCATCTAAGCATCAAACATGATGCTCTAATTTTACACAACAGGGCCTAAAAATGCAAGGAACATTGGCTCTGTCACATGCTGTAAGCATTGATAGAATAAAAGCACATAAAAAGGACAACATCAAGGTAATTAAACAGGCCCGATACATTAGAGGCACCTGAAAATACTTGAAAATTAAAATGAACACAAAAAGATTGTCAACCGACAACCTTTGCTCCAGCAGATATCTGAAACAAGAAAAATGAATGCAGAAGATCACTATTTTCTCACATAATCTCATTGCTAGCTTGTTACTAAAACAATTAAAACATATTTTCATAGCCTACCCTAAAGAAGCAAGTTGCATTCTAAAATTCATTAATAGAAATTTGAATTCTAAGGTTCATTCCAAAGCATCCATGATTTTTTTAGTTTGAAAAGATAGGTTTCCCCACAACAGTCGCATTGTCCTATAAAGTGCTTCCTCTTACTAAAAGCTCCATGGGAACTGATCTCAAATTTTCTTGGATCACAGTAACTCACATGAGGCTCTAAATTTGCTTCAATAACTAACATTGATCTCTTCCATATAAAATGTATAGTTACACCTTGATCAGCAAACACTCATTTAGCTTTTCCTGCAAGCAAGAGGTGTTCAATACACTGCCTTTTAGTTCTGATCAACATATCTTAAGCATCTAAAGCTTCTACAACCTTATAGTGCGTACAAAACAACCCACAAATCCCAGGAATAGGTCTCCTTGTTCCATTTAGAGGATATCTACTTGCAAGATTGTACTATGATATAAACCCATTTGTCTACAGGAAACTCTCCAATGTGTTGCTTTGACAAGCTTTGCTCCAGCAGATATCTAAAACAAGAAAATGAATGCAGAAGATCACTATTTTCTCACATAATCTCATTGTTAGCTTGTTACTAAAACACCTAAAACATATTTTCATAGCTTGCCCTAAAGAAGCAAGTTGCACCTTTAGCCCTAAACCATGGGCCCATAGAGAAGACATGAGTAGTCTTAACTCAAACAGAAGATAAAACCTTTCTAAGCAAAATCAACATTTCTATTGAACTTGAGCTTCTTGTAAGTGACTTGTTAGCTCTTCCCAGCTATAGCTTGGCCCGATACATTAGAGGCACCTGAAAATACTTGAAAATTAAAATGAACGCAAAAAGATTGTCAACCGACAACCTTTGGTCCAGCAGATATCTGAAACAAGAAAAATGAATGCAGAAGATCATTATTTTCTCACATAATCTCATTGCTAGCTTGTTACTAAAACAATTAAAACATATTTTCATAGCCTACCCTAAAGAAGCAAGTTGCATTTTAAAATTCATTAATAGAAATTTGAATTCTAAGGTTCATTCCAAAGCATCCATGATCTTTTTAGTTTGAAAAGATAGGTTTTCCCACAACAGTCGCATTGTCCTATAAAGTGCTTCCTCTTACTAAAAGCTCCATGGGAACTGATCTCAAATTTTGTTGGATCACAGTAACTCACATGAGGCTCTAAATTTGATTCAATAACTAACATTGATCTCTTCCATATAAAATGTATAGTTACACCTTGATCATCAAACACTCATTTAGCTTTTCCTGCAAGCAAGAGGTGTTCAATACACTGCCTTTTAGTTCTAATCAACATATCTTAAGCATATAAAGCTTCTACAACCTTATAGTGCGTACAAAACAACCCACAAATCCCAAGAATAGGTCTCCTTGTTCCATTTAAAGGATCTCTACTTGCAAGATTGTACTATGATATAAACCCATTTGTCTACAGGAAACTCTCCAGTGTGTTGCTTTGACAAGCTTTGCTCCAGCAGATATCTAAAACAAGAAAAATGAATGCAGAAGATCACTATTTTCTCACATAATCTCATTGCTAGCTTGTTACTAAAACACCTAAAACATATTTTCATAGCTTTCCCTAAAGAAGCAAGTTGCACCTTTAGCCCTAAACCATGGGCCCATAGAGAAGACACGAGTAGTCTTAACTCAAACAAAAGATAAAACCTTTCTAAGCAAAATCAACATTTCTATTGAACTTGAGCTTCTTGTAAGTGACTTGTTAGCTCTTCCCAGCTATAGCTTATAGATATCTCCTACAAAGCACTGAAACATAAGTGCAAATCCCCCCTATTCCTCCCGCTTAAGGCATGGACTCGCTGCCGTGCAGCCCCCTTGTTTATATTATAAAAATAAATTTATTTTTGTTGGTTGTGTTATATTAATTCTAAAAAGAAAAGGCATAAGCCTTGATATAGACCATTTTTAAGAGAGATCTAAACTGATTTCCAAGAGTATTGTTTTTCTCCTTTTACAAACCACCGAAGATTACTTGATTGGCCTTCCACATTGTTTTTATAGTCCTAAATAAACTGCTTAAGGAGAAACAAAAATTTGTTATTCATAGTTAATTATTAGAGGACAAAAATTGAAAGTAGAATTTGTTGGAGAGAGGTGTCAATAGATTGAGTATTGATGATTGCAAAAGATACTCGTCCAAATCATATTTCTTGATAGATCGATCGATTCGCCCTTTGCTAAGACATATTGTTTTGTGCATTTGCTCCCTCATTGAGTTTTTTCGTTTCACATATCGTGTTGTTCTTTAATTTGATCTGTAAAATAAAAGAGGAATCCAAGGACATATGAAAATCGGTCCTTCTAATGCATGAACATATACTTCGCCTGAACAAGCGCATCTTTGACAGCTAAGAAAAGAGGACAAAAAAGGAAGTCCAGAGGAGCGAGGAAGTAGACGATGAGAGCAGTGAAAGGCTCAAAAGAAAGGGAACATAGAGGGGGGTCAAGGAAGAGTGCTAAGGAATGCGCAGGGGAGAAAGGAAGGAGAGGGAGGCAAGGGGATTGGGAAGAGGAGCACAGCAAGTCAGAGAGGAAAGCACAGCTAAAGAAGAAAGGTAGGAGGAGAAACACGAGATTCCCATGAAGCCAGATGCTAATGATCATGAAGAGAACAAAAGGAGATTCGAGGAGATAAGCATAAAAGCTTGGGCGAAGAGGAATAAACTATTAAGCATTGAGCAGATTAAGAGGAGGAATATAGAAGATATTCCTGGGATATATCTGACTAAGGATTGCCTATTGACTCTTGATTCTCCTTGATGTTTGAAACAGACATTGTGAAAATTTCTAACATAAATTCTACTGCAATCACTGATTTATTTCACCTACTTATCTCTCACAATAAGTTATTTACGAAACCTTTCAGTAAACATTAAAATAAATTATACTACAGTTATCACATAATTGCATAGAGAAAATAATAGTGATATACAAGCACAATAATCAATCACATCAACACGGTTGTTTTTGGACAATTTTCCCCGAAAAAACCCAATGTGGGAAAATTGGTGCAGTAGATGAGGGTTTATTTATTAATCTTCAGCAACAATCGCTTTACAAGGAATGATTCTACAAAAAACCTAAGACACTTATGAGAGAAACACCTGAGACAAAGTTTCTCCTCCTCTTGAAGAAGTTTTGACACCCTGGAGACCCTTCACCCATTCTGCATCAGCCTGCGTGAGGACTGCGTCTCCAATGATGATGTCTCCCTGCTCTTCCCTCTAAGTTGTCTCTTGAATGCCCTGCATCACCTCCTCCTCAGTCTCTGACTATTGTTGATTCCCTCCTCTTCCTTCACCCTGCAACTCTCCCTCTGAAATCGAACTCCTTCACCTTGAGAATCGATTTCGCTCGGGTTACTGAGTATTTGCCCAGTGTATCTCCAAATGACTCTCAAATCTTCTCTTATACTTTTCCTATTGATGAATCAATGAACGAGAATAAGTCTCTAATCAACAGCTAAGATTAAAACAGACTTGATCCTCGTCTCTTAGAAGCTTCTCATCCATATCTTTATTAATACCCATTTATATTTATATTTTCCTAAGTTTAGACTTAGGTACCCATTAAAAATATTAATTATTTTAATAACTCCTCATCTGGGTGGAATTTCTCCCAACATTTTATGGGTTTTGGATATCTCATGTGTTCTAGCCTCTCCACAAAATTTCGGAGCTAGAGCACATCCGATGCTACCCAAAATCAACACTCACTCTTAGCAAGGAATGTGCTCTAGCAATACTTCTCAACAGAAGCATCACACTGATCTACGGCATCGGTCCTTTGCGTTGTTGATGCTCGACCAACTGCCCCTCATCCACTGCGTTGTTGCAACCTGTACTGTTGCCCATGACATTGTAACTGTCACTGTTACATCTGTACTGCAACTTCCTCTGAATATGTTGCATCATGCTGCCCATAGCACTACCACTACTAACTATTGCACTACAATTCCTTATACTATCTGTTTCTGCTACTGAAACGGATTCTTCACCATCCCCATCTTCTCCCAGAAGTAAAAAAACTTTGTTCTTCCTAGGGCCTCGGTGAGAATGGTTGACACATGTTCTCCTGTTGGGGTGTACTTCTCTGATAAAGTGACACTTGATATCAATGTGCTTCAACTGATCATGAAAGACTGGATTCTTAGAGAGCTTGATGCAACTTTGGTTATCACACAAAATATTGGTCGCTTCCATCTTTCTCTTGAATAGATTCACAAGCAATTTCCTAAGCCATATGGATTCGCACGAAGTTGTGCTAGCTGCCATATATTCAGCTTCAACTGAGCTTAGAGCCACGAATTTATGTTTCCTACTACACTAGGAGGTCATTCCTAATCCAATGTTGAAACAATACCCAGTGGTACTTTTCCGATCTACTGAACTTCCAACCCAATCTGCGTCAGTGAACCCACTCAACCTGATGTCATTGCCTTGGGTGTACATTAGTCCATGCTCGATTGTTCCTTGTATATATCTGAGAACATGCTTGGTTGCTACCCAATGCACCCTCTTTGGTTCTGCCATGAACTGACTCAGGATGTTGACAACGTAACAAATGTCCGACCCAGTATTGACCAGATACATCAGGGACCCTGTGAGCTTCCTGTACAAGGTGGGATCGACTTCTTTATCTTCGGATGCATCAATCTTCTTCCAGTTGGTGATCATTAGAGTAGCCATAGGTCTACAGTCCTGCATTTTGAACCTTTTCAAAATATCTATAGTGTATCTCCCTTGCCTAAGGAAAATTTCACCCTTTTGCTGCCAAACTTCCAACCCCAGGAAATAATGCATCCGTCCCAAATCGTTCATGTCAAATTTTGTGGCTAGGTTCTCCTTGCAATCTTTTATGAACCTGGATGATCCTGTCAGAAAGAGATCATCCACATGTAAAACCAGGATTAAAGGCTCATTCTCTACAACCAAAATAGTAGATGTTAGGATCTGCATCATTCTTGATGAATCCCATTTTTTGCAAGTAGCCATCAATTCGACTGTACCATGCTCTAGGTGTCTGTTTAAGCCCATACAAAGCTTTCTTCAATCTGCATACATGATATTTATTCTCATGTGTTTCAAAACCATCTGGTTGTTCAACGTATACTTCTTCTTCTATCACCCCATTCAAGAACGTCGTCTTGACATCCATCTGGTGAATCTCCCACCCCATCTGAGCTGCAAGGGATATCACGGATCTAATAGAAGTATACCTGGGTATTGGGGCGAAGATTTCTTCACAATCTATCCCTTCCTTCTGAGAAAACCCCTTAGCCACAAACCTGGCTTTGTATTTTTCTACACTACCATCTGCAACGTATTTGACTTTGTAGATCCATCTCAACCCTACAACTGACTTGTCCTGAGGCCTAGGTACCACTTCCCAGACATCATTGACCATTATGGAAATGTATTCTTCCACCATAGCATCTACCCATACTTGATGTTGAATGGCCTCATGAAAACTGGAGGGTTCTCCAACCTGATCCACCAAGGCTTGGTATCTATTTGGCTGTCTACGCTCCCTTTTCTTATTCCTGGGTGCCCTGACAAAATCCTCCACATCTCGTAGTATCTGTCGAAGTTCCCGACCCGTTCTACCACTGTAGTGGGTATATCTATTTGCTCCTCCTCTTCCTGAGGCTCCACCTCTAGATTTTTGTCTTTAAGAGAAATACTAGAGCTAATTTATGCTAGTCGAAGTGGATGGACCAACGGATCATCCTTTGACTGCTCTTTGGAAGGCATTTCTTGGGATTTTCTGAAAGCTCTGTCCTCCATGAACTTTACATCCCGTCGAATTACGATCTTCCTATTCCCCGATAAACTCTATATGCCTTAGCATTCTCGCTATATCCTACAAGATATCATTTCTCCGCAGTTTGATCCAATTTCTTCCTCTTTTCTTTAGGTACATGGCAGTATGCCAAACTCCCAAATACCCTGAAATGGCTCACCTCAAGCTTCTTGCCGGTGAAGACACTCTCCGGAGTAATCTTACCTAATGCCCTGTGAGGAGTCATGTTCCGGATATACACTGTCGTGTTGCATGTTTCTACCCATAAAAACTTGGGCATATCCTGATCATACAACATTACCCTGGTTGCTTCAACAATACTCTGGTTCTTCCTTTCTGCTACTCCATTCTATTCCAAATTATAGGGGGTTGTCCACTCTCTTCTGATGCGTTCCCTTGTGTAAAAATCAATGAAGACCTTGTCGATGTATTCTCCACCATTGTCTGATCACAATATCTTTATCTTATTTCCTGTCATATTCTCAACTAGAGCCTTGAAGTCTTTGCCAAAAACCTCATCCTTGGTTTTTAGAAAGTAGATCCACGTCTTTCTGGAATGGTCATCAATGAAGGTGACGAAATATTTGGCACCACTAAGAGCTTTTGTGGACATGGGTCCACAGATATCTGAGTGTATCAATCCCAGAACACTCTTAGCCCTATTGTTGCTTCTGGAAAATGTTGTCTTGGCATACTTGCCTAGTGCGCATCCTCTGCATACATCATCTCGTTCAGTACTTAATTCTAGAACTCCTGATACTGTTTTCCCGAGAATTCTTAAAGCCCCATGGTGTAAGTGTCCCATCCTCCTATGCCATAGTTCATTCAAATCTTTTTCCCCACTGCTTCCTATCAGTGCCATTAGAGATTCTAGTTGTAATCTATACAGCCTGTTACTTTTGATTCCAATATGGGCCTTCTTTTTCCAACTCGAATGTTTGACATATACTTTCTCCTTAATGAAGAAAACATCATAGCCCTTGTTTTGAAGCTGAGATACAGAGAGTAAGTTCATCCCTAATCCTGGTACATGCAATGTTGGTTGCTCGAAGTCGATCCCCTGCTTTTGTTTGAAAGACTACAACACCACTTCCTATGGGGGTACACTTTGCCTTATTTCCCATGGTGATCTGGAAATTCATCCTTTATTCATGATAATTCGAAAAACATTCTCGTATTCCTGTCATATGCCAAGAAGCTCCACTATCTATATACCAAATCTCAGAGGTGGCAGAACTTGCTAGGCAAGCGACTTCTTCTTCCAGTCTGGAAGCTAACATAGAATAATTGTGATCCATGTTCTTCATGCTCTCTTCTTTCTCTGGAGATCTACGTGAGTCCCTCTAAGTTGATACCCCAACATCATGCTCCTGACTCATAGCAGATTCTTCAATCATGTTGGCTGAACTTGGCTCTGATACCATGTGAAAATTTCTAACACGAAATTCTACTGCAGTAACTGATTTATTTCACCTACTTATCTCTCATAATAAGTTATTTATGAAACCCTTTAGTAAACATTAAAATAAATTCTACTGCAGTTATCAAATAATTACATAGAGAAAAATAATAGTGATATACAAGCACAAGAATCAATCAAATCAACACAATTGTTTTTGGACAATTGTCCCCGGAAAAACCCAATGTGGGAAAACCAGTGCAACAGATGAGGGTTTATTTATTAATCTTTAGCAACAATCACTTTACAAGGAATGATTCTACAGAAAAAACTGAGACACTTTTGAGAGAAACACCTGAGACAAATTTCTCCTCCTCCTGAAGAAGTTCTGACACCCTGAAGAACCTTCACCCACTTGTGCGTCACTTCTGTGTCACTCTGCTTCAGCACTACATCTCCAATGATGTTGTCTCCCTGCTCTTCCCTCTGCATTATCTCTTGAATGCCCTGTGTCACCTCCTCCTTAGTCTCTGACTGTTGTTGATGCCCTCCTCTTCCTTCACCCTACAACTCTCCCTCTGAAATCGAACTCCTTCTCCTTGAGAATCGATTTCCCTCGGGTTACTGAGTATTTGCCCGGTGTATCTCCAAATGACTCTCAAGTCTTCTCTTATACTTTTCCTATTGATGAATCAATGGCCGAGATTAAGTCTCTAATCAACGGCTAAGATTAAAACAAACTTGATCCTCATCTCTTAGAAGCTTCTCACCCATATCTTTATTAATACCCATTAATATTTTTATTTTCCTAAGTTTAGACTTAGGAACCCATTAAAAATATTAATTATTTTAATAACTTCTCATCCGGGTGGAATTTCTCTAAACAATTTCTAGGTCTTGGAGATCTCATGTGTTCTAGCCTCTCCACAAAATTTCGGAGCTAGAGCACATCTGATGCTATCCAAAATGAACATTATTTTCCATCTCATCAGCGCTTCCATTGTTCTCCCTTAATTCATGATAATAATAAATCTCACCCAGAATCCTTCTGTGATTTTGAATTCGGGAAATGATCTGACCAAGGCCCGCATTGGAGGGGATCACCTTTTTAATCATTCGCTGAATAAGGATTGCAGAATCACCAATTACTATTGGGTTTGTGATTTTGAGCTCCTTTAAAATTTGAACTCCTAGCAGACGACCATAAGCCTCGGCTCTATTGTTTGAGGCTTGACCCAAACCCCACTCAAAGGAAGAGATTTCTAAGCCACTATAATCAGTGATGATACCCCCAGCTCCAACATGAACAGGATTAGATTTTGAAGCCCCATCAAAAAACAAGCATGGCCTTGTTTGGGAATCAATCTAGTGTTTGAAATCCTGATTTTTTAGGCCAATCTTCCATATAACTTGGTTGATGTTTTTTTTTGAAGGGGGCAACAAAGAGGGATTCAATCTATTTTGAAGCCCAACCACTATCTCTCTTCAAATTGTAGAGAGTTGAGATCCATTTTATTGTTACCCTTTGAAAGAATAGATTTTGTCATCAAACTCCAAGTTTTAGCCATGGTCTTCATGCTACCAAGATTTTTATTTTGGAATATGAATTTGTTTCTTACCAGCCATAAGTGCAAGCATAAAAATGTTGGAAGGTTTGTCCAAAAGCACTTCAACAAGCCTTTGTTTTTTAAAGTATGAGGGTAAGATGATTTCCAGTTGGTGATAAATTCTGAAATATTGAGGCTGGAATTAATGTGAGTGAGAAGAGGACTGAGTATCTCACAACAACAATTTCTTGAAAAGGAGCAGGATAAAAAGAGATGTTGGATTGTTTCTTCAACCAAAGAATAAGAACGGAAAATATAGGGCCCCTAAATGCCTCTTCTTTTGAGGTTGTTTGCAGTGAGGATCTTACCTTTCAACATTGTCCACATAAAGATTTTTATTTTGGGAAGAGATTGAACTTTCCAGACCGTTCTCTAAAGGAGCCAAGTGGGAGATTGCTTATTGTCTTCTTGCATCTTGGCATATCCAGTTTTAATTGTATATTCTCTTCCTGATGGATTCCATTTGAAGCCATCTTTCTGCTCAAAACTGATAGGAGTTGATCCCTTAAGTAAACTCAACATAATATTTTTTTGATGAAGAAGCTCGAGGGGGACAACAGGGATCTTCCAACCATCCCAAGAGTTGTCTTGTCGATTCCAAGAGGAGATTTGATCCAAAGTTGTGATGCCCAAGTTTTGAAGCCATAGTTGAATGTTTTTTATTTCTAGAAAGGAGGAAAGGGAGGGGTTGCCCATAATACTGTCATTCCAGATATTTATGTCCTGACCTCCTAAAGGGACTCTAGATGTATTATCTTTGATTAAGGAAAGCGATATTTTACAAAGTTTCCAGATATGAGAGCAAGGTTTGTTGGGGATTTGAACAGAAAGGAGATGGTGATGAGGGGCACTAATGTATTTGTATTCTAGAACTTGCTTCCACCAAGAGGCCTCGCTAGAGAGAAGTCTCCAAATGATTTTGGCTCCTAAAGAAATATTCATTTGGCAGGGATGCCTAATTGTCACTCCTCCTTTTTCATAGGATGATGTGATTTGTTTCCAATTTATGAGACTGAACTTTTTTGTCTCAGTTTTCCCTCCCTGCCAAAGGAAATTTCTAGTGATTATCTCAATTTGTTTTTAAACCCTGGCTGGGGCTTGGAGTATGGAAAATTGATATAAGGGGAGAGAAAAAAGTACAGACTTGATCAAGATTATTCTCCGGGCTAGGTTAAGCCATTGCATACCCCATCGCTTTATATTTCTCTTCATTTTGTCTAATGCATCTTCCCAAATCTTAGCTTTCAATGAGCCATTTGGGATTGGCATTCCCGAATATTTAAAGTGATCCAATTCAGCTTAAGTGGTATGCCAAAAATTTGTGAGATACTCTGTAGGAACCTAATGGGGGCATTCCAACCGTAGATACTACTCTTGAGCTTGTTGATGGAACCTCTTGATAATTCATAAAATGATCCAAAATTATTTTAAATCTTCTGGCTACAATGCAAGATGTTCCTCCCATGAGAAGTGTATTTTCAACAAATTGTGAATGGTTCATATTTTTTGTTCCTCTATTAAAATGAATCCCTGTTATGAGTCCCTTTTGTCTGAAATTTTCCAATTTTTTGTTGAAAGTCTCTGCCATCAAAATGAAAAGAAACGGGGAAATGGGCAGCCTTTCCTAAGCCCTCTGGAGCTTTGGAAAAAATTACCTAGCCATTGATTAGAGGAGTGATCCAAGGCCTGTGGATGCAAGCTTTTAGGAGGTCGATGAATTCATTTGAAAATCTAAATTTGTGAAGGACTGCTAGAAGAAAGGAGTGTCTAACCCTATTAAAGGTGTTAGCCAAGTCTAATTTCAAAATAATTCCTTGCTCCTTTCTGGTTTGGCTAGGGTGGATGACTTCTTGGACTAGGAGAATGTTGTCAACAATTTGTTGATTGGGGACAAAGCCACCCTGATTTTCGGAAATCAATTGGGGAAGAAGGAGTTTGAGGCGGTTGGCCATTACTTTGGTGATTATTTTGTAAGAGGAGTTGCATAATGATATGGGCCTAAAACGATCAAAGGAGGTAGGTCTTGAATCTTTGGGAATAAGAGCAAGATAAGTTAAGTTGGTGCTTCCTCCCACTTTTTTTTCCTTTGAACCCAATGGATCATTTTTAGAAGGTCTTTCTTAATGAAATCCCAGAAAGACCAAAAGAAAGAGATGGAGAAGCCATCTAACCTAGGAGCTTTGTGTGGATGGAGGCTCCATATTGCTCAAATTAGTTCCTCTTCCTCTACTGATTTTGTAAGGGTTATGTTTGCACTTTTAGTCACTAGTTTTGGAATATGCCTTAGAAAATTCTCATAGTTGTTGGGTTCTTCCTCAGCTGAGAGGAGTCTTTTGAAGTGTTGAAAAGCCTCTTCCTTAATTTATTCTTGATCTTTGATCTTTGTGTTTCCATCCACTTTTATTGTATCTATATGATTCCTTGTTAATCTTGCTTTTGTTTGGTTGTGGAAGAAAGTCGTGTTCTTGTGACCTGCCTGAATCCACAGGCTTCTAGACTTTATCCTCCAACTTTCCTCTTCTCTCTGATTGGATTGGTATATTTCCCAATAGATCCCCTTTTCCTTAGTTTTCATTTCTCTTGTTTCTTCTCCATTGTCCATGTTTGTTTGAATTTTCTCAAGTTCAATGTACAGGTCCCTTTTCTTTAGCGTGGGCTCTGTGTAGTGGATTTTGGCCCATTTTTTTAGAGCATATCTTGTTATTTTCAATTTTGATTCCCAAACATACAAGGGCGATCCACTGATACATGTTTTCCAAGTTATTTCCACCACTTTCTTAACATCTTCCAAAACATACCAAAGGGGATTATAACGGAAAGGGAGAGGCCCCAGGATGGAAGGCGTGCCAAAAGTGAGGGAGATAAGATTGTGATTTGATGCAACAGAGGAGATAAATTTTGAGGAGATAGGGACACAATCTAAAATGAGGCTGAGATTGACTATAAATTTGTCTAATCGTTCCTTGATATTACTCGACCCTATTCTTCAGTTGCTCCATGTAAATATTTTGTTTTTAGGTACTACATCCATTAAATTTTGGTTCTCAATTATCTTTTCCAATCTTTCTCTGCTTGGATTGACTAAAAAATACCCCTATCATTTTTCCTTTGCATTTAGAATCAGATTGAGGTCCCCTGCAACTATTATGTTTTGACTCTCTTCTACATCAAGATGATCTTCCAGAGACTGCCAACATGCCTCCTTATCTCTATAGTGAGTGGGAGCATAGATGTTGAAGATTACTATGGTTTTACCTGAATTTTTGTTTCTCATTTCTATTATGATCTGATCCAGTGTTGCTCCTTATTTGAATTGCAAATTTCCCAGTGGTTTTGATTCCACGTGGTACTAATTATGCCTGACGAACCTCTAGAGCTTATTATTATTGCTTCGAAGTTTTTTATGTTGTGAATGACTAAATTCATTTCTTCTTCAAGTGATTTGGTCTCCTGAAGTAGTAAAAAGTCAAGGCATTCAGTCTTCATTATATCCTTTAATGCATTGATTTTGGAAAAGTGACTGAGCCCTCTACTATTCCAAGAGACCAACTTCATTATTTATTCTACGATGGGCAGGATGGTCCCTTACCTTTCATTGTTTGTTCTTGATTGTATTTCATTCATGTTCCTCTGTCTATATATGTTTCCATAGGCTGTTGGGTTCCCAATGCCATGTCCTTTTGAGCAGCTTCATCCCAAATTTCCTTGTTTGATTTTCTTCCTAGTTTTTTGGGGTTCTCAAGGAGTGTAGGAGTTTCTTTTGCTTTGTTTATGGTGAGGATTCTGCCAAAATAGGGAGATTTTGGAATCAAAGGGGGGTAGGGGGCAAAGGGCAGGAGGTAGGGGTGTTATGGAGAGGGGGTTTGGGGGGAGGAAGGAGGGGAGGGGAGGGAGAGGAAGGAGAGGGTAACTCCCCATCCTCGAGAAGGCCTAAAGTGGAGAAGGGGTTGGAGGAGGAGGGGAAAGGAGGGTCAGAGGAAAGAGTGGGGGCGGGGTGGAGAGAAGGAGCTTCGAGAGGTGAGAGGCCAGGGATGGAGGATGAAACAAGCTTTGATGATTTATTTCCTGTTTTTTTTACTATTTCCCATTGTGGTTCCTGAGCTTCTATAGATTCTTCAATCACTTTTTTAGGGCATCTATTTGCAAAATGACCGTATTCATGACATATCTTGCATTTGAATGGGAGTTGTTCATAGTCCAACTATTGCATGTGAGTCCAGTTGTTGAATTTTATCTTCACTGTTTCCGGTAATCCCTTGTCCAAGTCGACTTCGACACAGATTCTACTACAAGCGTGAAATTTTTCCCTTGGCTCACTTATGTCTATGTATTTCCCAAAGGCGTTGCCTATAGCCTTAACTGATTCGTCTCCCCAATAATGAAGAGGAGGATGGGGAAGGTGAACCCAAACTGGAATTGCATTAGGTACATCAAGCTCATGATCAAAATCAGGGGTTCATTTATTCAGGTAAACACCCCTTGTGTCCATGAAGTATGGGCCATTTCTGAAAATCAAGTCTCTGTCTTCTTTAGATTCAAAGTAAAATGTGAAGAATAACCTACCACAAAATCGATTGAAGATTTTCCCTTGGGTCTTATCCACCCAGTTTCTTTCAACCCATTTTTAGACCGTATTTGGGGAGGACCAGAGGCTAGTGAACTGACCAACCAATCCACACTTAACCAAGGAGAGAGAAGCTTTGCGAGAAATGGTTGGCGCAACTCTATTTCAAGAATTTCATCAAGTTTTTCATAAACTTTGAAGTAGAAGGGCAGAAACGAGGAGACTCCAACGATGAAATGAGACAAGAGTAAGTTGATGCAGAAGGATCAACATCAGAAGGATCCAAAAGTGGGAAGCGAACCCCCTCCGGAGCAGATTCTGGAGGGACCTTCAGGGAAGACAAACAGGAAGCAAAGCACAGAGAAGTTGCAAGAGCGATTTTTCAAAATCGGTCAACAACGCTAGTATGGAAGAATTCTTATTATGCTTGCAAAGAGTCAAGGCCATTCTAAAAAAAACAAATGTATTCTTATTTATATTATAAAAACAAATTTAAGTATATTTATGAAGTTTTATGAAATTGGGTGATATTTGCTATGGGTTTGATTTTTAGTAGGTTTTCCAAATTTAAATTTGATTCAACTTTTTTTTTAATAAAAAAATGTGATTTATTAATGGTTGGTTGGGTAGTTAAGTGAGTTTGGTTTTAATGGTTGGGAGAAATATTGTTATCTTTTTTACCTGGGTTTGTCAATTGGGGTTATCTCAGGTGGTTGTTTCTCCCCCACCCAAGTTCAATGGTTGTTATATTATTGTATTGACCCTCACTCTCACCCTCTAACAAAAAAAATAAATCATCTTCATCTAGATTCAATCTCTTTATACCCATTAAACTCATAATGGACATTTCTTGTAATTTCTGTCATCCTTAAGAAAGAAAAAATCTGATTACACAAAATCCAAATATATTTAACAAAAGTGAACATCTACACTTACAAATTATTTTAAATAACACAATCTTAATAATAACCAGCATAGATCCATCTTAAATATGGATCTAACATGAACCGAGAGGGATCAAATTTCTTCACGTGCAAACTTCCTTAGAGTGCAAACTACAATATGCTATTTTTCATTGTTTAAATGTATTTTTGAATGCTAAATAGAGTATATATAGGACCGAATAAACATTTTAATCATGGTATATACATCATTTGTTTAAAATGATATATAATATATACGTAATTTACATTAAAATACTGTACATCACATGTACATTGAGACATTTTATCACACAATTTTATTATTATTATTAATATATTTTTAAGTAAATGTCAATATTAAGTCTTATTAAACTATTTTATTGATGAGCCACATTGAATATTTTTTTATATACAACATTAAAATGTTTTATTTTAACATTTTATTTTTATTTTTTTATATAGATATATATGAAGTTGATATTGACATTAATTTGTTAACAAAGATCTTCAAATAATTTATTTAAATCTCTCTTGAAATATTTTTAAAAAGTATAAGAGTCAAACATCTTACTCATATATTTATTTACTTCTATTCACATTTTTTTATCACAATCGATATTATTTTTCTACTTTTTATTTTTATTTAAAAAAAACAAACATACTAACAACTTATACATCCCTCGTACTAGAATATAAAATGAAACTCTCAAATAAATAAATAAATAAATAAATATCATGCATTTACAAATAAACTTTACTATAAACCAACAACCTATAAATTACACGTCTCTTGTATATACGAGATAAATGGATAAGCTTAAACAAATTAAAAGTCATATAACATAATATTAATAAAAAGCCACCTAACTCCCTTGCTTTTTGTGTGAGAAGGATAATGCGAGAGAATGTATATTGAAAAAGTAAGCACCAACTAAAAGGAGAATTTGGACCCGTGAATTAGGTTTCCCTATGTTATGGTGTTTGCAGGGGATTTTTATAGAAAAATTCAATTGTTTCAATTTTTTTATTGTTTTTATATGCAATTTTATTGTTATTGTTTTCTAGTAATTTTGTTATTTGCTTTGATTTTTAACATTTATAATGAGATAGTAATGTAAAAATAATATATTTTATAGAAGAGATAAATCGATAATCTTAAACATACAAGTTATGTGATATAACAAACTTAAAGTCACCTAATTCCCTCACTTTTTGTGTGACAAGAGACGACAATTTGAGAGTATATGAAAATATAAGCACCACTTTTTATTTGGATAAGTACATTAAATTCCTCTCTTGTGTTATGAACTTAATTAAATTCCGATCGTGTTATGAACTTATCTTTTTATTTTTCAATTTGATGTTCTTTTGTCTATAAGGGGATTTCCATATAAAATTTTGATTTCTCTAATTTTTGTGTATGGTTTTACTTATTATGCCAATTTATAATATTATTATTTTCTAGTAATTTTTTCAAAACGAAAAAGCATCATATTAATTATATTGAGAGAATATAAGTTCCAGATTGTACATATGACAGCATTCAGTAGCTGTGTGATCCTGATTTTTAGGATGCAAAAACAGATAACAAAAATTCCCAAAAAGAGTATCATACATAAAACAATACCAAGCATAAGCGACACATACTAGATCTATTCAGATAAGAGAAACTAGATCAGGGATACCACTGGGCATCAATATCATGACATGATCAAAACAAAAAGAGGCAAAAGATGATAATAAGGAAAAGACGTAGAAAGGGTCAGTAGCCAGGAATGGAAAAATCCTGGATGAGCCAGGAATTTTCGTCGAGAGTAACCTTCAGGGACCAGGACCCTGTCCCGAGAAGCAAGCCCTCCTTTGACAGAGAGTCTGCTTGCTGATTTTGATCACGGCAGATGTGCTGAATTGAGCTGTCTTTCATGAGACCCCAGTAAAACTTAATCCTGTCCAACCAGCCTGCTAGGTGGGAGCATCTGATGTGGCTAGAACCCATGACATGATCGATCACAGATTTTGAATCACCAAAGATAGAAATAGACTGGATATCAAAAAAAGTGCAAAAAGCAAGTAGACCTGCAAGGGCTCGCACCTCCGCTAAGCTATTTGAGCCCCTTCCTCCATTCCATGAAATGAAGTATTGCATATTCTTGTCCATAATGATGTGAACCCCGCATCCACAAATTTTTTGTTGTTCTGCACCGTCAAAAAACGCCCTTGGAAACTCTAAGCATGGGCATATATTTGCAGTACTGTGGCCTTTCTGCATTTTGGGCGGATTTTTTGGAATAGAATCATAGACCGAGATGATATGCTGCAATATAGACATGAGAGGGGATTTTGATTCCTTGAATATCTTGCTGTTTCGCCATTTCCAGGCGCACCACAGAACGATAATAATCAAAGGTCTCCATGATTCTTTTTGCGTGCTCCACCACTCAAACGCTGCCTGAGTGGAACTGAAAGCAATGAGAGGAAAACCAAAAAGATTTGCCAAGACTTGCCAGATTTGCAGCAGAGATTGACATTGGAAAAACATGTGAAAGTTGGATTCTTCGTGAGAGTCACACATCGCGCACCTGCTCGGCCCGTGCCAGTTCCTCTTTCTCAAATTCTCCCATGTCAAATTTTTGTTGTAGAACACAAGCCACGAGAAAAAAATTGATTTCGGAGGGCAGCCTGACTTCCACAAGAGCGGAGGAAAAATCGAATTGCAGCAAAGGGCCTTAGGACTAATCAGGTTAGAGTAGATGTCTTTTACTTGTACAACCAATTTTGCATTAGGAACTGACCATACCAGATAGTCTGTAGTCCCAGAATGATGGAAACCACAACCTTTCAGATATAAGATGACGGAGTTCCAAAGGCCAGCCAGGGGAGCTGGCATGCCGAGATCATAGGCCTCCTTCCATAGGGGGATAGGACCGTGCCAGGCGTAGATGAGCTTATCCCAAGTAAAAATACCAATTCTGTGGAAGAAACAGAGAAGCTGCTCGGGAATGGAGATGCCCTCCCGACCTCCTACAAAGGGATCGATTCCAATAAAAATTCTGCTGCCCGTTTGAAATTTCCACTTCAAGTTCTTTAGAAAAAATTGCTCAATTTTCCGAAAACTGAGCCAAATGGCCGAACCATATTTAGTTCCAATCCTACCTTTTCTGTACCAAAATTCTATATCCCTTCCTTTCATATATTTGTTCTTAATAGTGTTGCTCCACGGCCCATCCCCGAAGATCCCCCTCCACAAAGACCTGCAAAGGAGAGCTTTACCAAAGATCCTCATATCCAGTAATCCCCAGCCTCCTAAGCTCTTTGGCGCGGCAATCTTTTCCATCCTCGATAGGTGGTATTTCTTCTGGTGAGATTTGCCACCCCATATAAAATTTGCAGAGATCTTATTCATTTTGTTAATTATATCTGCGGGAAGGAAAAAATGTGAGCCCAGTAAACAGCCAGCTGCGTTAAGACAGCTTGAGTCAGAATAATTCTGCCCGCCAAGGAAAGGCATTTGAACTCCCAGGCAGAGATCTTCTTATAGAACCTGTCAATCAACCACTGCCAGTCCGCATTTGAGTAACTGTTTGCCTTTAATTGGAATCCCAAATACTTTACACCATCCTTGATCGACCTCGATTCTACACCAAATAACTGTGAGATCCAATTAACCAGTTCCGTGTTGGAGTCGTTGTGGTAAAGAATGGACTTGGCTCTGTTTATATATAATCCAGTTGCACTTTGAAATCTTTTCAGGATATCAAAGAGGCAGGACCACGATGCCCTACAGAGCATAGCGAACACAAGCACATCGTCTACAAATAGATTGTGGGACATGAAAATATTCCTGCAAATTTTGATGGGCTTGCACCTGTTTTCTGAGACCGCCTTGTTGATGTGAAGGCTCAGCGAGTTCATTGCCATGATAAACAGAAGAGGAGATAGGGGGCACCCTTGACGAAGTCCTCTTTCAGCTGGAAAAAATGGAGAGGGCATGCCATTTATGATAACCGCATAATTCACATTCTCCACGCAAGACATTATCCAGCTTATGGAGTTTGATTTCAGACCAATTTTTGCTAATAAACATTTTATAAATCCCCAGTCCAAGCAGTCGAAAGCTTTTTGTAGGTCTATTTTCATTATGGCAGCGTTTGTTTTCTCCGAGAGCATAGTAAACAAGCACTCCTGAGTATTGGCAACAGCGTCCAATATGCTCCTTCCCTTTAAAAAAGCATGTTGATCCTTAGTGAGAAAAGTGGCCAGAGTCTCTTTTATCCTTTCCGCAATAATTTTGGTGATGATTTTGAAAGATATGTTGCATAAGGAGATCGGCCGGAAATCTTGGAAGGAAACCGCCTCATTTTTTCGGGATAAGAGCTATATGAGTGGAGGATGTGATCGGGTGAATACTGCCTGAAATTCTTGATGCTTCAACCATCCTCAGCAGGTCTTGCTTGATAATGTCAAAAAAGTGGATGTAAAATTCGATTGTCCAGCCATCCGGGCCAGGACATTTGTCCTTTTTAAAGGCCTTCAGAACCCCCATAAGCTCGTCCTCTGTTATGGGCTGAAAGAGACTCTCATTTTTTTCATCATCGAACATTTGAGGCATCAGGTCAATACCCCACAAAATGTCCTGGATTCTGCTTCCTTCCCTTCTTTTATATTGCCCTTTAAAATGTCTTACAGCTTCCTTAGAGATATCTTGTTGAGAGACATAAAAGCCTCCCTGACCATCGCTTATCCTCCATATGGTATTTTTCTGTCGCCTGGAATTTGCATATTTATGAAAAAACTTCGTATTCCTGTCACCCTCCTTAAGCCAAGTTACTCTGCTTTTGAGTTTCCAGAAAGCTTCCTCCTGCTTCAAAAGGTTCTGTTTTTTCCTTTCTAACTCTTTTATGCGGCATCTCATGCTGAAGGAAAAGGAGTTGACGTCCATATCCCTGTGGATCCTGTCCAGCTCCCACTGCGTTTCCTGAAGGGAGGCTCTATCCCTCTGTCTTTTTTTGAACTGCCAATCTTTGACCACTTTTCTCATGGCGCTCATCTTGTCTCTGAATGTCATAAATGGGGGGGCCGAGTCTTTTGCAGAGAAGTCCTTCCAAGTGTTAGTTACGACTTCATTGAATTCTGGGTCCTGTAGCCATGATCTATTGAATTTAAAAGGGAACCCTTTTCTGATACCATTTTCCTTCCAGCATAAGAAAATTGGTTTATGGTCGGATATAAGAGCAGTCCCAATGGATGAGAGTGGCATTCCCATTTTATCAATGATGCTGCCATGAACGATGAATCGGTCGATCCTCTTTGCAATATAAGCTTTTTCTGTTCTACCGTTATCCCACGTCGGCATCATTTTAGAAGGAGCTATATCAACAAAATTTCTCTGCAGTAATTCATACTTTATGCGATCAGCCAACGGGTCTCTATTCCTGCAATTTCCCCATCTTTCTTCAGAGCTAAGGGTAACGTTAAGATCTCCTGCAATCATCAATGATTCAATATCAAAAATTTCTGAAGCGAAGAGTTTATCCCAGAAGGTTAGCCTGTTCTTATAGGGAGCATAGGTATTCAAAATATTAATATGGCAGTCTTTTCCCCTGATGGATGCTGAAATGAGAATACCAGCGAAGCACTTAAATGCCTTTGCCCTGATCCAGTCAGGGTCCCACAGGACCGCCAACCCTCCCGATAGGCCTTTTGCCTCTGAAGCTACCAGGAACCATGAGGGAAACATTTTCCTAAAATAGGCAATGGACACATGACTACTGTGCATCGTTTCTTGAATTAAAATGATTTTTGGCTGAGCAGAATAGAAAAGATCCTTTAGCGCCAAAAATTTGAGGTCTGCTCCCAGACCCCGAATGTTCATGGATATCATAAAGGTCATTTGGAACAGTTACCAGCCATGCTTTCTCTAAGAGGCTGTGTCTCTGACATGTCGAAAATGGGAACCTCGGTCAGGGATAGGTTCCTTATACCACCATCTGTAACAATTGTTCTCCCCCTAAAATGTCTGCTGCCCCCTCTTTGCTTCTTTCTGACAGTAATATTCCTTGCTGAGATCGGGCTGATAAAAGGCGTGCCAGGATTATCCGGTTTATGGATAGTCAGGGGTTCCAGCTCCAGAGATTTCCTGTTTAAGAGGAAGTCGAGGTCACTGTCATATGGATTAATTGGGGAGGAGGTCGGGGATTTTAGAGGGGTAACAACCTCTCTTGGCTCCTTTCCTTTGGTCGGTTTGGGCGGCGATGAAGAGGAGGAAATAAGGATGGGGTGGGATCCCACGACAAAGTCATTAATCAGAAAGGGTGGAGGTGACGGGACCGCCTTATCATCAGAAGGTTCCGGGATAGATGGGCAATGGAAAGGCGGAGTCTTGATAATGGGAGAGTCTTTCAACTTTCTGGAGTCTTCCGGTCGTAATTCTCGATCAATTGAGACTACCTGAGCCAAAGACTGCGGAGAATCGGAGACAGTGTTTACCGTATGTTTGGAGCCTTGCCCGTTCACAAGTTCAGTCGGGGAGAGGGAGGCTGAAGGAGATGGGATCTCCTTTTCCGTGAGCAAGGGGGAGTCTACCCTGTTTTTGCGATGCAGCAATCTACTTTTTGACGACTGGCGCCGATAGCAGTTTTGAATGAGGTGACCTGTTTTGTGACATGCAGAACACCTGAAGGGGATGCCCCAAAAATCAAGCCTTTGATTGATCTTCTGGTCTCTCCAAGCAATCTCAACATGTTCAGGGAACCCCCCCTATAGGCTTTTTCGATAAGAATCCACGCGATTCTCTTGTCCTTATAGCCCAGGCATCTTGGGTCGACATAAACAAAACTTCCAATTGTATTTCCTATTTCAGCTAGCGTCTCCTTGGACCATAACTCCAGGGGAAAGTTTGGGAGCTTTACCCAGATAAGGTTATTCGATGGAGTATTTTTTAAAGGATCAAATCCTATGTACCACCTGTAGAGGGCGAGAAAGCTCCTATTGAAAACCCAGGGACATTTCAGAATGGATTCTACATCTCTGGCCTTCAGAAAGTGGAAGCAGTACCACTCTTTCATAAGGTTTGAAATGATGGGGATATATCCAATAACGGGTTTCCACTGTATCTCCAACCACTTTCTCATCTCGACATCATCCATTTCTGGGAAATGCCACTTACCCACCAAGGCGAGGTCCTGTAAGCTCTCAATTCTTTCAGTCAGGAAAATGCTGTCTAAAGAAATTGCAGAGGGCGGGGGAGAGGTTTTGACCGGTTTACGGGATTTGTTGAAACTGCTGGCATGTTCGCGCGTTAACTTTTCCTGTTGGTTAACGCCACTCCTATCATCATCCCTGGATGACTTGTCTCTGTGTATGCCTTTACGATCCCTTTCGCCATCATACATCGTCGGGTTGACCACCACGTCATCCAGGGTGGATTGCCATCCTCCCGACATCGAGGCATCCACCCAAGCCTTCTCAGCCTGGATAGCCACCTGGACCATAGCTTCCGTGGCCCCCTCGTCAGACTCACCCTCCATGCACCTCGTAAATCCCCTATCACTAAATAAGGGATAGTACCTTTGTCCTAAAATGGATTTGCAGATCGATTTGGAGTCAGAGAATTAATCAGGCTCTGACCACACTCTGAGCATAAAGCCTGGATAGAGTAAATGCCAGATGAGGGAATTTGAATGATGTTACACCAGCTCTGACAATGAAACTAACACTTAGAAGACTCGGGAACAAAGGATTCAAGATTCGAGGCAGGCATGGAGAAAAGAACCACCTTTTGGGTCATAGATAATAACTCTAAGGATATGGTTTTGCAGAAAGGAAGTTACTATGGATGGATAATCCTGAATTGCCTGAGCCTTCAAGTACCAATACACGTCGTCTAAGGACAGAGTTCAAATCCCTATGAGATTTTGAAAAAAGATTGAAGATGAGGCCAAGAAATCCGATCCCGGAAAAATTTTCCGGTCCAAGAAAAATTTGGAGTCTCCGGTTGATGGCTGTGGCTACTGGATGCAGGCCATGACCATTCCAGTTCAAACAGATCAAGCTAGCTGCAGCTTTTGAATGTAACTCAAAGAAGGTAAACCATCTTCCTGAAAGGATTAACTGGTTGACGTATCATGACACACTAAGCAGCAACAATATAATTCAACTATACACCACCACCCCCCTATTCTAAACCGTAAGTCTGTGCACGGCTTGTGAATTACAAAATGCTTCTTCAGGATGCTAAAGATTGCCCAGACCATAGTGATGTGTATCCATTCACAGCTTGAGAGTTTTATGAATAATGCTAATATCTACATACCCTGTTAATACTTAAATCCTTTCCGTCTCAAAACTTGAAGAAATAGCTTTTTGGTAATTTAAACTTCTTCAAAATCACAAAAGCTTATGCATTCTAGAAGTGAAACAACAATAATACTTCCAGGGGCGAAAGACCAAAACAGAACCAGAGAAACAAACACTAAATACTGAGAGGGAAATGAAAATTACTGACCTCGTGCCAGGCGCCTGCCGAGGGGAGCGTCCATTTGCCTCCAGCAGAACCAAAACCAGATAAAGGTGACACCAGAGTTTTGCCTCCGATGACGAGGAGGGTGTTGAGGGAGCAACAGGCCAAAACCGTCACCCCAAACATAAGATTGCTAATATAGAACGATAGCTCAGCAGAGAAGGAGGAAAGCGTGTCAGCTAGATAGCTATCATGGGAGACTAAGGGATGGTATCGACAAATGTCAGCGGTCAGAGACATGAACCTTGCATGTGGCTACAGAGAGACTAAACGGCTTTGAAACAAAGGTTTAGCAATTTGCAAGGCAAGTAGGCCTCGTAGTTACCTGTTCATCAGGGATTGGTGCATCTGGGCTGCAGAAAGGCATCCTGGTTGGCTGCTTTCGACGTTCTTCTCCTCTCGGTAGTAAAAAATTATTTTGGGATTGTTTTCTTCTGATGTATATTATTAAATAGATTAAATTTATTGATATATTAAAATACCTTGAAATTGTTAGAAACCATATTCCAAGAAGTACGTTATCATAAATTTTAATAGCTATTAAAATATCAAAATTGTTGTTTTAATGATATAATTAATAAAAATATTATTTTGAAAGTATATTGGTAAAATTTTCAATGATAAATGACTATTAAATTTATATTTGGTTTACTTTTTATTGTGTAATGTTTTATTTTAGATTTTAGATTTAATATTGCTATATTAATATATAAAACATTGAAATACATTGAAATTGAAATGAAAGAAATTAAGTAAATAATACTACATTTACACAATGAACACAAAATATATTTTAGGAAACTCAATATATTAAAATTCTAACTAGAAAATGAAAAACCTATGCTATGGTCTTTTTTTCAAAGTGATGAATTGGAAATACAAGGAGAGCGCACTCAATATGGAATTACATAGATACCATAGTGAAAATGGTTATTATAAAATCTTTTCTTTTTTATGTTTTGCTTCAATATCCCACTTTTAATGTTTTGTTGTATTATGCAACACTATGCATTACAATAAGAATGCAATGTTTTCCTATACTAGTCACCTAATATTTAACATGCTTTGGTAATTGCTTAAGGTTAGAGTTAAGGTTTTTGCATGCCTCAACTTTCAATTAGGGTTAGGGTTTTGGAGCCTATAGGATCCTTTTGAAAATCCGCAGATGACTAGCTCCACATGTGGCAGTAATGAAAGCTAACATGTCGTCCACTTGGGATCATGGTGGTAAATGGTATAAGTCAACTAGCTAGAGGCATAACTTCCTCATGAAAACTATAATTGAGATTATCTTCACACTTGTAGAAAAGTCTCAATATTTAAAATAGTCTTAATAGGTGGGGAATTTTTTGTTCAGAATTTTGACTCCAAAATTGATTGTGTAAAACCTCAATTAAACTAAATCAACAAAGTAAGACTTATCTATGAAATAGGTCATACAAACCAATAACTTTAATTTTACCATTTAGAAATATCAAAACAAATAATAAATCATATAATAATCCATTTCAAAATATTTTTTAATATAAAATAACTTTTAAACCGTACATGTTTAATTTTTTTATGACAACGCTTTATTATTCCTGCGCACAGGGTATAATGCATTGGGTAATGCATTGACCTTCGAATTAACTTAGGATTGACTAAAAATCAAACGAACAATATACAAAGTCTACATTACAAAATAAATTATTATTATTATTTTCTTTTGTGTTTTGATTGGTGCATAGGACTCGCCTCTTATTTCACAATGATGATTTCTGCAATTAGATCGTACATTTATAGTTGTGCAGTTTGCATTTATGTACGTTTACAGTAATTTACCTCCTCTGCCTTGGTCGCAGTTGTCCGAACGCTCCCATTAGAGATGCAATTTTTTGATGGCTTATTTTTCATTTGTACTCATTTCTCGATTCAAGAAACCAAATCTCCAAACAACGTTCCTCTCTACTCTTCTCTCATCTGGTAATGTTGTTGCCGCCTTCTCTATTATATCGTGTCTTCCGCCTACAACACTTCCTTTGGATTTGATTTTGATTTTGGTAACTGATTTTCCGTCACATGCTCGACCGTTAACACGCGCCTCATTTCAATGTATCATTACGCACGCCCTGGAGCTCATG
Source organism: Pinus tabuliformis (assembly GCA_031772625.1). Taxonomy (NCBI): domain Eukaryota; kingdom Viridiplantae; phylum Streptophyta; class Pinopsida; order Pinales; family Pinaceae; genus Pinus; species Pinus tabuliformis. Next base: position 815,376,852 of record CM062814.1, read on the forward strand.
AAGTGATTCTCATATCCCCATCGAGAAACAGATAAATATGGTTCCACGTTGTCATCGTTGGTACTTGTTTGATTAAATATGAAGTTAAACTATGTAAAAAGTTAAAAACATTAAAAATTTAAATTATGTGAAAAGTTTGTTTTATATTTTACATAGTTTAAATTTTTAATATTTTTAGGATTTGAAATTTAAATTTATGAAAAAATTATTTTATTTATTTTTATTTGATTACATGTAAATTTAAATTTTAGCTATCATTAATAATTACTTTTAATTTTGAAATATATAAAATATCAATTTCTATTTTAATCATTACTAAAATTTATTTTTCATAATTTCATATACTTTTTAATAGCATTCATTTTAAACATAGTCCCAATGATACTAATAATCAAGTTTAATCTTTTATTTAAAAAATATATCATATTTATATGTGAAAAAATTGATATTTAGTATCTAAAGCTTATGGTGTTTACTTTTGATAATATTCTTGTTTGATTTCCATCGATATGTCAACATCATTCTAGACAGTTGGTGCTATTTCTATTCACATGTCAACATCATTTTAGATAATTGTTGGTCATAGGCACTCTTGTGGGGAAAATACAAAGGTCACATAAATACATAAAAGATGTGACAATAATAGAGCATTATTATTTGGCTTGGATGATAGGTTCATTTGTAATTATTGATTAAAACAATAAATATTTTTGTTTTTTTTTTTTTTTTTTTTGGTTTTTTTCAAAAAAATTAAGAAGAGATAGAGAAACTTAACTAAGATTATTATTTAACAAGATTGGTTAGATGATATATTACCAAAAAAGGTTGCGAAGCAAGCTCCTATTACATTCAGCTATATTGCGATAGTAGACTAAGCAACGAGACGAGAGTGCAGTCCCTTCTCCTGTGCTTAATTTCCAAACTTCATAGATTCTTTTAACTATTCTAGGATACTGCCGGACGTATTGACCTACTAAGAAAACAAATTTACATAACATAAATTCTCATTGGGTTTATGGCTTGTTGACTGAGTATTCTTGGGCTGCTTCAGTCATGTTGTTGTTGTTGACTGAGTTTTCTCCTTCACTGCTCATAGTGTTGCTCTTGTAGTATTCTATTGCTTCCTCCAGATGCTTGCACTTGGTTTTCAGATCCTTTATCTCATGTTGTTGCACTGCCATATTTTTCTTCTGAAAGCTATACTCCATTCTCATTTCACTTCTTAGATCTTTGAGAGACTGCTCCAGCCAATGTATCATGGCCTTGTTTCCTTTGCATGCTGGGCATGAGTCGTTCCTGGTTGCCTTCTTAATGGGGTTAAACTCCATCTGACTGTTGTTTCCCCTTTCTTTGCTGTAGCTGCAACGCTCCCTTGATCCTTTGTTGCTCTGATTTGATGGCCTCTATTCTGAACTTTTTGTGTAGCTGTGGAGATTGCCGCTGAGGGAGATAATATGATAGAGGGCCTGCGATTTTGGAGAGGAAGGTAATATGCAACAGATGTTGAACCACTCTGCAATGGGAGCTGAATGATGGTTGGCAAAGGTTGATCAAAGAGAAGCAAGATGCGGATGAGCCAAGAATTTATAGGCAGAGGTTGGTCAAACCAAAACAGAGGGCTGGGAGATAACTAGGTTGCCAGATGAAGTGCGTATGCATGTGGACGAGGTACAAAGGGCAGAGAGCCTATTAAGCAGGTTAGAGGGAGCGATGGTAGCTGTGCGTGCCTTATAGACCTCGTGGATGCTTGCGAGAGGAAGGGAGTATGGAATGTGCAGAGAGCAGTTGCTCTTGTTGACTAGAGATTGACTGGGCTTCGAGAGAGCTAGGCTGGAAGAGCTATGAAGAGTTGAGGACCAATCACGGGGCTCAGGCAAGTAAAAACTTCAATGCAGATCGCAAATCACTCTCCTATCCACTCTCTTCTAGAACTATGATGCTCATACGCTGCAGGTTTGCCTCCATACTTATAATTGAAACGGCCCCACCATGCATTGAACTTGAGAATTATCACTTGAGTGCTTTTTCCCTCTCTGGCTCGATTTTCTTCTGAGCTGTGCTTTGCTTGCTCATGAACCTTGTGACTTGGATTACATTTTCTGACAGTGATCATTTGCATTTCCTTTTTTCCTTGCTTTTTTTTCTGCCTGTCCATGATTTTATGAGATTTCTTTGGGCTGTGTGTTTTTTGATTTGCTTTATTTTTGTTTTTTGTTTTGTTTTTTTGTTTTTGTTTTTGTTTTTGTTTTGTTTTGTTTTTTGTTTTTGTTTTGTCTTTTGTTTTTTGTTTTTTGCTTTTTGTTTTTTGTTTTTTCTCCATGATTATCTTGCTTTGTCCCCCTTTTTTCCCATACTTTAATCTTTTCAAATTCATTTTGATCTTATGGCACAGAGTGGTGGTATTCTTTATTGTTCTCCCAGACTCTTCCTTCATTCATCTCCACTGCTTGATTTGCATGGAGATCCGCCTGCTGATTGTGAAGCCTCAGTATATGTTTGAAAGTGACATTACCAGAGTCTTCTAAATTTCTTCTTATTCTTTTGATAATTCTACTCATAAACTCGTTGCTTGGAGTTTTGGTTCGGATTATTGCCTCAATTATGATGGCTGAATCCCCCAGGGTTACTGGATTTTGGATTCCTCTTTTTTTAATTATTTTTGTCCCCATGAGCAAGTTATAAGCTTCGACCTTATTATTTGAAATTTGTTCCTATCCCCATTCATATGTGACAATTTTTTTCCCACTTGGATAAAAAATTATCCCACCTGCTCCTGCCTTTCCAGGATTATTCTTGGAGGCTCCATCAAATTGCAAACAATATCTATTTTGTAGTCTTTTCCAACTTTCAATTTCTTCTTCAGTCATTCTCAGTTTCCAGTTTTTCCCTGAGCTTTCTTTTCTCTGTCCCTTTTTACCTTTGTTGTCTATTATGGCTTTGCTGAGCCATTCTCTTTCTTCTTGTTGAAGGATACTATAATCCGTTGGAGCAGTTCCTTTTTCATTGAATATTTCTGAAGTTAATCCCCATGTTTTTGATAATGTTTTTCCAATTCTAGGTTTTTGGTTTTTAAAGATGCACTTGTTCCGAGTTAGCCAAATTTGCTAGCATAGAACTGTTGGAATGCATTTCCAAGTTCTTATAATTGTGACTTTCTTCTTTGTTGCATATGGATAGGATTTCTCTAGAATTTTGAGAAATTCCGGCAATGGTTTACCATAGTCTATATTTACTTCCAGCGGGCTCAAGAGCTACTCCCAACATTCTCTTGAGAATTTACAGTCCTGAAATAAGTGTTGAATGGTTTCTTCTGCCTGCTGGCATAATGGGCATCTTGATGGCCCTTGGAATCCTCTTTTTTTAAGGTTTTCGCCAGTCAGGATCTTTCCTTTTAATAGCGTCCAAATGAAGATTTTTATCTTAGGCAAACTTTCAGATTTCCATGCTATTTTCCATGGTTCCCAATCTTGCTGATTGGTTTGATCTTGGAGAATTTTATATCCAGTTTTGACTGTATATTGCCCATTACTTGGGTCCCAAAGGTAATTATCTTCCTCATCACGATGAATTGGTGCTGCCCCCTTTAGATGCTGCTTGATTTTGTTCCATTGTCCTTCCATGTTTGTTGGGATTGTTGGCCTTTTCCATTCCTTCCATTCCTTCTGATTCCACAGGGAGATTGAATGTAAGGTATTAAAGCCTTTCCCTCTCATCCACTCTTGAATGCCATCCATTTCCGGGTGATCCTGTAATGGGTCTTTTCCCATGATTCTGTCTTCCCAAATCGATATTTTTTGTCCATTCCCTGGAGTTTTGGAAATGTGACTTCTCATTATTGGAATGACTCTTTTGACTAGCTTCCATACTTGGGTGCTTTGTCTTGTTGGGATGTTTCCACTCAACGGTTTCTCCTTGGAACCATTCAAATATTTATTTATGAGAGCTTTTTTCCACCAGCTCTCTTTACCTGTTATGAGTCTCCAAACAATTTTCATTCCCAGTGTTGCATTCATGAGCCCAGGCAACTGAATGGACATGCCTCCTTGTTCATATGGTAGCACTACTTGTTCCCAACTTACCAAACTGAACTTTTTGTTTTCCTGCTTTCCACCCTGCCAGAGAAAACTTCTTAGAATTAATTCCATCTGCTTATGGGCACTTGCTAGTGCCATGATTAGAGCATATTGATATATTGGTAATGCAGCAAGGAGAGCCTTAATTAATATCACCCTTCTAGCCATATTTAACCACATCATTCCCCAATTCTTTATCATGTATTGCATTTTCCCAATTTGTTTTGTCCATATTTCTACCTTCATGATCTCTTTTGATATTGGTAATCCCAGATAGAGGAAGTGATTCCAATTTTCTTGTGCTGGGATTTCCATGATTTGGGAAATTCTTTGTGTAGTTCTCCGTGGAATGTTCCACCCATAGATCCTGCATTTTGTATTATTCAAATGTCCACCTGACAGGTGTAGAAATGCATCCATTATTTTTTTGAATCTTCTTGCTATTATTGTTGATGATCCTCCCATCAACAATGTATTATCTGCAAACAAGGAATGATTTATGGTTTTTATTCCTTTTGCTATTCTCAGTCCTGTAATAGTTCTTTCTTTCCTCTGAGTTTCCAATGCTCTACTAAGAGTTTCTTCCATTATTATATAGAGAAATGGTGATAGAGGGCAACCTTGCATGAGGCCTCTTGTGCTTTGAACAATTCACTTGGTCTTCCATTGATGAGGGGGGCGATCCAGGGAGTGGATATGCATTCTTGTATCACTTCTATTATTTCTTTTGAGAAGCCCAGTTTCTGAAGTACAGCCATTAGATATGGGTGGCTGACTCTATCGAAAGCGTTTGCCATATCTAGTTTGATTATCATACCTTTTTCTTGCTTTAAGATACTGGAGTGGACAACTTCCTGAACTATTATGACATTGTCAATGATTTGTCTGTTTGGGACAAACCCTCCTTGGTTTTCTGAGATAATTAGGTGCAACACTTTCTTTATTCTATTTGCCACTATTTTTGTTATTATCTTGTAGGAGGAATTGCACAGAGAAATGGGCTGGAACCTATTGAAGGTGGAGGGGTTTGCTTCCTTTGGAACCAAAGCAAGATAGGAAGATCTTGTGTGGCTTCCCATTTTTTTTTAAACATTCTTTTCCATTCTTAAGAAATCCTTTCTGATTGTATGCCAATGATTTCTGTAGAAAGCTATTGTGAATCCGTCTGGCCCGGGCGCTTTGTCCGGATGCAGGCTCCAAATGGCCTCCACAATTTCTTCTTCTGTGAGACCCTTGCACATGTCTTTGTTTTGTTCTTTTTTGATTTTCTTCTTTGTATGCTCAAAATTTCTTCATATTCAGCCGTTTCCTCCGTTGGCTGCTAATGCAAGAGTCATGCCTTCTATTCAAAATGTCCAAAAGGATAAAATTACATAAAATATAAACAACCACAGCCTAAACCTATTAGCCCTAGGTAGAATCCTCACCAAAAAATTAAACCCGCCAACTAGGTCCTAAAGACCCAAACAATAGACCCAAAGTAACTCACATTCGAAATAAACAATGCGTGACCCACCGCGAAGCTATAAATGCTTCAAGTCCCGGACCCACCAACATGCACACTGTCCCCTGACCGTTGATTCTGCTCGCTAGATCCAACGACGGAGGATCATATCGCATGATAAAAAAGCTTAGAGAATTACTGCGCGATGAGGGCGATATTCCCTTCCCAACCTTGTCCACGTGTTGCGTGGTGAGTGGAATCGTGTTCAACTCCAAGAAATCGCTCCCGGCTTTAAGGGAATGCGATAAACTGGAAACCACCCCGAGAGCAGTATTGAAACCACGGGAAGTAATGCAAGGGGTTTTGAGTCTGCTGAGAAAGTCGGGACTCTGGTCCATCGCACCACCCCTACTCCTCAAGTACATGAACCAAAGGAAGATGAAAATCTTCTTACCATTCTTGATGTTCTCCGTCCGATCATCCGAGAGCCGCTGTCTACTGAGCAACATTCACCTGAGACTCTTATGTTTGCGCTTGCTTGGGCTGAGGAAGCAAACAAAGACCTACATCCCAATTGTAACATCACTTCTAAAATACCACTTCATGATGAATCCAAATCCACTAGACCCCGTCTCTGTGACTATTACCCAACTCTGGTTCGATATAAGGTTCTGTCCTCATCCGCCTAATTGAGACAATGCTCCCTCAATCCATCCTGAGGCATCTCCTGCCATCTCAACTTGACACTGCTTTTGGTGCAGTGCACCCCTTTATTAGCTAGGATGTCCACCAATTTATTTTCCGTCCTTCGCACATGAGTGAAACTCACGGTTCGCAAGCACAGAAGGTGAAACTGTATCCTTTGAAAGACTTGAAGCAGCCTCCAATGTCTTAAGACCTTTTCCGGCTCTGTACCACAGCAGATTCTCTTGACCGAGTTGATGATTAACTCAGAATCAGCTTCAATTATTATATTCTGAAGATTGTCCTGCTTCAGGATTTCTAAACAATGCTCTAGTGCCATTAGTTCCACCATATTGTTTGTAGCTCTTCCCAAATGGCAATGAAAAATAAAGAGGATGCAACCATTTTCATCCTTTAACACCCCTCCATAACCAGCAGTACCTGGGTTGGCTTTTGAGGCCCCATCAATGTTGCATTTCAAAAAACCTAGAGAGGGAGGATGCCAGCAGTCTGGCTTATTGACCAGTATCTTCACCTTCCTGTCCATGCCCTGTGGTATAAGCCCCTGCATACCCAATTGAAGAAGTATCTGCATTTCAGCTTCTGAAGGAGGAGTTTTTGGGGAAGTTCTCACTAAAGTTCCCACCGTCTCCTTAAGCTGTCTTAAGATCTGTGCCATAATGCTTTGGGAGGAACTTTTTTCATTTTTAAAGATTCTGTAGTTCCTTTCTTTCCAGACATTCCATATTATGAAGCTTGGAGTTAAAGCCCAAGCTATGCAAAGAATTTCATAATCAGAGAAGTTTCCTCTCCAATTATTAAGGGTATTGATAATGCTTCCTTTGTCCCTGTCTGTCTGTCTAAAAATTGTGGAAAAAGTATCCCACAACCCAGAGGTGAAAATGCAGTTATTGAGTAGGTGCTCCATCGTTTCCTCTTGAGTCTCACAAAGCTGGCATCTGGATGGTCCCAGGACACCCCTCTTTCGAATGTTTTCCCAAGTCAGAATTTTCTTATGATGTACCAGCCACATGAAAAGTTTGAATTTCATCCATCCTTGATGCCTCCATAGGTTCTGCCAAACCCTATCTAGTTCATTAGAATCAAGCTCCAGGATTATGCGATTTGCCTCCTTCAGATTGAAGGTGCCTTCATTATTGTTGCCCCATCTAAGTTGGTCATGCCCCTCTGAAACCAAAATTTTCCTTTGGTCCAACATTGTTAGAAGTGCATAAACTTTTACTTTCAAGGGCCTATCATCACTGTATTCCATATTCTTCCAGGTTCGCCGTTTTCCTTCACTATTGGTTTGATCCAAAAAATCTTTTACCCTAAGTAACCCTTTGGTATCAATTTCATTCTTGAGGTCCACAATGTCCTCTCTTAGCAGTGTAGGTTCTTGTTGCAATTTATCCTCCCAAAAAAAAGCAAGATCTCCCTCTCTGATTTCCCAGAAGCTATTTTTTTGCACTAAACCTCTATTCTCCCAGGCTTTGTTCCAGATGTAGGAGCCTTTTATGATGCCAGTCATCCTTATGTGATCACTGTCTTGCCAATTTCTAGCATATTTTTCTTTCCAAATGCGAGCCCACTGAGCCTTTGGATCTTTTACCCAACGCCACCATAATTTTTCCCCTAAAACTTTGCTTAGCACTTCCGGATCATCCAGTCCAAGACCTCTGTGGTTTTTAGGTTTGCAAATCTTATCCCAGGCTACCAAGGCCCATTTCTTTCTCTCCTCCCCCTTACCCCAAAGAAAGTCTCTTTGAATGGTTCTAAATTGTTGCAAGACTCCTTTTGGAGCTGGAAGGGTTGAAAGCATGAAGATGGGGATTGATTGAAGTACAGCTTTTGTAAGCACCAGCCAGCCTGCCAAGTTCAAAGATCTAATAGTCCATTTCCGGGTTTTGTCCTGCATCTTGTTAATCACCGGCTCCCAAATACTCTTGTGCAAAGGTTTATCAGTTAGAGGAACTCCCAAGTATTTGGAAGGAAGGATATCCCTTTGAAAGCCCAGAATTCTGGAGATATTCCTCTGAATAGCAATATTAGTGTTAAAGAAGAAAATCTTAGATTTGGAGAGATTTACCTCTGTACCCATAGCCATGGCAAAGTCACTCAGGATTTGTTTATAAGCAAGCGCTTCTTTGACTGTGGGGACACCCTGCAGCATGGTGTCATCAACAAATTGTTGATGAGTCAAAGCCTGTCCAGTCTCAGAGAGTTGGAGACCCTTGATGTTACCCACTTCTTTAGCATGCTTGATAGTTCGACCAAGTCCTTCCATCATGAGGATAAAAAGAAAGGGAGAGAGCGGATCTCCCTGCCTAAGGCCTCTTGTAGGAGTAAAAGTCTTGGATGGAGAACCATTAACCAGAATTGAAAAGCTAGATGAAGTCACCAGGGCCATAGCCCATATAACCCAGTTATGGTCAAATCCAAAGGCTAGATATAGGTCCAATTCAACTTGTCATAAGCTTTGGCTAGGTCCAATTGCATAATCATTCCTGCCTTCATATTGCTTAACAATGAATGAACCACCTCATGCGCTTGAATGATGTTATTGAGAATTTGTCTACCCTCCACATATCCTGTTTGTTCCACAGAAACTAGAGTAGGAAGAAGGGGTTTGAGCCTATTAGCAATAACTTTGGATATTATCTTGTACACCACATTGCACAAAGCTATGGGTTTGAAACTGTCTGGAGTCTGAGCAATGTCCTGTTTCGGGATCAAAGAGATGAAGGATGTATTGAGCACCTTCAAAATGGTTCTATTCATCCGCGAGTCCTCCACGACATTCAGAATATCTTCTTTGACAATGTTCCAGCAAGCTTTAAAGAAATCGACTTTGAAACCATCAGGGCCTGGCGCTTTTCCATTCTGCATTTCTTTGATGACCTCACTAACCTCCTCTTCAGTCATCGGCCTATTGAGATTGAAATTATCCTCTCTTGTTACTAGCTTAGGTATGTGCTTTGTTAAGATAGTCTCCTCTGCGATACTTCGAAAGTGCTTAACCAGCACAGCTTCTATATCTTCATGGGTATTGAGTAGTTGACCTCCGGAGTCCTTGATCGATGAGATCCTGTTATGAGACCTGTTCGCCATGGTGGATCTGTGGAAAAACCTAGTGTTTCTTTCCCCTTCTTTTAGCCATTGAACTCTTGATTTTTGTCTCCAAAATATCTCCTCTTGTTTACATAAGTTCTCCCAGTCTTGATGATGCTTGGTGACTTGATCATTTCTGACTCTATCAAAGCCATCCGTGATAAGGGCTTGATTGAGTTCCTGCATTTTACCTTCAACAACTTTTTTTTGCTTCAAAAATATTACCAAATTCATTCTTGTTCCAATCTTTGAGTCTGAGCTTGATGTGTTTCAGTATTTTGTGTAGAAGAAACATTCTCGTACCCTGAATATGCAGATCTTCTGTCCACCATTTTGCAATGTTGTTGATAAAATCTGGGTGGGTGAGCCAGATATTCTCAAATCTAAAAGGTCTGTTCTTGGGGGTGCCAATGCCTTGAACCTCAAGTTGTATAGGCCAATGGTCCGAGCCTCCAAAGGGGAGAATTCTCACTGTCATTTCCTTGTCTGTGAGCATAAGGTCCTCTCAGATTATGAATCTATCTAACTTTGAGGCTACTTGAGACTCTCCTCCTCTCCTATTGTTCCATGTATAGAGTCCATTACTCATATCAGTGTCAACTAGCTTCATGTTGTCTATAAAATTCTGAAATGCTATAGAGTCTTTGCTTAAAGTTCTGGTCCCACCTTTTTCTGCGACAGTGATTTGATCATGTTGAAGTCCCCACTCATAATCCATTGTACTCCTGCGTGTCTATCTCTTAGTTCCACAAGAGAATCTAGAACCCTGAGTTTATCATCCGGTCTTTGGGGGCCATAAACATTTGTAATTAAATAAATATCCCTGTCTCCCACAGGCTGAATAACCACTGATAAATAATTCCTAGATGCCTCAGCATCTATTATGCCAATCTTTTGGGGGTTCCAAAGAGTAAGTATACCTCCTGTTGTTTTATCTGCTTTGACTTCTAGAAACTCATATTTATTGAGCCATTTACTGTGTATTTCTCTTATTTTTTGAATGGAACATTTAGTTTCCTGGATAAAGATCATATCTGGAGCTTCTTGTTTCATTCTATTGCTAAGTATCCTTTGTTTTCTTTTACTTCCTAGACCTCTGATATTCCAAGATGTGAACTTCATTATGAAAGATTTGTAAAGGAGTAGCTAGTTAGTTCTTTCATCTTACCTGAATCTATCATTAGCTTTCCACATTCCATCAATAATTCATTCTGCTTTTTTCTGCCTCTTTTCCTTCTTGGATTTCTGGGAGCTAATATTGGCGTGGTTTTCATAGTTTTCACACCTTCGTTGCCCTGCCTTTCATTGTTTCTTTGCCTTTCCAGCCCTTTAGCCTGAGTTCTCCATAGAAATAGCTAATGTACTATGTTACACTCTTCTTGAGGTAGTGAGTCTACCCCTCCCATGGTCCCTTGTTTCAAGAACCCTTCCAGATCTAGGTGTTCTCTATCAAGAATATCCTGCAGTTCATGATCCTCCATTTCCATCTCACTCTGGGTCATTTCTTGGTCCATTTCCAGTTCCCCATCACTCAGCGTAGTCTCTTTCTGCTTATTAATATCCTGTGTTTGCCCACTATTTTCTTCCTTCTCCTTCTCCCCTGGGCTGTCTTCCATTACCTAATCTACCTTTGTTGTCTCTTCCTCTTCTTCTAGTACTTGGAACCTGTTCAGACTGGCCTGTTTCCCCTCTGTCTGATGTTTCTTCGACCCCCTTTTGCCCCCCTTTCCTCTATATCCCACTTTGCGAAAGTTTTCAGTGTCTTTCACTGTGGTAGCTTTACTTTTGTTCTCTATTTTATTGAGAGGGCAGCCACTAAATAGATGCCCATGCTCATGGCACCTGCGACATCTGAAAGGAATATGTTCATAATCTACTGCTTGCACCCATTCTTCAGCAAAAACTTCCAAGATGACCTCGTCCGGTAAAGCTCCAGAGAGATCCATCTCCACACATATTCGTGCGAAGGAAGTGTATTTTCCCCTTCTGGTGGCCTCAGATGCTTTGACAAAACGCCCTAATTTATTTCCTATGGTAGATAAAGATTCAGTTTACCAGTAATCTAGAGGTAGGGAATAGAGTCTTACCCAGACCGGGACCGAAGTGAAAGTCTCTTGCTCCAGGACAAAATTCATCATCTAAGGCCACATGTAGAGGCCTGCAGCTGCATAGAAGTAGGGCCCTCCTTCAAACACCTTGTCTTTGTCCTCGATATTAGTAAAGACCACAATGAAGAAACCCTTTGACCCAAGATGTAGGTCTATGCTTCCTTTCGGTTTCCAGTGGTATTTAATCCACACTTGTAGTGCCTTTTCTGTGGGCCATAATCCCATGAATTTACAAATGATAGCATAGGTCCACATGTGGTCCCTGTGCGCCTGCAGAGCAGGATCATTTAAAACTACTCTGGGTGTGACCTCAACCTTAGGTTTACATGGGCCCTTTGGCGTTTTGTTTTCTGCTTCCTGTTTCTTGTCTTCTTCCTCATTTTCTTTTGTTCTATTGTCCTCCCTTGTATTGGTCAAATCTTGTTCCTCTTCAATGTTCCTTTTCCCTTCTCCTGAAGGACCTCTGGCAGTTTCTATCGGTTTCTTACCTCGACTGGCTACTGCATGGCTATAGGAGGGAGTGGAGCTCCCCCATTTGCGCCCCTCCATGGAGTTCAATTCTTGTAGAAGCTTGAAACCCTTGCTCTTGCCAGTTGTCCGCTTTCCGTCTTCTCGTAAGTCTTTGAAGTGCTCGTGGGCTGCTTTTTTATTTCTTCCGCTCCTTTGATTTCTTGATTTTCCACTTGTATTTTTTTCTATCTGGGTTCTAGCTCTTCTGATTTTCATACTGTTGTGAAAAAAAGACGTATTCTTGTCCCCTGCCTTGAGCCAAAGGCTTCTAGATTTCAGTGTGGCCTCTTCCTCCTCTTTCCTGTTTTCCCTGTATATCTCCCAAAATATTTCTTTCTCTTTTAGGTAGTCTTGCTGGCTTTCTTCTTTACATTCTTTTTCAGCCTACATGTTGTCCATTTTCTGTTGTAGCTCTTTCTTTTTCTTTTTTTTTTCTTTTTTCTTTTTTTCATTTAACCTTGCCCATTCCTTTAGGTTGGTTCTTACATTTTTTTTAATTTTGTCTCCCATATGTACTGTGGTGAGCCTGATATTCTTAGTGCCCATGCTGCTTTAACTAATTCACTGATTTCTATGCTGCTGTCCCAGATTGAGCTGTACTTGAACGGGAGCGGGCCTTGGTTTTCCATTTTTCCCATTGCTATTACAACCGGTTTATGATCAGAAGCTGTGGAGTGAATGATTTTGGATTTGATAGAGCTGTACATTGCTGCTATGTTTTCTTGGATCAGGATTCTGTCCAGTCTTTCTTTTATGTTACTTTTACCCACTCTCTTGTTATTCCAGGTATATTTTCCATTATTTGGAGGAATATCCAGAAGGCTATACTGTTCCATTATTTCTTCTAAAGAGTTCCTGGATGGATCTGCTTGATAGTTTCCTCCAAACTTTTCCTCTATGCTTCTAACCAGATTTAAATCTCCTCCTAAAATTATTTTTCCAGCTTGAGTTTCTTGTAATACTTCCTTTATTGTTGCCCAGCACTGTTCTTTCTCCTTATAGTGGTTGGGGGCATATATATTTATCACCATGTATTTCTCTTCTGTGTTGATCCTCCTAAGATCCGTTAAAATCCAATGCTGCCCTGTTTTTTCCCCATTAATTCCCATATTCCTTTTTTCCAGATTGTGCATATGCCTCTTGATGCTCTTGTTGCCTGGATTGCTTCCCCTCCATATTGCTTGAATTTTTTTTTTAAGTTTTTCCGATTCTTGGTTGTTTACTTTTGTCTCCTGGATCATAAGGATATCTGGGTTCTCTTTTGTCAAAATGTCTCTTGTTGCATTTTCCTTAAAAGGTGTCCCCATTCCTCTGCAGTTCCAGGAGACTATTATCATTATTTACTTGTTGGGTGGTGCATGGCTCCTTTCCCCTTATGCTGGCTTTTCTCCATATTTCCTGTACTTTTCCCTATATAAGTATCCATAGGTTGTTGTGTTCTTAGGGCCATTTCTTTTGCTGCTGCTTCATCCCTTATTTCTTTATTTGTCTTTCTTCCAACTTTTTTTTGGTTTTCTGCATTTGGGAATGCTTCTTTAGCTTGTTTTCTGGTTAATATCTTGTCTACTGAGGGAGGGGGAGAGAGGTGAGTTGAATCTCTAGGGGAGAGGGGGGACCGCTGGGGGGTTGGGGAGCGCGGGGTTCTAGATCTAGATTTGGATCCAGGGGATGGGGGATCTGATGGGAGCAGTGGATCAAAGGGGTTATGGCTAGCTAAGTTTACTTTTAGCTGAGCTTCAACAGATTGTGTGGGCTGAGAGGAGTGCTGGACTGGTTGTTTGTTGGCTATCTTCTTTCGTTTGACCTGTTCCCATTTATTTTCCAGATCCTCAATCTTTTCACTTTCATTTTCTTTATTTTTTGTACATCTATTTGCAAAATGACCGTATTCATGACATACCTTGCATTTGAAGGGGATTTGCTCATAGTCCAGCTGTTGTATGTGCGTCCACTGATCCACTTTTATTTTGATAGCTTCTGGTAGACCTTTCCCTAGATCCACTTCCACGCAGATTCGGGTGCATGCATGCATGTTTTCTTTAGGCTCACATATGTCTATGTATTTCCTGACTGCGTTTCCTATAGCTTTAACTGAATCATCTCCCCAATAGTGGAGGGGAAGATGCGGCAATCTTACCCATACTGGGACAGCATTTGGGACATCCATTTCTGGATCAAAGTCCGGTGTCCATCTGTTCAGATACAATCCCCTTGTATCCATAAAATATGGACCATTCCTAAATATCAGATCGCGGTCCTCTTTGGTTTCGAAGTGGAAGGTATAGTAACCTCTACCACAGAATCTGATTGAGATCTTCCTAGATATTGATGCAGCCCAGTTTCTTTCTACCCACTTTTGCACAGTCTTGGGTGATGGCCACAACCCAGTAAACTGCCCTACTAATCCTCGTTCTGCCAGGGAGAGTGCTGCTTTTCTTGGGAGTGCTGGAGGGAGAGATATTTCTTCCATTCTTTTAACAAACTTTGAAACTGACGGTTTGTTCTTTGCTGGACCCATTGCAGAGATGAGGGAAGCAAAAGCTTTTTCTGTTACTTCTGATTCTTGTTGGAGATCTGTGTGATGATGATCTTCATCTTCTGTTGGATCCATAATGCTCAAACCTCAGCAGCAGATGGCCGCTGAGGGCCAATATGATCTGGGGCAGTAGCTGCTTGCCGAATGCTGAAGCTGCGATCTCGCCTTCCTATTCCCGCCATTCTGACCTTAGTAACAAGGGCCACGCTTCTGGGAGCCCTTTTACCATATCCACTTCCACGCATATTCTATCACATGCATGCATTTTTTCGAAGTTTACATTGTTACAACTGGGAATGGCTAGATAATCTGCAAATGTCAATATTGATGCCCATTGATGTAGTTGAAATGAAAATTCACCAATGTTTATCGCGTTCAGGCCTAGACTCAATATCAAAAGTGAAACTTAACTAAGATTTTATTATTTAATAGAAATAGAGGTTTACTTGAATTTAGGGTTGTTGATACAGGTTTTTTTTTCCTCTTTTATTTTTAAATAAATATTTGTAAAAATTACATATATATAAAATTATGCAACCAAATATTTTAAATAAAAGTAGACTTGAATTTATTCATGCTCTAATTTTTAAGACACAATCCTTCATGCATAAGATAAAATGGTCATTCGATAATAGATAACAATTATCCCAAAACTCCAAAATGCCTTCGTGTGAGACTTTAAATCTATGAATTCACTGTAAATAACTATTATTTTAAAATTATATATTTTTTGTTGTTGCATAAAGTGTGTTTTCTAAGATAGACATGTAATTTTCCTATAAATTTAATTAAAAAATTAATTATAATTTAATATATTTTATAAAATTATAACTTAATATGTTTTATTATGATATATGTTTTATTTATTTGTATTATTTATGAAGGATTTATACATTTTTTTTTTTATATATATTTAATATGAAATTAATATGTTCAAAAATAAGGAGTAAAGTTTCTTTAAATATTTTAAAATAATTATTGAAACTTGTAATTCAACCATATATAATTCAACTATAATTCAATCATTTAATTTATATAGTTAAACTAATTCATATTCTCACTCGTCCATCTTTTACTTCTTTACCTCATAAACCCATAACTTCTAAATAACGATACTCTTACTCTCTATTCTACCGCTTTCATATCTTTAATTGAGATACTTGATAACTTCAACATTGTCATGCACTCTCTATCCATTTTCCTATGGTCTCCATTATTAATTATTATTATTCATGCCCTGCCGATTTGTCCCTTCCAACAATGAAAAACAAAACCAAATTCTCTCATGAATCCATTCTAATTTGCTAATGAATTAGACTAAGTGTAAATCTCTCATCCTAAAATCTTTTAAAATACCTATAATATCATTAATTAAAACATGGACAATCATATGCTTCTCATGAATCACTACACGGTATTATATTAATTTTTCCCTTAATATATGTGGGTGATATTATAATTATAATTATATATATATATACAATTAATCAGTTTATATATACTTTTTATTGCTTGAAATTTAAGGTAAAAAATAGTTATTTTGATTTAAGTTTTTAAAACAATGATAGATTCTAAGTTTTATTAATTTTTATGACTATATGAATTAAATTGTAAATAAATATGAAAAATGTTTTGACGAGTGTATTTGTACATTATAACTAGTATGTTGTTCCAACTACAAGACACTTGGCTTTACTACATTAAATACAAGTATCAAAATGATTCAATTTAACATCATAATTTTACACTGTGATTGTTTTACTTCGGAAACTTTGTGATTTTGTAAAATAATTTGGTCAAACTAATTTTAGCTATGAAACAACAAACTTAAGAAAAAAGATTAACAAAAGGTTAATACAATCAAACTCAACACTTTAAGTACATATAAGGCTTATACTATGCTCATTATTATGAGTAAATCTTTCTCAATCACCCCTAATGAAAGTTTCATTTTTTACTTTAATTTAACTATATTTAAATTAAACTAGAGTATCTACAATATAACCTTGGTTCAAATGTAACAATTAATTTATACTTTTCAAAATTCAATAATTAAACTAAACCACAAAAAAACACTAACTATACTTATTTATTTATAATATCATAAATTCAATTCCAAAATAATGTTAAAATAATAACATTCATAATAAAAACAAAACCATCATCTTTCAAACACTTCCCCACATATTCAATATATAACAAAAAAAAAATTATGTAAAATTTTAAATCCCCTAGCGAGTTTATTGCAAAAGGTCTTCAAGGATGTTGTGGTTATCCCCTTTGGGATCTCCTTTTTAAAATATGTATGCAACTATTTTGGTAATAGTTTTGGAGAGATATTTAATACTCCTATCGGAAGGAACATTGGGCACATTACCTTATGAGAGTCAAGATCAAACAACTCTATCATTTAGCTTATCTTAAATATTTAAATATTTGATGATGCTTTTAAATAGCATGGGGATGGGTGGTCATATTGTTGTTCAATTTTGAATATTTCTTAGGAGGCATTATAGAGTACTACAAAGCCCAGCCTTTGCCGTGGTTAAACATGGAGATATGTAAAGAGAAAAAAATTAAGTTAGGATGTAATAAGGTTGGTTGAATTTTAATTTTGAGGTTTGAATTTTGGCGAATTTTAAAAAAAAATTAAAATTGAGTAAATTTCATTGAATTTTATAGTCATTGGTTAAATCTATAAATCAAAACTTATAACTTTATATCAAAACTCAAATTTATAATTTTATATTTTATTTTAAATTTAATAAATATAAAAAATATATATATACGAATCTAATAACAAATCTTATTTAAATTTTATAAAAAATTCAAACTCAAATCAAACCTAATCATTACGTGAATCAAATTATATAACTTAACTTTAGTCTCATGATCAAGTTTAGTGTAGATAAAGAAACTTGAAAATCACACGAATCATCCCTTTTACGTTGTGCATAGTAAAAGAGGACTTGTTATCATTCACAAGAATATAGATGAGCATGCATATTATCACATCTTTGTATATTTTTATAATCACATTTTTATATTTATGTGGTTCTAAAGAAAGTGATAATTTTGATTTGGAAAACGTAATCATTTTAGTGTTATTAATAATGAATTAAGTAATAATGTGAAATAACAATCATAATGCACAATTTAAGGTATAGGTTTATAGTGAAATTTGTTACTTTCTAATTTTATTATTAGTATTATTAATAAATTAATATGTGTTTTTTAAAAATATTTACAATAAATTAATGTTTTTTTTAAGGATATATATATACACACACGATTGATATCCTTTCCAAAAAACACAAACATTAATTTATTATAAAACACTGATATATATATATATATATATATATAACGCGGTGTTTTATAATAAATTAATATTTGTGTTTTTTTTAAGGATATCAATCGTGTGTATATATATCACGGTGTTTTATGGTAATGTAATTTATATAATTTAATAAAGTATTGTTAACTATATTATATTTTAGTTGTTAATTAAGTTTCATTTTAGTGATAGAGAAGAGGAGTGTTATTTTTATTTTTATTTTTTCGCTTAGAATTATTTTTTATAAGTAACATGTTAAGTTTTTAATTGATATATTGTTGTATTGGTTTTTAATTTTAAAAATCAATTTTATTTTGATTATTATTTTCGAAATAAGGAGAGATGTCTAATGGTTCTCTCGAGATATGTTTTTTATATGTAAAACAAACAAAAACATATGTTGATATTTAGTATTTATAATTAAAGTTAATTTCTCGAGGAGAGTGGAAGAACGACAGAGGGTGTATGCGATGTTAGGGTTTTTTTTTTGCATCCTTCCTGAGTGTCGTTGTCGATTCAAATATTGAAAACTGGATCATAGGCTCACGTTGGAATGAAGGTGAGGACCCAAGGATCCCTTCAGATATAAAGCAATGTGATTGCATTGTTTTTGGCATCCATATGGAAGATAAATGCTGGAAGATTACGTTCCTTATTTGATCATGGGTTGTATTTGTATCTCGAGGACATATGGATGCATTTTTCTACAAATCACACTCGTTAAGGATTCATCTATAACCTCGAAGATCACAATTGGTTGTTCCTAACCTGTAATATGGATGATGACGTTGTTTACTAGGGCTGGTGTGACTTGTTTAGTATTTTAGAGTCATCTTACTGGGACTTCCCTGCATATATAGATTTTGGATATCCGGTAAATGTGAAGGCAAGGTGGTTCCCATGGAGCGAAGTATCTATGTTGGGCACACATTGTATCATATCTAGGTTTTTACAACTTCAATGGAATTTTTTATGGCATTTCTCCCCTCTAACCGAAGTTCCTGAAATGAAAAAATTAGATCTAAAGGAGAGATTTCATATCTTCGTAAAAACCCTAAATGAGAACTCAATATCTTATTCTAGGTTTTTGGATTTGATCACATGGTCGATGTAAAACAATAGATAAAGCATCGGATTAACATTCCCTATAGATGCAACGCCTCTTATATGAAGGGAAGCAATTAACAAATTTGTCTTTGTTGCATGGTTATGGTCTTACAAGGAATTCCATGATTGTTATGGTTACACAGATCTGCAATAGAGCTATAAGTATTAGGAAACCAAAGGCCTATGGGTCTTACAAGGAATTTGTTGGATCCAAAATCCCTATGAGTGGTGCTATAGGTTTCAAGGAAGCTGGAAGTTCTAGAAATACCATGGGTAGAGATTCGATTTTCAGAAGTCCTAATGGATCAACCTCATTAAAGGACACGGTGAAAGTGAAGGCTTCCATTTATACAATTCAAATCCAAAATCTGTCGGGACCCTATATTGTTGATCAAATAGAACAAGCCCTAGTTATGGAAGTAAATAATTTAGAGGTAAATTCACTCTTTTCGAATCTTCAATCCAAGGCTATAATTTGTAGGTTTAATGGATTCTAGCCAAGATCTAAAGATTTACACTAGTGGTCTTTTTCTTCCTGTACATCCAACTATGATATTTACATATGCTCCAAAGGCATTTTCATAGTTCAATTTGATACATTGATAGATCTAGAGAAAGTCCTAAATGAGGGGCCATGGTTTTGGGGCAGGGTGGGACTCTTCATTACCCCTTAGTTCCCATATTTCAATGTCATAAGCATGGTTGTCACAACAATTCTGGTTTGGGTGGGATTACCAAATCTCCCTCTTCCTTTCTAGCATAAACAATTCCTTGAAGATATTGGCCATATCTTGGGAAAATTTAAAAAGATGGACATTGACAGATCATAAAAAGGTATTTTCACCTTTGCTAATATTTTTGTAGAGATAGATCTGAGTAAAGGAATACTTGACTGCATCCATTTGAAACACAAAAAATTTCAATGGACTCAAGTCTTATACTATGAGAACATGGCATTTATATGCTGTATGTGTTTTCAAATAAGACATTTGCAGAACACGTGCTCACAAGCAAAAAAGAATCCAACAAAGAAAAAGAAGCAGGTACACAAGTTGAAGGGATGGCAGGTACCTAATTCTATCCTCTCTGACGAAGAAAAAGAAGAGAACATGGAGGTAGTTCTAAATAAGGAAGCACAAGAGAAATATGGTAACCATGTAGATGGGGGTGGTGACTTCCAACTAGGAACCATGACCCACATTCAGAAGGGTATTGAAATGGTAGATATTAAAGCAACATAGCAATTGAAAGAGGAAACACAAAATGAAACAAACACTATGGGTATAAAGAGAACTCGTGTATTTGAGAGCTTTGGTTCAGATGAAGAAGCCCCTTCCTAAGTAACTGGAAATGATTTGAGAATAATAATAGCTAAACCCACCCATGGGGTTTGGCAAAAGGTTGAGAAAAAGAAAGGCAAGAAGGGGAAGTTAAGTGATTCTTATCACGCTTAACCCCCGACAATTTTTATGCAATTTTTCTTTTCTTTTTATGCCCATTAGTCAAAAGGCTGACATGATTGAATTCTTAACAACATCTACAAAATGTAATTTTTTTTCTTTGTTCTCAAGTTGAATAAGATTACAATTTTCCTTCGAAAAAAGAATAAAAATGAATTAATCTCTCACTAAAAGTTCCAAATGTACTAAAACTAGCATGGATCCTTCTTAACGCCAGATCTACCAAATACCAAAAGGGATCAAAACTATCAAGATGCAAACCTATTTTTGAGTGCAAAACATGAGAAAAAATTGTACCTCTAGAGATTAGATTCTTCTCAATACTTGGCAAATCTGGAGTTAAGATATGTTGGTTCTTAATAATATTATTTATATTTATATAAATTTCACATCTTTATGTATAAATATTCTTATTTTTAATTTTATTAATTTATTAAAACTCTGATAATACATATAGTTATATATATATATGAGCTTCACATTTTTCTTTGACATGTTTTATAATTTTATAATTCATTTTTTTAATGTGACATGTAAAGAATTGATATATATATATATATATATATATATATATCGAGAGAGAGAGAGAGAGAGAGAGAGAGAGAGAGAGAGAGAGAGAGAGAGATGTTTTTATATGCTTATTACTTAAATTTAAATAATCAATTTAAAATATGAAGTTTTGAAATATAATAATTATGAATATGAATAATTATAAAATGGATCTTAATTTATAGGGGTGGCAGGAGGGGAGGGTTTATCGATAATCCTGAAGGAAAACTAGCTATCAAGTACTCTTGGGGGATTAATCAAGTTGAAATGTATGGCCTCTTGCTTGGATTAAATTGGGCCAAAGATAAGGGAATCTCTAAGATAACAATCCTAGGGAACTCTCTCCTCACTATTCAACACTTGCACAAAGGCTCATTTCCTAAAGAAAACCACCTCAAACTCCTTAAAAGAATTACTTGTGCACTGGATCACTTCCACCTTAAGTCCTTTTTCCACATCCTCATATGTCAAAATATGGAATTTCATAGACAAGCTAATTTTGCATGCCTTCTAAAAGTGGGTCAAATTGAAATATATAACTCCCTTGGATGGAGAAATATACCATGATTCTATCTCTCCCCACCTTGGCTTCAATGAAAATATATTGGTCTCCTATGCTAAGAGTGTCTCTCCCATGTCTTGATTGAAGCATAAGACTATATGATTACAAAGGATGGCGGATAAAAAAGTGTGTCATGGCTCCTTGACAGGATGTGACCCATGCAATGGAGTTCTTCCAAATAATCTCACATGCATTAACATTTGAGATCGGATGACATAACTAACCTTGATCCGACATTGCACCTGGCTCATTGATTGATTTAACAAGGGTGGCCATTATGAAGATCAATGGTGATAGGATTATTGTCACATGTGGGATATCTAGTTCTTAAATTAAAATCATGGCCTGCACTTGCTCTTCCTCAGTAACTCTCCATTTCATGTACAATGGGAGCTATTTCTCAATTTTCCTTAATGGTGCCCCACACTGGCTCATCCTAGCTAGGATGATTTCTCATAAATTCTTGACGATAATTGGTTTTGTGGCTCTATCACCCTCATTCTTGGTAAAAGGGGGACTTTTCACAGTGCAGGAAAGAGCGAATAGGGTAGTTTAGCAATATTTGGGGCTCGCAAGATATCCCAGTCTGTTCTTGAAGGCTCCTTCTATTGTAGCTTAGTTCGTTTCAACTTAATCTATCAATTTATTCATGCATGTGGGTGCCACTTCCTGCAAGTATGCCTCCTTTGTTGGGTCCTTTCATATTCAGGCACCCCTTGCTCCTTTATGTGGAATTCCCTATTGCTTTTGCTACTAGTTGTTCTTGGTTGCTTTTCTCCTTTATTTGGAAATCCTCCTTGCTCCTTTTTATCTCCTTGGCCTGTGTGTTCCTGGCTAAGTGAATTTATGTATTATCCTTGCTCCTTCCTGCAGGAAGTGGCTACTTTCCTCCAGCCCTTGTTGTGTTACTACCCTCAATGTGATTGTTACCAGTCCTTGGATCGTCATTGATCCTTTTGCTTCTCTCGACAACCCTCTCATTGGTCCTTTGATCCCTTCGAGCCCCATCCTCTTTGACACCTGACCCCTCTTCTCCAGCATCCTAACTATGTTGGCCAAGAAAGAAAAATTCACAACAGTAGGGGGTAACAATAATTACAAAGTTTCATCTCAACAAATAGAAGCTCTACAACTAGAGCATATGGACATTAATTGGAAACTTCAGCAACAGATGGCCACCTCCATATTTGTCATGGATGAGATTCAGTCCCTTCAAGACAAAATAACTCGTCAAGATGATGAAATCGATGCCCTTCGTCTGTAGCTAGAAGACATGATGTTGCAGATCACAAAAAATAAAAGCCAAAACTTCACAAACATTGCATCCAGTTGGAAAACAAACAAATTGCAGACATATCTCAAAAAGCCTCCCATAGAATCTCTCTCACCTCTTTTCTGATGTTTTCTTATTATAAATGTGTCTCTCTACTGGGTCAATTTTGCAAAGTCTATGTATGTTGGCCTCCGGTAACAGCCAATTTTCAATATAGTCTTTTTGTAACACCTGTCAGTCCCTCTTTGGGGGATCCTCTGCAAGAAGAAACAATGTACGTGATTTATCATGTAGTTGTTGCATCTCGGCACAAATTTTCATAGAAGCCTCGCTCATTTTCGTTAAAAAAATATCTTAATTTATAGTTACTATTATATTTTATATGTACTTCACACTTTTATGTACAATAACATTCTTATTTCTAATTTTATGTTTATTAATTAAATTTATTAACTTTTTATATGTTTATTGTATTATATGTTTCGAAATATCATGGTTACTAGTATGGACCATTATTATTTAAATTTATTTTAATGTAATATACATATTATGATTTTTTAATCGAAAGCTTTATTTGTGATTTTATTAATAAAAACAAAATTACAATATAACGAATTGAATTGAATCTATTTATTAATTTTATTACTGTTTACTTTTTATTACTTTTTTAATTGAGTCGAGATTATGTTTTATTATTATTATCTTTTGATCTAATACTTAATTTTACGGACACTACAACATTGTTGAAATGTGGCAACAAGAATAATCCAATTTTAATTTGTCCTTGAATTAAAATCGAATTTAGTCTTAACAGCTACTTGGAAATAATTAATTAAGTTATTTTGACTTCATTAGTTGGAGAAATTCAAGTTAGAAGTCTTTCGAAAGTAATGCAAGAGTTATCCCTTAAATTAAGGAGATAAGATTGAGTTATATTTGAGTTGTAATTAGTTAACTCAGTTTATTGAGTTAAGTCCAGTTAAATTAGTTCCACACTGTTTGAGGAACTAATAGAGAGTTAACAGTTAGTTGCTGCATGCATGCACTCAACTAGTGTACTCCGGTTAACTGAAGATTCCCTCATCAGAAACTCTTGTATGTCTGTTCTGAGAAAGACCCAGTTGAGAGTAAAGACAAGGACAATGTACTATCAGTTGCATGTGTTTTCTTATAAAGAAAACTCATGCATGCAGAAGAAATAATTCCTTGAGGATTGCGCAGTTCTTACAGTGTGTGAGATCAGGTGATCATCCACTGGGTGAATGATTTTTCCACTTAGTTGAAGGAGAATCATCCCAGAGGAACTGCGCAAGGAAATAGGAGCTGGCGTAGAGGAAGGCTGGAGAGAAGCCAAGATTGCCTATTAGCATCTGTGAGTATTGTACTGAGAGCTGGCTAGCTGTGAGAGCTAAGGCTTTGTATAATTCCTATGTATTTCCACCTTGTATGATAATACAGATAGTGGGGTTTTTTAGCTGAGGCTTTCCCCAAAGTATTTTCATGTGTATTGTGCATTGATTCTTCTTCTTCTGGTTATATTGTTCAGCTCGATTTTTAAGCTTCTGCAGGTTGATAGTAGAAGCAGGTTATAGTATTCTGCTTTGATTTATATTCATTATCGGGTTAACCTACAACAGATTTTGTACAAACATCTCCCCCATAATGGAGGGTTGTAGAGTGCTTCTTGACACAATTAACTTCTTACTAAATGCTAAAATGTTAGAATTGTGATTTAAGATAATGTAAATACTAAGTTGTGAAGAAATGCTACAAACATTAAAAAAATATGATGGTTCGAGACATTGTAAATGCAAGTTGTGAAGAATGTTTTAATTGAATTTCCCTTTGCGCCCAACTCTGAGCCCAATATGGTAAAGATGTTTTAATTGAATGTCTCTTTGCACCCAACTCTGAGCCCAATATGGTAGAGAAATAAAAATGATCCATTGTATTGACCCATGGTATTGACCCTTTGTATTCATGTGGAATGTATCCTATTTAAAGGCGGAAATTAAACCAACCTAGATACATCTTGACTTCAGATGAGGGATCAAATCTCTTGATATGCAAACCTCTTTTAGAGTGAAAAGATATTTAATCCCTCTAGATGCTTAGTAGATTGAAGTTAAGATGGATCTAGTCTAGTTTATTTCAAATGCTTTGGGCGTTGTTATAGTAATTAAAAAATTTACATATTAATGATTCATCGATTGTTTCCTCCATGTGTTTTATTAAAATGTTTTATTTTATTTCCATGGAAACTTTTCGACCTTTCTCTATGTTTTTCACATGGTAACAAGAGTAAACTCATCAATATTGATTGTGGACTTTGAATCAATATCGAATAAGACATCCAACAAAAATAACCCATTAAACTAAAATACTTTATTTATTTTTTAATATTTATAACAAGAGCTACATGCAATAAATGTCCCTAGGGTTGGAAATATTGCAAGCTAAAATAAAAATAAAAATTTAAGATTGCAAAAATTAGTTAACTTAGAACCAATACAACAATATATTCATTTAAGATACCAACATGGCATTCATTAGAATTGATCATGAGTTGAGTGGAAAATAATGCTCTCAACGAATCCAGCTAGCCCCATTTGACAATTGAAAACATAATTAGAATAATATGTATTAGAAAACATTCAAATGACTAAGTCATAGATTTAAGGGATCAAAAGACTAATAGTTCTTGAAATTGGAGCATTTGCATTTATGTGTAAATCTCTCCATGAACAAAATAAAGAAGACAAAAAGAATTGATAATCTTGGTCTTTACTGACGATTGGATATTAACTGTTAAATTTGCATAAGGAAATCTATGTCATCGTTAATCAAATAATGTTACAAATAAATATATGAAGTGTTGTCTCAAGATAGGGAAACTATCTTGGACACACAATCACTTGGTTGAGAGAATATCTCAACCACACACCAATATCGGAAATAACTCCTAACTAATAGGAATAGACTCCTTTACATAGCAAGAATCACAACTAAGACAAGTAGGAATTACATTTTCCAACACACCCCCTTAATGACTACTTATCTCGATATCAATATGCAAAGTCTAGTTGTGGTCAAACATAACAAGAGAATATATCGACGTCCATATAAAGGAACAACCATCCACTGGAATGCATGGGTGCCCAACTCTAGTTTAGTAGGATGTCCTTCGCATACATGGTTCTGTCAACCATTATAACTGCACACATGTACTTGTACCAATCCCCCTCCAACATCACATATGGGTTTTATCGGATTACCCGTAACCATGCTCTGGGTTTTATCGGATTACCCTCAACCATGCCAACAAGGGCTTTCAGCCACCAAGGCTCAACTCAGCCACCAAGGCTCAACACAACCACCAAGGCTCAAATCTGCCACCAATGCACTCAATTCAGCCACGAAGGCTCAACATAACCACCAAGGCTTAACTCTGCCACCAAGGCACTCAATTCAGCCACAAAGGCTCACCACAAACCCAACTTAACCGGGCCTAGGGTTTTCTCGGCTCATCCTCAACCATGCCAAGGGTTTTACCAATTGACCCTAAACCATGCATACATGAATCCATGTTCACTTCACTCTTACACGTGGTTTCTGGCTTACCATAAACCTGCAATTATAAAGTGGTTTTAAGATTACCACGACCTTTATGGGGGTACATATGCCTCGTCAGGCTTACATTACACACTCCAACTCTAGGAGTTGTCATGTACATACTTTACAAAGGCCATTATAAAACATTACATAGACTTGCTTACTAATACATATGTGATTCACATTACAACATAATAGAGTCCATTCCACAAACACAAACAAACTTTCAAGCCCATTTGGATCCTTTGCCACTCATCTTGGATACACCATACCATTCATATGCTGGAACACACCACTCCTTTCCCACTTGAATATCACCGTCTTTGTACTTTTGAGTCTTTGGCATCTTCATTTTTAACTTTGGCATACTGGCCTTGGTCTCCCTATTTTACCTGTCATTAATTAGAGTCATAAATTCTAACAAAATGACTTCATATTGAGGTCGTGAATCTCAATATGTATACAAATTTCCAAGACTTATTTACCTTTACTCATACAAAAAAAATACAATACCAAATAATATAAGCATCAACAACACGCAGCGCACCACAATCGGCTCTCCAGCATCCGCCGAGATTTAATTTGCAAAACAAGTCACAGCTCTCCACCATTGGCTCTGCAACCTCAATGTTTTTTTTTTTGTTCTGCTTGCAGTTTAGGAGTGGATAGTATAGTAGAGCACCATTGATGAGCAAGACATCAACTCTCCACAGCTCCGCTTTCATTCCACAACAACGTTCCACAATTCCACTTACATTCCACAGTTCCAATAGCAGCGCCAAGGTTCAGTTTAGCAGGGTAATACAGGTTCGCAAGCCTAGCAACAAAAATAATAACTCCTCGGTAATGGTGACCTTCTCGCTGAAGGAGAGAACGATAGATCTCTCTGCTCAGCGTTCCACAACTCCGCTTACATAAAATCACAACTCGCCAACGACGAATTCCATGCACAACTTTACAACGACATCTGCCACAAAACAAAGCATCTCACCTCTCATCAACGAGCCTCAACATCCACTCTTAGATCTGCAGTCACATAGCAGTAACAAAGGATGGACAACAAAAAATCGCAAACAAACAAAATGCTCATCAAATTATTTATTTCTCTTGACCCATAAGGGGCCAAGGACCAAGCCCTCACTGGCTTTGATACCATGTTAAATTTCCATAAGGAAATCTATATTATATTTAATCAAATAATGTTACAAATAAATATATGAAGTGTTGTCTCAATATAGGGAAACTATCTTGGACACATAATCACTGGTTGAGAGAATATCTCAACCACACACCAATCTAGGAAATAACTCCTAACTAATAGGAACATACTCATTTACATAGAAAGAATCACAATTGAGACAAGTAGGAATTACATGTTCCAACATTAACTAGTTGAAAACAAGCGTCAAGATGTTGGCCCCTTCAAGAAAAATGAAAAATCACTACCAACAATATGAATGATATGATACTAGTCAAGCAATTAAGACAAAATAAACATGAATTTATTGAAGAAACAAAAATCTCACTAGCTCTATCAAACAACAAAAATAAACACTTCAGCGGTTAATGCATGGTTTGATGACAACAAATGTTGATGAACAAGAACATGGACATTAATCTCCTAAATCTACTCTCATGTGTTAACAAGTGATCTTTGGTGGTACTTCAACTGTCATAGGTCATTTGACATAAGAGAAATCACTACAAAAAGCATGAACTAACTAAGTTTCTCTCTAGCTTTGATTTTTTTCTAAAGAATCTTAATTTTCATCTCTCAAAAAAAGA
Source organism: Pinus tabuliformis (assembly GCA_031772625.1). NCBI lineage: Eukaryota > Viridiplantae > Streptophyta > Pinopsida > Pinales > Pinaceae > Pinus > Pinus tabuliformis. Next base: position 815,405,003 of record CM062814.1, read on the forward strand.
ATTAGATTATTTAACTATTATGACAACCATAAGACTAGACACTAAAATTTTGGCATAGTCACTAGATGGATGTTGTCATGTAAATAAATATGTAACAGTGCCACCCTCGCTAACAAATATAACTCAAGAAATTATATTTTGAGTAGCAAACATTTTAGTGAAGCCGTTAACAATGAAAACTACTTTTGACTGCATTGTTTTTGCCTAGTTAACCATATTTGATGAAAATTGTACTTATATAAATTTGAATAGCAAAAGAATTCTATTGACCGTAATAGAATTCGTTTTGACCATAATAGAATAGCTTGGAGACCAAACCCATTTTAGTGTAACGGTGAGTTAATCAGGGAGAAAAACCAAAACTAATCACATTGACCCCATCTTCGGTAGCTACAAACTTTGAAATATTAAACTAGAAAGAAGAAGATGTAACAACCCCGAGTTAAAATTCCATGTAATAAAGTTAATAAAGGCAAAATAATAACCAAGGTCATGGGACATGTATTCCAAGTTGAATGTTGGGAAAAAACATAGTGACGGGGATCACTTGTGATTAATTAATGGCTATGGAAATTGCAAAGGCAATGGCAAAGGCTTTGGAAAGGCATGGGGCATTTATTGGCAGTTTATTTAAAAAAATAATGGAAAATGGGATAAAAGGAAGGTGAAAGGTCACATGTTGCATGTGAGGAGGAAATTGAAGGAAAATAATAATGGAAAATGAAGAAAATAGAGGCCTCATTAATATAAAGGCTTCTAAGGATTAATACACAACTTTGGTCAGTTCAGTCTTTGGCACTCCCATTATATTCTCTCTCTCTCATACTCTTGGACACTCAGAGTATTCTTGGAGCACTCTTGGAAGAGTGTGACATAGTTTGGATTTAGAGCAAGAAGGAAAAGGAAAATAAGGAAAGCGTAAGAGGACAATGGGTTTTGCTTGCAAGTACCGAGTTGCATGTATGATTTCTTTGCTAGTTTTGGCATGCATGGCACATGCATGTGGTTTATTGGTTATGATATTCTATTGGCATGGAGGATTTCCTGGATTCACAGTGGTTTTTCCTAGCCTTGCCATTTCCTGGATAGTCGTGGTGTTGTGGGTTTTACCTTTTGTTTTCTGGTTGGTGCTCATGTTCCTTATGGATGTGGGTTGAGTTATTAGTTCCTGGAGCCTTGGTTGGACAAACACTTTGGAAGCCCTGTAACAACTTGGGTTGAGTTACTAGTCCTGGAAGCCTTGGTTGGACAAACACTTTGGAGCCCTTGGTGGGTTGAGTTATTAGTCCTAGAAGCCTTGGTTGGAAAAATGCTCTGGAGCCGACGACAGTTGTGGGTTGAGTTACTAGTCTTGGAAGCTAGGTTGGAACAAATGCTCTAGAGCCCTGGACAACTTGGATAGAGACTGATCTGGTGATGGTTAGTGATGTTTGACCGTGAGATGGAATCACTGGTTGAGGGTTGAGGTGGTTTGGCCTCTAGAAGCCCTGGTTTGGTTTCTTGGTTTATTCCATGAGATCCCACATTCATGCTTGGAATATGGTGCGGGGGTGATTGGATGAAAGAGAGATTTGGTTCAGCCCAATCTATGGTCGGGTGGTATGTGGAAGTCCTTGACTTGGTTGGATTTGCATATGTTAATAAGAGCTATTTTCCTCTTATGTTTTGTGTGTAAATGTACTTTTTATTATATGGCTTTGATGGTTGTTCTATTGTTGTTATTTATCTGGTTATATGTTGGTTATAAGTATGGTTTTATGACAGTCTTGAGTTATGGCTCTCATCATGTTTTGGTTAGTAGATGAAATGTTAATGAATGAATGACCTAATAGATGATAATGTAGCTAATGTGAGAGGGCATCAAACCTTCTTGACGATTCTCATATAAGTATGAGGTCCTTATATTCAATGTGTTTTTATGACCTATACATTACATGTTCATGATGTGTTTGACGAAATACCTATCATGGTTAGGATGTGTTAGGCCAGTTCCTTGTTCAAGTTTTGCATTAGAGGCTTGGTCTTCTTGTTATTTATAATTGCTGAGAATTTTATTAAGTTATGGGCAGAGGCCTAAGTCCTAGCCCTAAAAAGGTGGCTCAGAATTCGGGGTCGTTGGCACATAACTGCCTAAAAAAGACTACAGCTGCATGTGGCCTTGTTGAGGGCATGGAGGGAGGACGATTGGCGACGGGGAGGCATTCAAAGCACTGAGGATTTATCTCCAGAAAGGGGCAAGTCTAGGGAGTTGGTGTTGGGGTCTTAACTCGGGTTCTTGGCACTTGTTAACTATGATTGGATGGTTTAGCCTCTAGGTTCTTGTAGCTCAAGGATAGTTTGGTTTTGGTTTGTGATTCCACTTCCTTAACTGTACTTGGGGAATTGAATCATATAATAGTAATTCTTTGTTACATGTTTACCCCGGTGGCCTGGTTAGCTTGAGTAAATGTGGGAGGAGGGTGGTTACAGAAGAACTAAGTAAAGTAGGGCTTTATCACTTGGGCGATATGAATCCAATGCTTAGACCTAAGAGAGAAGTAATGAGTGAAATGAATAAAATAGAGAAAATGAACATGTTGAAGGCAATCCAATGCATATTAAGGTTCGTGTTGATGGTCAGAAATTATTTCATCAACATTTGGGAAACGAATTGGTCAGAACTCCAAATTAGAGTCTTTTCCATTTGGGTTGGTGGTTGGCCCAATTACCCTTATAGAGATTTCTCTAATGAATGGAGACTTTGGGATAGGATGTATAAATGAAAATAAGAATGGTGGAGATAAATTTCTAAGTGATTACAATAAGGAAAAAGATATTCTAAACTAACTATATCATATAATCTATATGTAACTTGGGTATTAATGCATATGTGAAAGTGGAGAATAGCTTCAACAACCAGAAATTTAGATCTCAGGTTATCTTGTTGATCAAAAGCAAACTGTAAAGAAAATGTTTAATTTGATTAAATAGTTAATTGAGTTAAACATTTGAACAACATTCACATAGGAATAAATATATCTTTATGCTTACATATGACAGATATAATAAGACAATAATGAATTATAAATCTTTCGATTATAAACATGAATAAACTTAAATAATTCTGATAAAAAATTTAAGCAAGACAAAACCAATATAGTAGCAATTTTGTTATGCTTCGTTGAGACATGGAATCAAAAGTTGTTCAGCTTGTATTAGAAAATAAACTGGTACAAAAGTGCAATTGGGCATTTTCTTCAAAAAAAATCAAAACCCCTTCTTCTGGACCCGAGAATTGTTTAAATATATTTCAATCAAAAGAGGGAGTTATTTCATTTGCTTAATTTTCTCCACTAAATACTAACAAAAATACCAAAATAGGGAACTGTTACAATGCTTGAACTGATGTGAATTTATATCCTTTGGGAACACTTGTCGTGAGAGAGCCTGTGGTTGATTGCCACTTTTTATGAATTTCTAGAAGCTCTTCCAATTCAAGAGATGAATTAGATTTAATGTTAACTCGACACTTATATACCTGAGCTTCTAGTACTAGAAACATTTGATTGATGTGATTGTTTACTACCTTAGTAACTATGAAAATCTAAAGTTTGAAATCCTATTGCAGCAACTAGTATTATTTCTTCTAATTGTTAATTAAATTAGTAGTTTATTGCTACAACAACAACAAAATAAACACACAGTAATCTTCACAGAAATACTATTAAAAATAATAGCAATGGAAACTGAGAAATGCTAGCACACACACATTAAATTTGACACAATTATTTTTGGACAAAAGTCCCTGGAAAAACCCAACTTGGGAAAACCAATGCAACAACTGAGGTTTTAAAAAATTAAGTGGCAATGAATTTCTATGAGTACAATATAGATGTTGAATATTGGCTATCCTACAGAGAAAATACTGGCGAAAATATCTTGAGGGAAATTACCCACTTCGAGCAATCCCGACACTTGACTAGCATTGAAAATCAAGTCGTCCACCTAGCCATGTGCAGCTTCTGCATCACCCAGGCACAATCTACTACACACTCAGCCTGCACTTGCATTTCCTATACTCGCATTGCTCGCACTCAGGCTGCCTACACTTGCGCTTCCTACACTCGCTATGCTTGGAACAACTGAAAATCAAGTCGTCTTCCCTGATACTAACTAGGAAAATGCTTATTCCACCCTCTGGAAACTCTGCCTAGCCCATGGAACTAAAAATGTCTTCTTCCTTTAAGAAATCAAGCTGCCCTATGAAGCTTTTGCGCTACGTCTGCGTAACTTGCTGGAGAAATTTCAGCATCTCTGCAAATGCACTCATCATATCTAGAAATCTTCCTTCGGCTTCACTGTCCCTACCCCTCCTTGTCTCTGCTTCCATCTAGCTTGAACTCTTCCGGCTGCTACCTCTGGAAAATCAAACTGCCAAGGAAATCGATCTATGTGTGTCCACAAGCATGTTTCCATGTACCCATCAACTTCTTCTTATAATCCTCTGTTGGACCTCCAATGGCCAAGATTAAAACTTATTCAAGGGCCCAAATTATTTCCCAGTCGATCCGTGTGATATTCTAGATGATTCACACCTTATCTCAATTAATTCAGATTAATTAAATAGATTTCCTAAGTTTAGACTTAGGATATTAAAAAAGAGGCTAATAATCTAATTGAGACACTTCTAAGTGGAGTTTCTAGAAATAATTTATGGGCTATGGAGAGCTCATGTGTTTTATCCTCTCCACAAAATTTCGAGACTAGAACAACTATGATGCTACAAAAACTAACACTCCCTCTTAGCAAGGAAAGTGTTTTAGTGTTGTTACAACACCATGTCTTTGTATCACCCCTCTATCATGTTTTTGATGTCTTTCCACTTCCCACCAACATTGCGTAACTCTGATGCTGCATTTGTGCTCTTGCTGACATTGCCATACTACTACAAACTCTACATTTGCACTACAACTCCCTCTCATTTGTTGTTGCTGCAACTGCAACAACTGCAACTGAGAAGCATCCAAATACTAAATCAATTATGTATGCTACATCTGTCCCCTGAGTCGTGAATGCTACTAGCTACTGCACTGTCCACTAAAGAATCTGCGTTGCTGCTGACTCTACTACTAAGACTCCTACTCTGCTGTCAACACTGCATTGCGCTTCTCAGCACTGGACTGCTACTAGTCTACAACTGTCACTTGGGAATATGACTGTATCAATGACACTGATCCATCCCGCTACTGAATATTGTGGGCCCCTCAATTGACTCTGTCCAATCTATGCAACTCTAGGACCACAACTCCATGTCACCCCACCTCTCTCCTGGAGGTATAGCTACAAACATAGAAAAATATTCCTCCAACCTAAAGGAAAACTTGTCTATCTCAACAAAAGTTGTTGTCTAGTCCTGCTTCTCCTTCTTCTCTTTCTTCTTGAGAGGAAACTATGTATTGTAGTGGACAAGCTCACCACATCTGAAGCACTTGACCTTTAACAGGTCCTTTTTCTGCTTCTCCTATCCCTGCTCCTGACTGGGACCTTTGGATGCTATGACCACATTCTCCTCTTCCTTCTCACTCTTCACACCCTTTCTCTTGTTGTCGCTGATAGTGATGTTTACTAGATCTCACCTTAACTCCTCCTGTGGTAGATCAACCCACATCCCATCCCATCCAGGCAAAGTGTCTTTGCCTAATATACTTTGGACAAACACATGCCAGTCCTCCGAGACATTGTTCAGTGCTAACTGTACAAGCTCTATGGGTTGGGGCACCTCCCCAACGATTGCTATCTAATATCAGACCTTTTGAATCCTAGTGAGGAAGGAATCTATGCCCTCGCACTCATGCATCCTGATGCTTCTCAGCTTCTCATGGAGAAACATCTTCTACTACTCAAAAGAATTATGGTATAGCGTGGAGGGAGCATCCCACATGTTCTTGACAATATTCTTGCTAGCTACATGTGAGACTATATGATCTTGAACCCCATCCAATATCATCCACTTCGCCTTAACCATTTCCTTTTATACTCCTTCTGTTGATCTACATCCTGGGGTACTACTACCACATTTTCTGCATAGGTTTAACCATGATCATCAAGGAGAAAGGACATTATGGCCTTTCAAATAACATAGTTGGAGGTACTGTCTAATTTATCTTGATCTTTGAGCTTGATTATGGTGTTACACTGTATTTTGTCACACCTCCTGTTCACTTCCTATTCCATATCCCGAAGTGCCAAAATGTTGGCAACTGTGAAGTATATCCATCATGCTACACAGACAAAAACATCCTTGAAAAACCAAAGGAAAACTGCCCTGAGTCAATTCTGAAGAAGGTTAGCTAAAACCCTAATTTTTAGCGCCAATTCTCTTTGATAAATTACCTGCCCATGCTGATGGCAAGTTGCACTACTTTACCCTAGCGTTTCCAGCACAGGTTTTGATATGAAAACCCACGTTGAACCTCTTCTGGCAGGTTTTCCCAAAATGGGGGAGAAGCTTCGTATGCTAGAAACTTCAAGAATAGAGAACTGGATATTGGTTTTTGTAGATACGGCTGAGCTCTCCCATTTGGATCTCTTGATATTATCATTATGGGCATTCCCCTTGATATGTGGACCTTCCTCCCTCTTTTGTGGATCCCTAACTCCCTCTCCCTTCCTATAAATCAACTCCCTTCCATCCCCAAATGGTTGGTCATTGATTGCCTGCATTCCTATACTGAGATTATGCTCAAATGTTGCCCATTCTAACTTGGAGAAGGAGTGTTTGAAGAGTCTTTGCTTGGACTTGGACATCCACCAAAAGGAGGTCTCCAACATCAAGACATAAGTTGTATGCTTCCCTTTTTAGCTTATTAATATATACATATGATGTTCACTTTCCATAATTGTGTAAATGTTTATGATTTTAGCTTAATACTCCTTGATCTATTAAGTAGTTTATGTTTGATATATGCCATATATGCTCTTGTACCTTGTATTGCTCTTTGATCTTTCTTGTAGGTACTCGGACGTGAAGAACAAGTAAGGAGTGAGCCTGTAAGAGAAAGAATCAAAGTCATCTCCAAAGGATTGAGCGATTAGCATCAGAGCGAGGTAGGTCACTCTCTCTTTGCATTTGTTAAACATAAGCTAAGAAAGTGTATGTTAGTTTGTTCAGTTTGCTGATAGACCCACTCATTGGGCTAGAGAGATTTCCTCTGTCCGCAGAGGGGATTTGCCTTCACAACAAAATGGCAACTCCATTGGGGAAGCTATATCCTCTTCAATCTCTTTTTTGATCTGATCCCTTGATCAGTTTGACTGACCATTGAGTTCTCAGTTAGTTTGAGCCTGTATAGGTCTGCACAGTCATTGATTACTACCTTAGTGTGCTGAGTTTGGAGGATTTGTTAAAATATTTTTTGTTTTTGCCTTATTCCTCGTCCAACACATTTTTAACTCGGACAGTCACGCTGCCAGTGCATTTTCCTTTAAAACATTCACGGTGAACCCCTGTTCAGCACGAGTTTGGCCATTATACCGCATTGATTTTAGAGATTGGTGAAAATTAGGGTTTCTCTGTCAAAATCCAATGTGTCTTAGCCCCTGAGGTCCTTTTTCTTGTCCATTGTGATTGGATTTATTGGTGTTTTGTTTGATTATCTTATTTGATTAGCCAATTCTTGTCTCTTGATCTTTCAAGTGTTTGGAGTGAAATTGGATTGATTCTAGGGTTTTTAGGTCATTTGATTGTCACTTGCCGCTTGTAAGTGTCACTAAGTTTGTAGTTTTTTGATTAATTAGATCTAGTTATCTGTTAAAATCATTCAAAACGCCAATTTGCATTAGTTTTGGCTTGTCTTTTGCAAAGTTTCTTTTCGATTGCATTAGGTCATCTTTCACGTGAAAAATCATCTTCGTTATTTATTGAACATAGATTACGCTGTTTAGTTTCCAAGCTGAAAATGGTGCATTGTTTATTTATTCAAAAGAGAAAAGTGAAAGACATTTTCATTTAAGTGCTTTTGGATTTGAGTTGGTGTTGCTTTGATTGGTGCATTGTTTGCATTAGAAGCATTTGAATCAAAATCTTATTTTTTTCTTTAATTGAAGCTTTGATTGCATTAGATCATCTGAAAATCAAAGAGAACATCATTTATGTAAAGTGCATCTTAGTGAAGTATTCGTCATTTTTCTCTCGATAGATTGCGTATAAGAGGTGAAGATTGTTTTTGCTTTTTCATATTACATTTGGAAAGAAAAGTTAGTGGAGGCATGTTCTTTGATGAATTCTCTTATTTGATGCATTAATTGATTGAATTCTCCTCCTTTGTTAGCTTAGATTTCATTGAAGTGAAAAGTTTCCTTTTCTCATATAATTGCATTTTAGGATTCAGGTGACACCATTTGAGCCAAAAAATTGAAACATAATTCAAGAACAATGTTAAAATTTACTCAATTATCCTAACAAGAATTTGGAACTGAACGCAAACATTTAGAGGTATAGGCTAGAGACATGTTTTGACGTCTATAAACTAGCAACTGTCGTTAACTACCTGCATTATATCTCGGGGGTGAAATCTCGTTCCATGTATGAAAGTATATAGGATCATTCTCTACTACTCTTGGGTATATCATAGGCGCTCCATGTATGGCAAGTATATGGGAATGCTCTCATCGAACGATTATGCATTAGACAACGCTAACATGGACTTGTGCTCCTTGTACCATCGCATGTATATTGGGAGAGCCCACTAGGTTGCTCTCCTTTAGCCATACGTAACCAAGTCAGCCACCTTGTAAACATGATACACCAAACACAACATTCAGGGAGATTGGTTGCTGTACGTTAAGTCCTTGGTTTCGGCTAAGGTGTATATCGCGGTTCACGGATACTTGGTAACCCTCTTGCCTAGTACACCCTTTTTATTTATTTCTTGTTTTTAAGTTCTAAAATTTAATTACCCACGATAACATGACTTACCTATGCAATTATCCTTAGCCTCACATTGCCTGATTAATAGTAAATTTTAATTGTAAGCTCAAATAAACCACCTCCTATTGTTTTTGAGAGAAGGTCATCGTGGCTAAACCACCGGGTTCGCCTTACATATCCCCTTCACCATCTAACACTGAAGGGTCACCACAAGGAGTCCATCCTAAGATTTCATAGTCACTTGAAGCCCAAGGTTTTGAACTTGGAATTATCCTGAGTATTCAACCCCTTTCTTCTCATCCTCCACCTTGAGAGTCATCTTAGGAATCTGATCCAGAAACTCCTAAGTTTCGCAGAGGTATTTATTATTCCCTTTGAATCTGCGTTTTGATCCATTGGTCATATCTCCTGAACTTCCATATAGTCTATTTGCTAACCCCAACGAACCTTTGGAACATTCCTTTGGTACATCACAAATTCCTCCTTGCCAACTATTTCCACCAGTATGGCACCAGAAGTCTCAGCCACTCACACTCCTGGTGTTGGCGATGCATTTGAATATAACTTTCCACCTGAAGAAATTTCGTCTGTGGGAAGTATGCCACCTCCACGATGCTTGAAAGAAGTGAACCTTTGTTTCCACCAGGTTACACCACTTTGGCTCAAATGGTTTCAGGTACTCCAAGTGTGTCTTCACTTTATCATAATCCCATTTGGTCGTTAGGCGCTATGCCTACTTCTGGTCTATTTGTTTCAAGCATGGCCTCTCAAATTCCTATACAAACTGCAATTTCTTCAGTTCTTGTACAACTGACAGTTACAGTTGGGACGGTTAATGTCCCTATAGGTTCCTCAGATCCTCCATTAAGTGGATAATATGTGCCACCACCTTTCCCACCACATGAGGGGCAACAACCACCTCCTCCATATGTACCTCCTATTTCAGGTAGAACTTATGTGGGTGGATCTCAAACTCACTTATCGGGTACTCAATATTATGCTAAAAAAATAAAAGTATCACAATGGTGTGGAACCTAAATGACCGCATAGTGCTCGTCATCCTGAATTTGACGCAACTCATTTCGCATGAAACAGACACCATATGCTCCCAAAAATGCAATTTGTTCGTTTTCCCAAACATGCAAATTTGGTGCAAGAGCTGACAGGGATGCTGACTGGGCATCCATACAACCCAGTCAGCAAAAATAATATTCCATGGAATATCCTCCGAATATTCCTTGCAGGTGTCGAATCGGAAGGTGACAAGAGTTAGAATTTCATTGGTCCATGTGTTTTGGGTTCGGACCAATAAGGAGGTGACACATGGCTAAGCGGAAGGCCACCACATGTCATCCTAATGTTCAATCAAAATTTTATTGGCAAGGCAGGTCTGAGGCTAGGCTCGATCCCGTGACCTCCCACACAACAGACCAAAGTACTAACCACTCTACATATGCATTGTTTCTTAACTAACATATCGCAGGCGGGTTGACGATTAAAGAATCGACCCTAGAGAAAAGCTAGGGTGCGATGCGATAATCACAATCACACATCACAACATGGAAAGGTTACAGAATCATCCCTGACAAGATCAGGCTACGGTTGCGATATCGCAATTGCATATCTCATAATGCAAGTTCCATTATATGAATTACCCTGGCTCCACCGATTGCGATATCCCGGATGCGATACAGATTATATTGTTGTTGATAGTTCCATTGGGTTTGCCACTGATCGTTATCACACACCGCCCACGACCGCGTTCACAAACCATAAGACCTGCTGATTCTCGCCGATTGCGATTTGTGATGGAGCTGCCGGAACTGTCGCCTTAACAAAAATACCTAACCACCTTGCATGTGACCACTTCGCCTTAATCGCGAGACAGGTGGGGAAGTTGGCAGGACCACCAATTTTGGCAGAACTGCCAGAATTAACTCCAGATAACGAATTTAACTGGCAGTTAGCCAGATTTGGAGGAGGAAATTGTGGAAAGACTGGAATAAGTCATAACTAAGGCAATTTTCGACCAAAGGAGGAGGAAAAATAGGTTAGGGAAACATTCTTGAGTATTTTGAACTCATTGGAGCAGGTTTCAGAAGCATTTGAGCATTGTAAACACATATTTTTACACTTTTGAGCATAATAGAGAGGCCCAAGCCATTGGAAGTTGGACCAAGGAGATGTAACCCAAGAGGGGTGAACTCCTTTATCATGTTCCTGTTGTAATGTGTTTTGATGATGTTTTGTACATGTTTATGCTGTTGTTCAGTCTCTTATTTATGTTAACATTTC